>MU223139.1:15239-36159 GCA_018584345.1 Thuja plicata
AGGCTATGATTAAGAGGCAAAAAGCCCACCACTTAGGAAGATGTGAAGAAAAAGGGATTTTTATTTAATTTATTTCCTTTTTCATCAAATAAAGTGCTTTAAGTGGGGATTTTTATTTATTTAATTACAAGAGGGGTCTTATTTTAATTAAATAGATTAGAATAATTTTATTTAATTAAATGGGAGGAATTTAATTTAATTAAATAAGATGAATTTTATTTAATTAAAAGGGAAATTAAATCTTTTAATTAAATAAAAAATGATCAAACCTTAGGAAATATTGAAATAATTGAATTAATTATGATTTGATCAAGGAAATTGATTTGAATTGAAAATGTTGCAAAGCATTGATTTAGAAATTTGATAAATTGATAAAATGATAAATGGGGTCCATAGTCTAGGTGACCATTTTAGGGTGCATAGATTTGCCCCTCTTTGACTAATGTGTGATCATTCTAGGAACACATGTAGTCAAAGAATGCAGTTGAACTGTGAGATCAATTTGGGATCACAAAATAACATAGACATCAACACCATTGTAAATAAGTAATTGACATCAGAAAAAAGATAAGTTGATTGCAAAAAAAGACAAGGTCAACACCATTGTAAATAAGTAATTGACATTTCTGAGATAAGGATCTCAAGAAAGGTTGCCCCAAGTGGAGCGATTGATAGCATTGATAAAGCTGAATCAAGGATTGAATTTTGATAGGTACTGCCCCCTCGTGATCAAAATCAAAATGAGATAGAGGAGAAACAAAAAATTGATAAACTTGATCAAATCAAGCTGAAGATAAGGTTCTTGATGTAAGATGAAAGATATAAGGATCAAAGAACAATGGTAGATCATCAAGCACGAAAGATTATGCCCCAAGGTTAAATTAGAAGAAAAGAAGTGAGGTGAAAGCGAATTTAAGATAGAGGTTTGGAAGAGGTGGAAAGAAATGTAGACAAGAAGGAGAATTTGCCTTAAGAAAGAGAATGCCCCAAAATTAATCAATTATTTAAGGTAGAAAATTTTGATTGAGATCACGAAAGAAGATAAGGAAATGAAGATCAAAACATGATCACAGTTGATTAAAAGTCCACAAGAAAGATGAAGGAAACCCTCTCAAACTCATAATGCATCCTAAAAATGCAAACTAACATGAGGTCTAACAATGCAAGCTACATGAAAATGCAAAGGTGTACTTGCAATAGAGAAACTATAACATAGGAATTTGTGTTCATCATTCATGAGAGAATGTTAAGGAACTTATTTTCATCCATGGGCCATTATTAATGGACATCATAAAATCACACAATCATCACTAGTCACAAGTGCAGCTATGAAGATATGAATGTGATTTATATCAGATTGGAATGTGGAAAGATTCTAACATAAGCATCAAAGACATAAAGTTCAAGATGACTATTATGTTAGCTTACCCAATTTAATATAGCAAAACCACGCTCACATCAAGGCATAGAGGCCAGGATGACCAGAAGAATGGTTGTGCAAAAATAGTTAAGAATAAAGAAGGAAGCAAATAAAAACATGCCCCATGCCTCAAGTCCTCTAGCTATGCATCCCGGAGAGACTTATTAAACAAGGACAATCAATGAAAATCAATAACAGTCAGCACACAAAGAAAATATCATGACATATCTCAAGCATTAAGTGTTGTGTTTAAAAATTTAAGAGTGTTAATTGATACTGAGTTCTGAGGATAAGGATCTATTGCTTGCAAGCAAGTAAGATCACATGACAAAACGGGGTAAGACCAAACCGATAAGAGTTGAAAAATACTCGATGTCAAGGGTTGTATTGAAAAATATAGTTGGGGTGGTGTTGAAAAACACCATTTGTGAGGTGTCCTAAAGACTAAGGCATCCAAGAGACCAAAGCTAACACATTTATGCCCCCTAGACAAAGATAAAGACAAATTCCAAACCAAGGAAACAAGGACAAGGCATGATAGATAAAGGCTAAGTGTCGCGGACACGCGCTAAGAAAATGGGATGCAAAGGCCTCAAGTAGCACCCATTTCCAGGTTTTCACCACTTGGATTTTATTACAATTTTTTCATTTTTTATTTTTTTTATTTTTTTCTTCTTTTTTTTTTAGGACTTTTTATAACTTTTTTGAAATTTTTTCTACCAAGGCGCCTGTTTCCAGGTTTTCACCAAGGCACTTTTTCTATTTTTTTGAATTTTTAAATTTTTTGATTTTTTTTGTATTTTTGAAATATATAATTTTTTTGGAGATACATCAAAGTGCCTATTGCTAGGTTTTCACTAAGATGATCATTTTTTTAGGACATTTTTCAATTTTTAGAATTTTTGACAATATATCCTTTTTTGTATTTTTTCAGGATCAATAATTATGTACAAAGGATGCCCCCAGGAAGAATGGGCATCATGGATAGAACTTCTTCAGGTGCAAGACATTGATAGGATCAGGGAGTTGTTCTCCCTCTTCTGTAGATAGTAAATAAGCACTTGTCCCAAAAGTTGTTGTAATGATGTAAGGTCCAAGCCAATTAAGTTTGAATTTGCCCTTTTGATATCTATCTTGTTGATTCTTAGGATTTTCACATAGGACAAGATCTCCCACTTGGAATTCTCTAGGGTGAACCTTTTTGTTGAAGGCTTTAGACATGCACTTTTGATAAACCCTCATATGGTCAAATGATGCTTGACATTTTTCATCTAAAAGTTCTAACTCTTGAAGTCTCATGGCACGATAGTCTTCATCTGTAACTAGACCATGGAGAGAAACTCAAAGTGAAGGAATCTCAACCTCCAAAGGTAACACTGCTTCAACGCCATATGCAAGGGCAAAAGGAGTAGCCCCAGTATGAGTACAAATACTCGTTCTATAGACCCACAAAGCTAGATTTATCTATAAATTCCAATCTCTACCATTCTTACAGACTGTTCTATGTAAGAATTTAAGAATGGTTTTGTTTGATGCCTCTGCTTGACCATTTCCTCATGGGAAGTAAATGGAGGACCAATGTTGTTTAATCTTGAATTTCTTGTAGAGTTGTTTAAGGTCTTTATTTTTAAACTATCCTCCATTGTCAGTGATAATCTTGGAAGGCACTCCATATCGATAGATGATATGGTTCAGAATGAATAGAGAGACTATCTTGCCTGAGGCAACAGAAAGTAGGATAGCTTCTACCCATTTAGTGAAGTAATCAGTAGCAGTGATAATAAACTTGTGTCCACCTGATGAGTTAGGGTGAATCTACCCAACAAGATCAAAGGCCTAGCACTAAAATGGCCAATGAGATATAGAAGGAATGAGCTCCCTGCATGGAGCATGAATCAGGTTACCATGTTTTTGACACTTTTCACATGACTTTGCAAAAGCTACTACATAAATCTGCATCATGGGCCAATAGTACCCCACCCTAAGTAACCTTCGGGCCATGGCAAGACCAATGGAATGTCCCCCACAAATGCCCTCATGGATGTCAACTAACACTTGGTCAAATTCTTCCTTTTCTAAGCATCTACGAAGTGTTCCATCTAGACCCCTCCTATACAAGTCACCAATGATAAGGGAATGGCGAGAGGCATTTCAGGTAATGTTTCGGTGTTAAGATCGGTTAAAGGTTTCAGGTATAATGTCATCACAAAGATATAAGTAAATGGCACCATAACGGGATGACCCATGACCAACAAGTGTACAAATGACATGGCTTTCTTGGGAGTCAAAGATAGGGTGATGTTTCTCTTCCACCAAGAATTCAAATTTGGATTCATGTTTCTCTAACTGAAGAAGTGAAGCAAGTGTAGCCATAGCATCAGTTGCTTTGTTTTCTGCTCTAGGGATTTTTTGAAACGTGACAAATAAGAAGTAGTGTTTCAAGGAATCAACCATTTTCTTGTAAGGTACCATTTTCTCATGTTTTTTTTATATTCCTCATTATTTTGGTTGATTATCAACTGTGAATCCCCATAGATGTGTAACTCTATGATTCTCCACTCTATGGCCATCTTAAGTCCATTTGTTAAAGCTTCATACTCAAAAATGTTGTTTGTACATGGGAATAATAATTTGTAGGACTTAGGAATCATGTACCCATGAGGAGAAACAAACAACACACTAGCTCCTGAACCATTTTTCATAAAAGATCCATCAAAGAAAATCTTCCATGTTCTTTCAGTCATATACATGAGATGTTCATCTGGGAAGTCAACTTGAATAGGTGCACTATCTTGTAATGGGAAATCAGCCAATTGGTTTTCTATGGCTTGTCCTTTTATTGCTTTACAATCAATGTACTCTCTATCAAACTCTGAAAGTATCATCATCCATTTAGCAAGTCTACCTGTGAGGGCAGCCTTACTTAGCAAGTATTTGAGTGGATCTATTTTTTCTATGAGGTGTATAGTGTGCGCAAGCATGTAATGTCATAAATTTTGGGAAGCAAACACAACTGTAAGAAAAGATTTCTTAATGCTAGTGTAGTTAACCTCATATGAAACAAGAGTACAGCTAATGTAGTATATTGCTCTTTCTTTCCCATTTTCATCAAGTTGAGCTAGTAATGCCCCCAAGGAAGATTTTTTGACTGAAATGTATAGAATAAGTGGTTTCCCTGGGATAGGAGGCATTAAAATGGGAGGATTTTCCAAGTACTTCTTGATTTGATCTATACTTTTTTGACAATCCTCATTCCAAATACATTTGACTCCTTTGTGTAAGTTCTTGTTGAAGGGTTGAGCTCTATCTGCTAATTGTGAAATGAATCTCCTTATAGATTGAAGACGTCCTTGAAGACACCTCATTTGACTAATGTTTTTAGGAGGTGGCATATCTATGATTGCTTGAACTTTTTCAGGGTCCACCTCTATTCCTTTTGCTGAAATGATAAAGCCAAGTAGTTTTCTAGAGGTGACTCCAAATGCACACTTTTTAGGATTTAACCTTAGTTGAAATTGTTTCATGCGATCTAGAATTACTTCCAAATCATCTAAGTGTGTATCTCTTTGTTTAGACTTGGCCAAGGTGTCATCCACATAATCTTCCATTTTTTTATGCATCATGTCATAAAAAATAGTTTTCATAGCTCGTTGATAGGTAGCTCCTGCATTTTTCAATCCAAAATTCATAACGTTCCAACAATAGGTACCCCATGCACAAGTGAATGCAGTCTTTTCTTGATCTTCAAGAGCTATCTTAATTTGATTGTACCCAGAAAATCCATCCATCAAAGAATAAATCTCATAACCCGCAGTCATATCCACTATCATGTCTATGTTGGGAAGTGGAAAGTCATCCTTTGGGCATGCTCTATTGAGATCTCTAAAATCTATGCAAAATCGAATGGATTTATCATGTTTGGAAATTGGTACAATGTTTGATATCCATTCAGCATAGGCAATAGCTCTTATAAATTTTGCACCAAGGAGTTTTTCTAATTCTTCTTTAACTAGAAGAGCTATGTGAGGATGCATCTTCCTCAATTTCTATTTAACTTGTTTGACATTTGGAGCTATGGACAAGTGATGCATGATAAGATTTATGTCCAATCCTGGCATATGTGAATAAGTCCATGCAAAATTGATCTTCTTTTTTTGTAATAACTTAGTGTAAGCTTCTTTTTCTTAAGGTGACAAGGACTCAACCAAGTGTACTATTTGTGGAGTTTCATATGTACCCAAATTGACTGCTTGTTTTGGTTCAATAAGAACTGAAGATTGATCTTGAAAATAGCTGGGGAGATAATCAAGTACCTCATCCTTAGGTGCCTCAGAGAGATTTTCACCTTTGGATACGTCATTTCTTTTTACTTTTTCAGTTTTGACACCGCCACAAAGTGGTTTTCACCATCAAAACACCTATTCTTTTGATTTTCTTTTCTTTTTATCTTGTGACTAAGGTACTTGATGTCTGGCTCTGTCATAATGGTAGTCGGTTCACTGGTGGAAGAGACTATGGGTTTAATGGCATTTAGGTAACAGGCTATCTCATAATCATTTTGGAAGGTTAAAAGCTTAGGTTCTTGATAGCGCTAGGACCAATCAATAAGATTAGGATGAACAAGAGGCAAATCAATGACTAGTTGAAGGTTATAAATGTGAATGATATTATCGCTAGTGACTGAAGTGTCAGAGTCTATCAAGTATCCCTCTAAGCTACCTGAATCAGGATTCATCCTAACAAGCAAAGAATCATCCACTAAGGCAACACATGGGTTCAAATCCTCTAATCCTACATGCAACTTGTTGGCTACCTCGGGTTGAGAAATATAATTTTGAACAACATCAATATCTCTATCAACTGTGGAGTGCTCTCAAAAAGAGTCCCATTCATACTCATTAGAACTTGTATCTAAACTATGACTAGGATGCTTACACCATGAAGGTTTGGTAAATCTTGATGTAGAAGGTCTAGTTTCATCAAAATCAACATCTTCTCTTTCCATTAAATGAACAAGATTCTTTCTTTGACGTTCTCTCAAAGGATCCTCTATATTTGATTCTTGTTCTAAAGTTCCAACTGATGCATGGGAGACTAAAATATCTGAATCTCCCCAAAGGAGATTAGTGGAAGGGACCCAATCTTCACACATATCATGTTGATTTTTCAAATTAGGTACATACTCTGGTTCATCGCCACTATCCAACTTTTCAAAGAGAGGATTAGTGTGCTTGTTGTAATTTTCAAATCCTAGGCCAACTGGCTTCTTAGACTTGTGTCCAAATTGAGCATGATCAAGAGGTTCGGACCTAGCATCCAAATTGTGATTAAGAGGGCCATATCTAGGATAGCCCATCTTTTTGACAAAGGTATACCCTCTTCCATAAGCCTTAGGAGAGGGAGAGAAGTTCTCATTGTGCATATATTTTTCTTCTCTATAGATCCATTCTCTAAAAAATGTTTCCTCTTTCTCATCTTGAATAGGCATTGATGATTCTACAAATTTGCCAAATAAATTCATAGTTGAAGAGGAAGGTTTCTTTTCTTTTGAAGGTTTTCCATAAGACTGAGGTGAAATTAGCAATTTTGTGAGGGAGTTGAGCTGATACCCTCCCATACCAAGCTTTACTGATTTAAGCTTGTCTTTACATTTAGCTAAGGTTGCATCAAAATCTTCTGCTTCTCTATTGAGGGGAACATGATCCCCTGCTAAAATTGAATTAACAGATAAAGTGTTATCCCCAAGTATACAAATCTCTATTCCATTGTAGGAGAACTTAACACATTGATGATAGGTAGACGACACTGCTTGCATATCATGAATCCATGGTCTACCAACTAAGATATTATACCCAAGGGGTCCAACTTCAACTATTTGAAATAAAATATCCTTCTGAATAGGGCCAATCCTAACAGGAAGGACAGCCAACCCCTTGGAACTTCTTTCTACCTCATCATAGGCTTTGATAGTAATCCTTTTTCTGGTATCTATTACCTCTTCAGAATACCCCATTTCTTTCAAAAGACTAAAGGAACAAATATTAAGCCCAACACCCCCATCTATCAACACACGCATGACATGGGTGCGATGGATCATGACCTTAATGTGAAGGACAAGATTGTGTGGATGGCTCAAATCTTTATCATCATCTTCTAAAAATGTAAGGTAATGAGGGGTGGCAATATGATTAACCATATTCTGGAATTGATCAATATCTAAATTGTTGGGGACATTTTCCATGCACAAAGCATCCTCAAGGATTTGTTTATGTCACAGGGACAACTCTAAGAGCTCAAAGATTGAAATCTGAGCGGGGGTTCTTTGTAACTGATCAACAAGATTGTAGTTTGACTTAGGATTGACAGATGGTTTCAAGGTGACATGCTTGAATGCCACTTTCTTAGGTTTACTGGATTGACTTGAATTGGGTCCTCTAATGACAATAGGACCTTGACTTCAGGTAACAACATTAAGAGTTTGAGATGACCTTCTAGAGTTGGGACCCCTTAGCACCACAACAGGTTCTTTATAAAAAATAGGAGGAGAATCTTCATCTAGCTCATAACCATAAGGATCTCTTTGACTCATCATATTAACATTTTCTTCCACAAATTCAAGCATGTTGATAGTATTCTTTGCATTTGTGTAAGTATAATTGATCTTAGCTTTGCCATTCTTAACTTTAGAGGTTTCCGCCTTTCATATTTGGGCAAAGGTTCCTTGAATGCCTTATGATCGGCGTTGGTGTTCAATCCATCTATTGTAAGTTGTCCATTCTCAATGATATTTTGAATGATATGGTTGAGTTTCCAGCAATGTTCAATGTCATGTCCAATACCATTATGAAATATGCAAAAGGCTTTCTCCTTCCACCAATGTGGTTTAACTTCTGGTATACAAAAATTCACACCATCTTGAGGATGGGCCAGATTGTTATCAATAAGTTTCTTTAAAATTTTCACATATGACTCACCAAGTTTTGCAAACTGATATTTTTTTCTCTTAGGTTTACCTTGGTAGCTTGGCTTACTTTCTTGTTGAGTGGATGTATTGAGCTTCATAGCTTGAACATTACTAGATAAATGAAGCACAAGTTGATCTTTAAGCTAGGAGGAATCCACAACTCCATCATTAACCACTTGTTTGTTCCTATTCCAATATTGGTTCTTCCATTTATCCTTGTTAGAGTTGTTGTTTTGACCATTGTTGTTGTTATTTCCATGTTTAGTTAAAATTCCCTGTTCTCTTAAAACATCCTCAATTCTACATGTGGTCTCAACCATGGTGTCAAATGAATCAAAAACCATTTTCTTAACTTCATACCACATTTTGGGGAACAAATTACTAACAAGAATGTCAATATTTTCATTGTCAGGTATAATTCTAGAATAGCAAGAGCATTTTTGCCTCCACCTTTGCAAGAAAGTAACAAAGGATTCTCCTTGATTTTTCTTTAAGCTACATAAGTCCAACAAAGTGATAGATCTTGAAACATTGTCTGCAAAGTGTTGAACAAATCTGTGGACAAGCTCTTTGAAAGTCTTAACAGGGGGAGTTATCTTAGTAAACCATTCCATTGCTTGACCCTTAATACTTCATGGGAACAACCTCATAAGGTATGAATCATCTTGATGGAACTCAAAACTTGTGGTATAAAAATGGCACACATGATCATGTGGATCTCCACTCCCATCATATTTATCATATTGAGGAATTTCAACCTTTCTAGGAAATTCTTTCATGTCAACACTCTTATCAAAAGGATTAGGAAAAATTGAGTCCAATGAGAAAAAATTCTTAGGTGCAAACATCTTGTGTATTGTTCTTTGCATTTCATTGATTTTCTCCTCTTGGGATGGACCTTTCTTCTTAATATTTTTACCCACATTAAAGTTGTAGGGGACTCTAGCACCCTTTTTGATTAGGCTCTCAAGGAAATTATCCTTGTTTCGCTCCACATATTGTTGAAAAAGTGGCTCTTGTTGCATTTTCATGAAATCTTGGGAGGTGTGATCAAAGCTTGAAGTACTACCCCCCATATTGTGAACCATAATGAGCATGTTGTGAAGGTGGCCTTGAGTTCCTAGGAGGGGTTTGTCTCCTATAATGATCATGTCTAGAAACTCATCTTCCTTTAGGGCTAGGAGATCGTCATGGCGATCTTGAATGTCTCCTACTTCATGGAGTCCTAGGAGGAGTGGATGGAGGAGAGTTGTTACCACCAATAACATGCATATTATTGAATGGATCATTGAGTTGTCGAGCCAAGATCCTATCTCACTCCTCTCAAAAGTCTTTCCTTTCCATTTCTATCAAATTTTATTTCTCCATCTCTAGGCATCTAATTTTTTCTTCCTTATGAACTTGTTCATCTTGGGATGCCTTCTTTTCACGCTCAATCCTCTTGAGTCTATCACTCATGTAATTGGTAGATGTTTTAAGAGGTGAGCTTGGTCTTGAATTTTGAAACAAGTTGTTGGTATAAGTTGTATTGACATGAGTATCATAAAGTTCATCTCCTTGGTTCCCATGTTGTGATAACTCATCGTCATAAGCATGTCTCTTACCTCTCTCTCTCTCTCAACCCTTTGGTGTGCATCTAAATATCTTGTTGAAATAAGGGGTGAGGCTGGTCTACTATTATGAGAGGAACCACTGAATTAAATAGCATCTCTATTCTTTGTAAACATATCATCATAACATTTATCCAAATATCTTTGATGCACTTTATGAACAGATCATCTCCCTTACCTATCATTCCACATTTCATTCAGACATTTTTTCAAATAGTTTACTGGCAAAACCCTTCATGGACATCTTTGTAAATTTTAAATCTCACTCAGAATTTCCATTCACATCTGAGAACATTCTCATTTCTAACAGTGTGTTAAGATTAGAAGATAATATCAAAATCCCAAGAAATTCTCATTTCTGGCAGTGTGTTAAGAACATAATACAACATCAAAGCACATATTGCATTTAGCTATTTACGTTTTTAGCATTTCAACATAAACCCATTTCATTTTTGTTTTCAGGATTTTTGTTTTAGCATGACAAAAAACATGTATATATAGGCTTATATGCATTCAACTACTTATGCTCCCCACTCTTAGGTAATCCTAGCTAAGTAACGGTGAGTGCCAAGTTTTTTCAACAACAGGAACATAGCAAAGTAGCACCCATATATTGATTTTATTTTCCTGTAATAGCATTTACACTCTTAGTTGTTAAATAGATCATGTTAAATAAATACACAATAGACAAGATCGGGTGGACATATGTAGCTTGTAAGCTCAATGTGGACAAGAAAATACAAAAGATTTGTCCTTTAAGATGACGCAGAGACATTGCAATGAAGTACCAAATAATTACTTGATTGCAAAGGCAAGCCAATGAAGCGCATCATGGAGGTCTTCCCCTATTTTTCCACTGCTACTCTGGACATGCTATTTTTTGGTGGCACTCTTATGTCCAAGACCAAGCCTTTCTGGCATATCAACAGATTTCATCCTCATTGGAAGATCATGTTTGTTGGCCATGACCAAAAGCTTCACACTGCTCAATTTTGGATCATTGATCAGACTATCTAATTCTTGCTTTGCCTTCTTCAGCTGCTCTTTGTCACAACTATCTATCACAAATATAAGCCCCTATTTTGCATATAAATAATTTACACCCATGATCTAAGAAAACACAAATTCAATGCTTTGATGAATCTATATTACTGAAATTCCACAAAAATAATTTAAACCCATGATCTAATAAAACACAAATTCAAAGCTTTGATGAATTTATATTACTTCAAAAATTGACTTATATACATTGTTGATTAGGGAAATGGATATTTATGATGCATCAAGACATCCATTCTTCAGTATCAGTCTTCAGAAGTATGGATGTCTTGATGCATAGTAAGAATTAGAAAACCATTACCGTTAAGTAGATTACCAAATAGTTAACAAAAATTTTACATTTCATCGGTACTCAAAGCTTAAGAATTTCACACCCGTCCAGAAATTAGAATGACAAATAGTACTTTTAAGCCCAACAAAAACAACTATTATAATGGAGTGGTTTCAGTTTTACCTGAGCATTGACCATGTACTGCTTCTGCAGATGCCTAATCTTGTCTTGGCCACCCACATCCCATACTATGAAGGTCAAGATTTTAAATGCCATAGTCTCTATATTAAAGCCTATTGTAGGTACTATTATCACATACTCTCCCAACTTCAACTTGTATAAAATAGTTGTTTTACCTGATCAAACAAACCGATCCATGGCTTATTAGTTAGGTATTATATATTTTAAAACTTTGAATATCTAAGTAAAACAGTATATGGAGTCTTTACATTTTGGTTGGTATGAGTTTTTTATAGTTCATATATTATTCAAGAGATTGTTTCTAAAATCAACTATACATATTTTAATATGACATTTCAAATCATATTCAGTATATGTTCAAACTTTTAGTGGGCACTAGTTATCACAGTCCATATACTATTCAAGAGACTGTATCTGAAATCGTGTATATTTTAATATAGTTAGGTCCTTCATCGGAGTTTCTTGCTCGCTCAATAGGACCATAACCCAAAAGAGAGAACATCTGAAGGAAACAACTGTGGAAGGAAAAGGAAAAGGCAAGCTAAACCATATTTGATAGCAGATGTCTGCTATAAGACTAGTCTTATTGATCCTCATCATATTTTTTTCTACCCAATAATTGAAATGCCCAAAAGCTTAGAGTGCATCCAGCTTACAGAGTCCTTATATCTTCAACAAAATGAAAACATTTAATTTATGTACCATACTGGAATGATATTGAAGGAGTGGCAAGGAGGGAGACAAGGTTACCATTCGAGTCTCATGGATGAAATCAGAATTAACTTAAAAGGTGTAATACCAACTGCAATAGTACATGTAACACCTAAAATTCATTACATAAATTTATCTTCACTTGTGATGTTCAAATCATAGTTTTGACATCCACCATATTGGATCTTTACACAGTGAGAAATCCCTCAGAGATGTCTAGAACAAGCTATAAACATTACATTTTTGTGTGGACTGTTCTAAAATCAGTTCATTACAAGGAACATATAATGGGAAAATTACTTTTAGGGAAACTTATGGAAGTAGGAAGAACATATGAAAATGGGAAAAGCTTTGCATCTCAGTTTTATTATGCGTAGAATAAGAAACCAATGTATAGCAGGCCAAGCCCTCAAAACTTTTCAAATAACTCTTATGTAGAAAACAATGTCATCTCCTACTGGTATTTGGTTGATTTCAATACAAGGATCTACAATGAAGGCCTTGTTCAATTTCAAGTACAAAGTCCTTGTAATATCTCACATATTTCCTTAGTGGGGCATAACGTGAAGTCACCACTGATCCATTTCAAAAACTATTATCATAGTCGATCACTCCCCCAATCTTCACCAACTCAATCAGCCGCTTGTAGTGATTTAAATAATTATCTTTGTCTGTATCTACAAATATGAAATTGAAAGAGCCATGCATTTACTTTTGCAATATCACACTCATAGATTCAGATTAAAAATCCACCCACAAAAACATAGCCGCATTTTCAACAATTTTTCAGTTCTAGTTAAATACACATGAGATCTAAGCTTACATTTTCCAACATTTGATCAAGAACTGGCAGGGTGGGACCCTCTCTGAAGTCAATTTTGTGGGCAACCACTTCTTTTTGAATTATAGGAAAACCCAACTCATAGTTCTCCTTTTTTATGTCCATTGTTGTAATCTGCAAAAAACTCACTAAACTATAAGTAGGAAAACCCTTAAATTTCATTTCTTGCCCATTAAACACCAGATGAATGCTTGATTATTTACCTTTCCATCATCAAGTAGGGCAAGAGCAGTGTTGAGAAGTGAGTAACCAGTATACACACCAACCTCCATGGTGTTCTTGGCATTAATTTGAGCTTCAACAACATATTTAAAAACTAACTTTCATCAGCCAAAGTAGTCATCATATTCCTATAAAAAATACAGAGCTAATTTAAGAAACACAAAAGGAATAATTCAGAGCATGAAATTTGAGCAGTACATTAGTAGGAGCACTGGAAAAAAAGATCCAAAGTTGGGTTTTACAATGGATGCTTGGCATTTGTTTTGCAGATCACATACAAAATCCCATTTGTTTCAAAAGGCTTTAGGAACTCTCATGCAAATTGCAATGCAGGCATGTGATGAAGACAGGAGATTTTGAATTAGGTATGGACATTGATCCAAGCATGTGCATGGTGGAGTTATTGTTCCCCTTGTTATTGTAAGCTCTGGAAGATATGTATGCAAAAAGTGTTAGTGGAAATAAAGTGCGTGAATTGTTTGACAAGACGCCTCAAAATGACAAATCTCATGGAAGGTAACTTGATTGAATTGCATGCAATGCATCCATAGTAATTCCTCTACCACCTCATTCACTCTCTCAGTTTTCCCATCTGTCTGAGGATGGTAGGCTGTACTAAAACTTTGAATGTGTAAGTAAAACAGTATATGGACTCTTTACATTTTGGTTGGTATGAGTTTTTAACAGTTAATATACTATTCAAGAGATTGAACAATGGTGGTATTATATGTATGAGGATAAAAGACATAATATAGTTTTCAATAATTGTAAGGATGGTATGTTGAAGCAAGTTCATTTGTAAATCATATGCATGATGCAAACACCAATGCAATTTGACAAGGTTTTTGTTTTTGATATATTAGTTTACTGGCTATTTAGATTATATGTTTATGCAAATTGTAGGTCGAGGTTTTGATGTCTAATAAGATTCCTTGTAAAATTTATTTTGTGCACATTCTACAATCATTTTATTTCATTCTATAGAAGCTCTATGATGGATGCCTAAGTATCCTTTTTCAATCTTTTAGTTTCTTGTACCCAACTTTCACCCTGTAGAATGCTACGCATAGTTTAGAAATTATAAATGGCTTCAGTTTGTAGCCTCAGTTTTCAACGTCAAATCTCAAAGGGTATGTTCAAGTATGTTAAGTTACATGCAAACCCACTTTTTAATCATTGCAGTCCAATTTTTTTCCTTCATTCATTTCAACCAAATTTTTGTTTCTTACCAATTACACATTTTTTCGCTTCTACAAGTTCACAACTACTACATCAAGAAGAGTAAACAAAGAATATTTATAGTTACGATAACAACATTTTAAAAATGTGTTCCAATGCATTTCAATGCTATGATTTTATGAAGGGGCCAACACAAAACAACAATACGACAATATTGTAACTTTATTTCATCCAAAGTGGATGTTGCTATGTACAAGACATCCTTCTATAATGACACTTTTGTTTAGAATGACATTTAAATACACTTCTATTTAATATATAACCTTTAATTATGCTTTCACATCAAATACTTATCAGCTTATCCCTTGCACCTTCTTTCGGTGCAAGTGCTAGTTATTAGCTGATAGGCTTTTCCTGCAAGATCACTCGCATTACTTATCGGCTTATCCCTTGCACCTTCTTTCAGTGCAAGTGCTAGTTATTAGCCGATAGGCTTTTCCTGCGAGATCACTCACGTCCGTACAAAGGAAAACTTGTCTCATGCCTACAACCAGCAAAAATCTAGTTTTCCTAACAGGGAAGTGGGAAACTAGGAAACAAACAAGCTGTAAGAAATGTTTGGTTTCCATTAAATGGTTTTACCTGACAGTTCTGTGATTTTTCTTTTTGATAAGCACTGACGCGACACTCATAGTGTAGTCCCAAGAAAAATATATGGAATGTAAAGAGCTAATTTTTACGATCAACGGTTGAAATTGGTGGTAGATGACATGGGCGACCATCAGGCCCACCTCGCACATCCGTATTGTGATAGAGGACAAGTGTACGACATAACTATTTACAATAATTGCATGACTTGTGTTAGAAAACAATTTGATTGTATGCATTCATCTTTGAAATTTGGTTTGTCTAAGTTACGCCATCATAACTAAGTTTTGACACGGACAAAAAAGCTACTTTTCCTCTTTATATTTAAAGAACTACAACACAGAGAAATTACTAGGTATATTTTGTTTGATACCATACACATGAAAAATACTTCAAAGTTCTGTAAAATTTCTTGACGATCTCAGCTCTAGACTATGAAAATTTACAGACATTATTCTGAAAATTTGATAGTCACACATAAATATCTAGATATATTCCCACATAATTACATGTTTTTTAATACTAACTAACAATTTGACTGTAACACATTCATCTCTGAAATTTCATTCCTGAAATTTTATTCTACCATCGTAGTTATGTTCTATAAGATTTCGATATGGCCTCAGCTCTAGAAAAAGAAAAAGTGGCATGGAGTTGAAGGATACTACGTTTAAAGTGGTTGCGCATGGAGGTTCTCCTTTTACCAATTTGAATATTCATGACATGATGGTACTTTCTAAATTGGCTTCTGTTAAAAGCATTTCGCCCCTAATCGATCACTAGGTATTGCTATCTCTGAATTTCTTCTGTAGTCTCTATTAAATTACCATAAATCAAGAAAAATATTATAGAACACCTCTCTTTCGTGCTTGGTATTAGTTTGGGATTTTTGTTATGCTTCCTACACTTCTTGTGTTTAGGTAACTATACAACCTCCACTCCGATGTAGATTTCTTGATGTTCACTGAGAATTTGAGCTCAAATGAAAATGTAGAGATTTGTTTCAGAGAGAGCTTACAGGTACAACTGTTCAATCAATTCTCCTTCTGAATATTAAACACCTCTCATTTCCTTAACATTTATCGCATGTTTCAATGGTACTTTGTGACAAATGTGTCAATCATCACATCACTCAATTTTTTTGAACTTCGTAATCCCTTATGCTCATCCTTTTTCTTGTCTATTTAGAGGTCAAAATGTATCATTGATCTTATCTATTTGTTATATATTAACTATCAATTGTATCTTGGTGTGTAGTGGATAGATCACAAAGCTATGAAAGGTCAAAAACGGAAAATTCTAATTTATTTTTTAGTATAAAAAATTGTATCCATTTAATATAGTTGAAACAAAACCCAAATCAAAAATATAATAGGATTCAATTATCAAAATGCTTATGTTGTGTTTGCAATAGAGCGAGCGAGAGAGAGAGAGAGAGAGAGAGATAAGATTTATGAGGATAGAAAGAGACATAAATGATGACATTATTTTTCCATTAGTATGCAAAGAAAACTTTCGGTAAGCATACACCAAAAGACAGGACAAAGAGCAAACTGAAAATGCAGATATAAGAGATCACCAAAAACTGCTAAGTACAAAGAAAACCGACGACACAATTTTGTGTATAAACCAAAATTGCAAAGTGGAAAGGATAAAGAGGAACCCAACAAGTAGGTCATATTGCAAACCGAGAGAACATTCAAAGAGGAACCCGAGAGACAGTTCAAGTAGGAACACTGAGAAACAGTCTAACTAACTTCAGAGCATAACCGACCGACAGAAACCAAAAGTTAGTTGCAGCCCAAAAAAAGTGGATCTGACTTCCACGTCAGATAAAACAGTCATGTTCTATTTATAGAGTCTTGATTTGTTTTTAAACTCATTTCTTTAGGGACAAGAAACATGAATGTAAGTTCTTTAATCAGTCTAATTGATTTAAAACACATAGATTAGGAGATTAAGGTAAAGTTGTAAACCTGTGATCTTAGAGTTAATATTGTTTTACGTGAAACTTGATTAGGTCAATCTATCTTATAAATATATGTTGCAATCATTCATTAAGTATGAAATGAAAAGAAAGAATGGATGAGAGGATGAATGAATCATATGAGTACATCTATGGATCATATTGAAAGTTTCAAAAACCAGAACAACAAAAGGTGAATTTGGTTAGCAAGAACCAAGAATAGAGGCTACCGAGCATCAGAGTTATTATTCAATCACATTAGGTGATATAATTATTCATCTAACCTTAAATGGATTTGTAAACATCAATAGAAGATTGCATACACCAAGTCAAATTGTAATTTTCTCTCATTCTAACAAGTGAAGCAAAGTGTAAAAATTATTTCAAGGAAGGTGGATTTAACAATCCAACTATAAATCTCTTAACCGAGTGCACACTCAACAATGTTGCTAAATCTCTTAACATAGTATACTTTAACAGGTCTCCACAAATACTCTTAACTGGGTAGATCATCAAAAGTGATCAAATTGTAATCCTTGACTGGCCCCTTCCAATCTGCGGATAGTGAAGAATTTGTAGGTGTCATCCCCACTGCATTTTTTACTTCCTAACAAGAGTTTTATGTGATATCATATCTTGTGTTATTTGTCAATTACTTTCATGAATTTTTCTATGAATGTTCACATGTATGGTTAAGTTTATGATTTTATATATCTTACATCAAGATAGTATAGAATAGATGGTTGGATAAACATTTGATAACTTAAAGGATAAAGGTTAAAAGATACAAAAGTCTTAGAGGTATTGATTCACCCCTCCCCTCTTAGTACACACTTTTCATTAATTCCAATAGTTGGTATCAGAGGTAAGTCTCTTCTTTGGAAAAGCTTAAAGGCTTAAGAGAAAAGATCATACAATGGAGAAGTACATACTTGATAAAAGTATTGAGAATAAGAAGCTATAAATTCATATCTTCTATGAACAGTATAAAGAAGCTAGAATCAATATGAGACAGTTGTTAGATGAAAGAAAGATTATGGCATCTCATTGTAATGAAACAGATTACCATGAGGAAGAGATACCAAATTTCTTTGAGTCTTAAGGATCAACTACAAGCAAAGCATCGGACACATCAGAATAAAGCATCACAAGCCTAAACAAAATCAATCAACATTTGGCTGGACAAGTGAAATATCTATAAATCGGTCAAGAGACACAAATGGTAATAATGATTGATGTCATGAATAGTGCTAGACAAGATGAGCAAGAAAGAATACTAGCTATTGATGATAGAAGGAATATTACTGAAAAGCTACAAGAGAAAGAATCTGAAATACAAAGATTAACAGAACATAAACATGGGATTACAAATCAAATTATTCTTATGAGTCAAGAGGAAAATAGAATGAATGTTGAGCTCATTGAAAGAATAGAAGCTGTCAGTGAGCTAAGGGAAGAGAATGAAAAGTTGAAACATGAAATAAGAATTCAGCAGCAGCATAATAAAATTATCAAGAAAGCTGAAAAGAGCAATAAAAGAATAGATGATTTTCTTGATGGACAATGAAGAGTCAACAACAATGTCGGTCTAGGTTTTACCGAGAATGGAGAATCACCCAATCAAACTGATCCAAAGAATGTCTATGAAAATCCAAGACCAAGAAAGATGACATGCAATCATTGTGGAAAGAAAGTCCATACATCAATGTATGCAAAGGCAAAATGAAAGGTATTCCTAAATCCACCTCTTCATTCATAGGATTTTGTTATAAATGTAACAAGAAAGGACATAAAGCATATGAATGTAAGTCTGAGATGAAACAACCAAAGAAGGAAACCTACATGGAAAAATACTGTCCTACTTGAAAAATGAATGGGCACACAACTCTTAAATGCTGGAAAAAGAAAAGGCAAACATGGAAGCCTAAAGGTCAAGAAACTCCCTATCAACCAAAAAGAGTCGGTAACCAGTATGTATGGGACTACAACACATGAAAAAATTTTATAGCATGTGGAATATTTGGTCACATTTCTGCAAACTGTATGAGACAGTGGACAAGAAATTCTAGAGGCTGGACTAACCACAGAAGGGCATGCTTACACTGTCATAAAGTTAGTCATCTCAAGAAAGACTTCAGAGACCAAATGATAGAGACTAGCACATATCCCAATGGAAACACCATTGAAGACATTCAGAGAATGAGAGACAAACTATGGAGAAAAGATTCAAACAATGATGAAGCTGGACCAAGCAATGCAAATGGTGACACCCCATCCAATGGATTTGGTGACATCACCACCCCCACCTAAGTAGAGCAAGTAAGTATGGAACTACATTACACTAAGTATTATTTTACATCAGTTCCATAATATGTTGATGAAATGAAAAATTTGCATAAGTAAAGATGCATCATGATATTACTTGTTAAAATCTGTGATAACTATTCTATCGAGCAATACATAATGAAATCCATCGGTATACGCTCAAAGCTAAAACTTCCTACACTTACTGAGAATCGTCGGTTAACATGTAAAAGAAAAGTTGCCAGTGTAAACCAAGACTCATCAGTAATCAAGCAAGTTGAATAAGAGGTGAGACGACTGCCCCAAAACATCGCGTTGTCGCCAAAGAGAGAAGTTAATGTTTTAACTGAAGAACTTTGTTTTCACACATTAAGGAGTGGTTGAGCATTAATGACTCACTTTTAGGGAAAACATCTATAAAAGGGCGACGGAAGGGATCCATTGTTCACCATGACCAGAGTAGAGCAACAAGAGAGAAATTTGTGCAAGCTACAAAAGTATCACAGAGAGACTTCAAATCGACCTAGAGCACTCCAACATATCAGTGACCACTAAAGGTGTAAACAGTAAATTTCTACAACAACTGAGAACTCTGTTTTACTCATTTTTTAGAAAGCCCTAAATTTCTGAAATAATGGCCACAACCTCAAGAACCACCAAAATGAAGATCATCAAGGAAGATACGGTTAAACTTATCAAGAAATCTACCTATGAGGAACCTCACTATAAGATTTTCCTTGAGGTTGCATCACAACTCGACAATGCTGGAGCATTCTCATGAATACCGGCTAGGGTTTTTCTCGTAGAAGATGTGCAAGCATACATCCACTACAAGATTGCATAAATTGGTGATTTAGAGGTGAAACAAGCTTACAAGAAGCTATATAATGAGGATGGATCCATAAAAGATGAACACAAACACATATAGGTGAAAGGGCTCACGAATACCCAATTGTTCGCGAAGGTATTCAAAACCAAGTGGATTCAGATAGTACTGAGCCGAATGCACAATCACAAGCTATGGCTGGATGAGCCAAAAATGATAACCCAAGATGTTATCCATGTAGTCACCGGTTACCCTGTAACTAAGAAGGTAAAGGCAATAAAACACCCACCCAAGGCTGAGATTTAGAAGAACACAGGAGAAAAATGTGATGGCAGAGGACTGAAGGTATCCACTATAACCGATGATGAACTTAAATTTGGATCATGTGTTCTAGGTTATAAATTATTCCAAGCAAGTAGGATGAACAACATAGCATCCGGTGTAGTAGATACAGCCTATAAGATTGTAAAGAAAGGTACTTAGTTGGATCTGTAGGAACTTATACTTAAAAAGTTAGAAGAAAAATTGAGGACAATAAGAAATGCTAAGATAAATACATGTAAGTTTGGCTCACTTATCATGTGCATTTTCTTTTACTTCCAAGAATCATTTCCATCAATAGGAGACGTAAAATGGGATACCACAAAACCGGTCAACATGCAGATCAGTGAATACATAACATCACTGGGAGACAACTT
>MU223139.1:53181-71528 GCA_018584345.1 Thuja plicata
TATATATATATATATATATATATATACATACACACACACACACACACACACACATATATATATAATTCATTCTATGTATTGTTATTAATTAATATATAAATACTTAGAGAGATATCAATGAGTTCTAGAATACAAACAAGATATATTGAATACATAGATAAGTAAACCACATAGTTATACATAATTTTTCCTTCTTCATTGTCTCTAAAGTAATATTGTATTTCCTAATTAGATTGCTAAAATTTTTTAGCAAAGAAATGTAATATTGATCATTAATATTTGAATAATATTTTGTTTTCCTTAATTTGTCCCTTGTGTTGATTAAAATAGAAATCACAAGAAATTGTAACCATTCTTAGTTTATTTTATATACTTTAAGCCAAGTTTTTAAAGTGTTCTTTTTGTTTTCTATCCAATATGTCTTGGATTACACCGTAAAACTGTTAGATAACTATAAGGAAAGATTTCTTCTCTTAATGTTAATGTTTTCCTTGACCAACTTAACATTGTAGATGGTCAATTTATTATTTTTTTATAAAAACCATTCTAGATGAAAAATTTACAAATACAATCATCTTAGCTCTTAAATCTTCACTTCCTTTATCCTCAATCCCAACCTTATAAGTCCAACCTCAACCCCAAACATACAAGTCCTAGCCATCCAACCATACTAGAACAATCATGTGAGTCCTATTTCAACAATGGCATCATTCAATATATTGTAAATTGTGTTGGTCTTAACATTTTGAAATAGTTCATAAGCATTTCGTAGTCTTCATAATTATTTTGTTTAACAATCAAATAAAACATGTATACTATTATTCCTTCAATTTATTTAATATTTAGATTAATTGTTACACTTTCAATCAATTAACTATATTCCCATTTAGTTTTTCTAATTTTCAATTAATTAATTTTTATTATTTTTATTAACAATTATTTGAAACTAATAAAATTACTCTTTCATATTGAGAGAGAGAGAGATGTTAAACTAAAAAGATATCTAGGAAGATAGAGAGGAAGACATAGAGACAGAGAGATAGAAAGAGATATAGATGGTGAGATAGATTGATAGACAAATAAGGAAATTTAGAAAGGATGAGAGGGAGAGCTAGAAAAAGGACAAATACTTAGTTGACCTTCCATACCTCTACGACGTACCCATTGCACACTAAGGTGTGATTTCTAGTGTTAATTTTATGCATTGTGAGTGGTGTTCTTAGCGTACCAAGACAACAAAATTTTACTATAAGATGAGCTATGGCCTAAAGTCATACAAAATAAAATACCTACTTTATGGAGTCATTTTCAAGTGATCATTTCTAGAAAGTAGAGAATGGGCAACAGTAAAACATCAAAAGTTGGGAGCCAAAGTGAGAGTTGTGACTACAGTTTGTCTGAGGATGAGGGAATCGGTTATTATTTATTTGTTTCATCACTTTAAGTCTTGAACATGACAATAAATGTACATGTGACTATTTATAGTAGTGCTTGATTCAGATAGGTTTAGTGTCATTTTGTAAGCTATAATGTGTTGAAATCTAAAGACTTATCAATGTGATTTGAAAATTATTCACTCCATTTTTATTTCACAATTTGCATCTCTATAAAGGCACATTTCTTTTTGAAGGTTTTTTTTTCATTATGGCATTGAATTATTTGAACATTTCACAGTAAAAAGGGATCATTGCAGTAATAGAGTATCATGCTATTGAATGACTATGGAGATTATGTAGCCTAACAATTACATGTTGAGTCTATGATTCCATTTTGTTGAAGTAACATAATGACTATAACTTCAATATTAATTGTGACTCATTTTGTTGGGCTTGGGAGTACAATTTAAACCCTTAAATTTGCATTGGCTTTGGTTTTCAAGCATAGGACAAGGTCAAGCAAGATGCCCATTCTTGCAAAATTTAAATCCAATTTGCAAATATGACTCCCTCTTATCAATTTGAGTATCCTATTTTATTTTTACCATTGAAATTATTTCCAATTCTATTGCCTTCTTTTCATTGTTTCTCCCTTTACTTCTTAATTCTTTTTCCACTGATCTTTCAAGAAGTTTGTGAAGTATTTAAATTCCCTACACCATTGCCCGGAGTCAACGGAATCTATACCAATGTGTGATCTTCTAAATTTGCCAATGTGTCATGCCATACACAATCCTTTTAAAAATGCATCTTAATCATTGTTGTGCAAGATGCTTTGTTAACTCGTTATGCCAATGTGATGGCACACTTTTCAACAATTATTTTCAAGAAAAAATTGACAAGCTCCTTTTGAATTCATTAAATTTGAATAGTTTTTATTATTGACTCGAGTTTACAAAACTTTATATAAAATATGAATTTTGTTGAATGCCTTCATATTTGTTTCTCAATGATATTTTTTATTATGTTTTTTCTTAATTCAATAGATTAACAAGGTTTGTATACAAAAATGGTATTCTACGACGATATGAAATATAAATTTTTCTCTACAAGATCACAAATAATTCATTTTTTTTGCATTATTCTAGTTACAAAAGAGATTAATGATTATTTTTAAAAATAAGAATAATAACTCATTCTTATTTTGTTATAGGCATAATTATGACTACTCTTTTCTTTCTTTCACCAATTTCTCTTTTAATATTATTTTTAAATGTATATTATTGACTTCTATTTTTCATGAAATCTTTATACTAGAACTTATTAATGAATTATGTATCTTTTATAGCACAAAATATATATACTTCCAATGACTTAATTTAATGTCTATTTTTTATTTACATAATGATTGTAAATGCACAATTAATTTTCAAACATGTTAAATTATTTATCTTAGTTCAATTATCTATTATTATTATTTAATAGTATTTAATTGTTTCCATAGAACTTCCTTTTGTGCACCTAGCTCAAGTACATGTAGATGAATGACCATCCCTAACTCTCTTGCAGTATCATTGAACTAATTGATTACATGATGTGATAAGAAACATAAGGGAAAATCATAGAAATCATTTATTTGGAAAGCTTATCCATATTTTCTAGGATTGACACTACAAGCTTGTTGCAAGGTATAAGCAAGCTTCTCAATTATAGTGCAGTTCATGAGAGAAGATATCATTGTCAAGCTATGGTTTTTGCAAGACAAAAGAGAACCCAATTATGCATGAAAGATGCAATAAAAGTAATCAATCTGATTCATATGCACCTATTCAATGCTCAACATTGTAGCAATAAGCATTTTGTTTATTTGAGTAATTGTTCTTCCTATTAATCCAAAAATTGGGTTTTTAGTATTCAGTAGAACATACTGTAGACGTCCAAAAATATTAATATTATTTTCCCTCTTATTCCTCTAACTATTTAATTTAATCAATTAAATAGTTTCATTTGCTAGTATTTATCAATAGCTTAAATACTATTCTAATATATTTCATTTAAATACATTTGCCTCATAAAATCTTCTTTTCAATAAATTTACATTTATTAAATTCCCCATATTCCTAATTCTTCTAAACCATGATTTATTCAAATCTAATTTGAATTATAATCTAAAACCCTAGCTAGGAACCTATTAATCCAATCTAGAGACCTATCCTATTCCTACCCTACTCCCATCACCTCATTTCCTAAGCATATTTCCCCACCCAACTGTCCTCTGATCTTGCTTAAAAGGTGATTCCTAACCTTTTTAAGGCTAATGGAATGCTCACCCACATCGGGAAATTCTCTCCAAAAAGGTCACCCATTCCTCTTTAATTTCTTCTTACAACTTTGTCTCCCATTTGGAAATATTGAGCTACTCAATATTAAATGCCAATTTTGACTCAAAATTGGCCATCTTTTCAAACCTATGTGTCCCTTATGTGTCTCTTATGTGGATTCCACATAAGTTCCACTTCATCCAAGCCTCTTCCTCTCTCCAAAAAATCTATAAATAGAGGCCTTCTCCTCTTCATTTTGCATCTCTCAATTTGCATTGTTATCATGCTATTTTGCATTTAGTTCATAGCTCTAGATTTCATGTTTTCATATGCTCTTAGTTTATGCTTAAATCACTTAGATATTACATTCTATGTTCTTTTTGGTTAAAATGAATCATATTTTTCATCTCATACCATAACATAGTATAGTTCTTGAATCATAGCTTTCAATCTTGTATCTCGCATATCAATTTGAGCATCATCTTTGGGAAGGATTTAAGACTAGTTTTCCATACTAGTTCTTGAATTTCTTCTTTGATTCCAAGATTTCATTCCATAGTTGCATTGCCTTGGGGATTCATGTTATTTGTGTGTTTAAGAGAGCACACCTACATTCTACCAAAAAGAACAAATCAAACAAGTTAATTAGGGTGCTCACTTGTTTCTAGTTCAATCTGATGTTATGTTGATTTCTTTGTTGTTTTCTTGCTCTTTCATATGTTTTTGAATCGATCTTATGTGCTAACCCACTAACATTTTATGTTTGAGCTTGCTCCCAATAGATTGAATAATTCACCGTAATACATTTTGGCACGCCCGGTGGGACCCATGTCCCTAAAATTTCTAACTTCTTATCTTTATTTCCTTCAAATTTTTCCCAACATGTGGATCAGCATCTGCGTTTTACGCAGAGGCTTCTGTGCAAATGTTGGTTCTCTATGAACCACCATTTGGCATCTTTGCAAAACCTGCGTCTGCGAGCTGAACAGGCGTCTATGCCTAGTGTTATTAATTTTGGGATTTTTCAAAACATCTGTTGTTGCTTTATCAAGATTTTTGGTTTTCTCACAGCTTTTTAATATTTTAGCTCTCTATTTTTTAGCAGAAGTCAATCTAGAAAGCAGTTATAATGCCAAAATCTTACTAAGGAAACAAATCTTGATGATATACTTAATAACATTAGCTTTTAGTTGTTTGGAAGATCTTAAATGGTTAAATTTGATCAGATTAAAGACTAAAAAGAAGGAAAAGCTAACTTTGTTTGTTGTCTTTTTGTGCTTATAGGTACAATGGCGTCTGCGTAAATACCGGTTCATGAACCAGCATCTACGATTCACAAATCAGTGTCTACACATAACCGGCGTCTGCATTTTGCAAATCAGTGTCTCCGACTGGTATAGCCACTTTCTAGTTTTCTGTATTTTTAGCCTGTTTTCTAGATTTTGTCATTCTTAGGCTAAAACAAGAATCAATGTCTGTGCCTTGAATTGGCATTTGCGCTCTGTAAAAATTGGTTTTATCATGTACTAACAATTGTTAAGTGGTTTTTGTGTTCTTAACACTTGTCAAAGGCTAAATTTAAAACTACTAATCATTTGTCTTGCAACACCGTTTGTCAAAGACATAACTTTGAAACTACTCACATTTGTCTTGCAGGTTGCCTCATATCAAAATTGACCAAATGATCGTGTTTGTGTTAGTCTTTTTTAGGCACATAGACTAATTAGTTAGATTTTCTTGTCTAATCCTAAGTGAGTGTTAGGGGATTATGCTCTCTTCCCTTTTGGGAAGATTAAACACCTAGACACACTTATTTAGTGTTGAACAATTAAATATTTGGGGAAAGAACAAAGCTTGTCGTGCATGCTTATGGAGAAAATGATACTGGATAGGAGAGTATGCTCTTTTCCCCTTGTCAGAAAATTAGAAATCCAAACTCCTTTTTGTCGCCAATCCAAGTTACCTTGAATCCTTTAGATGGGCCTATCGGTTGAGGAAAAAATCTCCTGGGAATGACCCACATGAGAACGAGGTGTAAGCCACACCACTCTAACTCACGTTAATCAAATTTACTCCTTGGGGTTAAAGCCTCGAGAGTCGATTGGCATTTGATCTTATACTCGGCTCTCATCTAACTTAAGTGCGGCCTCACGGTCTCAATCACGTTTACGTGACCACTTTTGTCAAGATGCTCTATGGGGCTATACGCCTGAATCATGCTTGCGTAGACATAGAGGATACAATCGAATGAAGAACCATACTAAACACTCTAGACTTAGAAGCTACTTGGAACACCTCCGAAAGGTGATAATGCTTGTGCAAGGAAGATAGTAACTTTCCCAAGATTACTCATACATTCGTGCCACCCTGAGCATTTGGAACCGGATAATATAGCATCATGACTAGAACCATTGCATGCTTGGTGATGGTCGTATTTTGATTAGCTCTTGTGTGTGTGCCTAAGTTTATGAGCAAGTATTTTCATGCTATGCCAATTCCTTAGGTAGATTTTGTGCTTGAAGTGCTTGAAAAATATTGATAAATCCAAAACACAGATAGAATATCCAACCTTCAAATTTGTCACGTGCTTGTAACCTTTAAGGTTGCTTTGTCCCTTGTCGAATTATTTTCAGACACATGCTTGTTATTTTTCGGTTTGACTATGCTGAAATTGGTTCTTGCCATAGAACAAATCTATTGAAAATCAGAACAAGATCAAACATTTTCTAAATTATCAAGACAACATCCCTTTGCAAAGAATTTGGTCCTTTATGAGATATGTCCTAAAACCTCCAACTATTCATCCAAGATCATATCTATTTATAGGACATGACTAATTCCAAGAAGCATAAGAAGGTAAAAACTCCGTTACCACCCGTGCAAAGAGAATAGAAAAACACAACCCGAGAGGCTACCAAATACCAACACATCATTGATTCTGTCAAACAAGAGATTCATAAATAAGAAGAATTTGACAAAGTGATCTACAACAAGGTTGCTCGTTTCATGGGCAAATATCATCTAAACTCTACTTTTGTTGGATTTGAAAAATATGACTAGTCAGTTTACCACAACAAATGAAAGTTCCTCCTCTTCTTAGGCTCACTTAGCTTGCATTTTAGGACCTCCCTTAGGTTTTCATCTTTAGGAACACATCACACACTCATCCTAGCATGATCCTGAATTAATCAAATCAATCCTAATCAGCCTAGCATCATCCTAATCATCATCCAAAGCATCCTTCATCACATCTCTCACTTGGTAATGCATTCCCTTTTGAGTTGCTAAAAACCTACATCTTAGTCAAATCCCATCCTTGAATGTCCTTAAACTAAGCATTGTTTTAGGATAATCCCCTTTTTCTTTTGCAACCTCATCACCTTGATCAAAAGGTTAGTTCACATTAACAAAGAATCTCTGTTAGATTTGAGAAAAACAAATCCACCCAAGAACACCTGCATGCAAGACTGTCACGAAGTAGAAGCAAAGACAAAGATAGAAGAACAGAGAGCTATGGCGTCCAAAAATCCAGAGACATGAAATCCATGTTGACAGAAAAAAGCTTCATATTATCAACAATAGAATTACAAAATACAATCTCCTTCTCCTTAATGAAAAGTAAAGTGGTGAGTCCTTATAAAAGGATACCAAAACCCTAAAAGGGAAAACCCTAAAGAATTATAAGTTGCCTAAGTATAACTTAAGCATAGAGAAAATAGACTAATAATTAAATGATTTAATTATTAGCTATACTATGACTACTCTAACACCCCCCCTTAAGTGTAACTTAGAGAGAAGCAAAACAGCTAAAGACTACTACAGAAAGAAGGAAAGATGGGTCCTGACAACAAGGCCTGATCAGGTACCCAAGAACAAGAAATAAACTAGATGAAGGAACTGAGCCTCCATTCTAGGGAAAGATGTCCCAGAGAAAGGAACGAGACAGAGCAAGAAGCATCTCTGAAGCATGTAGTTGAAAACTCTGTCAGAAGAGATTGTTGGAACCCCCACTGAAGTGCATGACCAGGTAGAGAAGACAATGTCTGAAGAGCTGATCAATCAAACCAGGAAGCAATAGAACCAACAGGTGAACCCCCCCATAATACTGAACTGGGAGAGGTGATAGGAACATTGAAATGCAATGCCAAAAACATCTGCAGAAGAAAGAACAGGTACACCAACAGTGCAACAGAAGTATAAACACAGGATAAAGGGCGGTGTCACCGACACACAACATGGGCTAATGTCGTGGAAGGTATGCTCACTTGACAAAGGTGGATGCGCCTAAAATGGCATAATCATCATAACCCCCCATGGCACTTTATAACAAAGTGCAAGTATAAAAACCATACAAGGTGTACAAGATCCTTGATATACAGAAGTAGGCACTTTATCACAGTGCATTTACAGAACAAAGATGCAACAGTGGAGAAGCATACAAGCTCAGAAGTCAGAAAGAAGAGTGAGCTAGAAGATCAGAAAAAGAGATCCCAAGACCTGTAGAACCCAAGCAATCCACCAGAGTGCATAAACTACCAAACTCAGAGGAGAGATAACCAGGAGTAGAATCTAAAAAAAATACCCCTACAACTGAATAGTTCACTGAACCAGCTTTCTGACGATATCTGGCTTGCCAAAAACAGAGTCCAGATGAGCCAGATATGACTCCCAGAAGGAAAAAATAAATATCAGACTTCAACAGAAAAAATGTTGTCAAAACAATAGAACCCAAAATCCTAACTAGCATCATTGGAAAGTTCTTGGAAAGAGCTTTCCAACGGTATATGGAAGTCAGAAAAAGACCCCTGGATGATCAAGATAGAGCGAAAATAGTCTACGAGGGTCAGAAAGGCCCCAAAAAGCAAAAAATAAGCCCCTGGGGCTAAAAAAGGAGCGCCCCTAGGCGCATGGCGCGCGCAGGGGGCTTAACTGGGGCCCATGGACGCCCATATGACCGCCCACTGGTGCTAAAGGGCACACGGGGCTAAAGAAAATGCCGCTTGGGCGGGGGCCGGGCGGAGCGGCGGGCCGGGAGGCGGGGGCCGGTGGCGGGGGCGGTCGGGCCGCGGAGCAGCTGCGGGCGGCAGAGCGGACTGCGGAGCGGTGGCGGNCTGGGCAGCACAGGGAGGCCGCGGGTGGCATACGGGTGGTGCGGTGGCGGCGCGCCCCAAAAAACACAAAATGCACCGAAAAAGTTTTAAAAAAATAATTTTTTTAAAATTTCTCAAAAACCGTGCCCGTACGGCCCTGGAAGGCTACAAAATTTCTCCCAGAGGCTCTGGTGTCCAAATCAGACGTTTCTTATATGGATTCTAGGGTTTTTGGGCCTTCTGGATGCAATCGTGAGGTCAGTTTTGGTCCAAAGTGCACCAAAAAATAAAGACCCCCCAGAACCAAAAAAAATACCAAAAAAACCTCTAAAAACTTCAAACCCTCACTTGCTTCATTAAAGAATGAACAGCCAGCTGCAAAATGGTTTTGATACCATGTTAGATTTGAGAAAAACAAATCCACCCAAGAACACCTGCATGCAAGACTGTCACGAAGTAGAAGCAAAGACAAAGACAGAAGAATAGAGAGCTATGGCGGCCAAAAAGCCAGAGACATGAAATCCATGTTCACAGAAAAAAGATTCTATATTATCAACAATAGAATTACAAAATACAATCTCCTTCTCCTTAATGAAAAGTAAAGCGGTGAGTCCTTATAAAAGGATACCAAAACCCTAAAGGGGAAAACCCTAAAGAATTATAAGCTGCCTAAGTATAACTTAAGCATAGAGAAAATAGACTAATAATTAAATGATTTAATTATTAGCTATACTATGACTACTCTAACAATCTCATCTGCCAAAGACCACAAGTATGTCTTAAGTAGACAATCATATCCACTTGATCCTACACTAGGGAAAGCAACCCTTAGTCCTTGCATACATCAAGTCATCCTTAATCCATAGAAGCGTATCCATCATCCTAAACACATCCTAATTCTAGTATCATCACCCTTAGCTTCCTAAGTGCATCTTTTGCATCACATCTTGCATCTCATATTCCTTTTAGGATAGTCATTTCATGCCACCTATCACATGAGCCACTAAGAAGAGGAAGAACATAGATCCTAATCTTGTCGCTAGCTCATCTAATCCTGCGATTGACAACACCAATGCCATGGCTACTTATGCACCTTAGCCCAATGATCAAATTGAACATATCTGGGTAGACACTAATGAAACTCCCACTCTGAGTACCATGGAAACATTTATCAACCATCCAACGAATGTCCACATGGTAAACACCACGAGTGGATGCAACTGCAACCAGGTACTCTTGGACATCCAACAACAAGGACTTCAACTCCTTCCTAGGATTATACCTACACTTGTCACACGACCTATGGCACTTCCAAGGGAACGTCCTTATCCCACTAGAAATGAAGTTTTTGATCCACCTCAACAAGCCCTACAAGTGGGAAATCTTATCGCGCAAGTAGTTCATCTGTCCATTCCACCCCCATCATGCACACAACACCTTCATCTACCTCAGGAGCCCTGCCTCCTGATGCCTCATCAACAACACAAACAATACCCCCTATCACTATGCAGGCACCTCCGCAAGCCACAGTCTCTCCTCTTTCACAAGCAATCCCAACATTCATTGCAAACTTTCCACCACCACCAGTTAGCACACAGCAAACCACTATTCCACCCATTCCTACTCAGCCCATTCAAAGTACAACAACCGGTTCACAGCATCAAAGCACCCAAGTCTCCATGCCTATTCCACCTTTCTTCACAATAGGCATGCCACCTACCAACACATATAACCAACCCTTATTTCCACAAGGGTCCACTTTTCTCGCTCCACCAGCAACGCAATCACAACAAATGCCAGCAGTTTTACCTCAAACATTGTTCAACCCAAATCCCCCCATACTGCAATCATCAGTGAACCCCTTTGTCATACCCCAAATTCCCATCCCACCTATCCAATAGCAGCAACAACAACCTATCCAATAGCAGCAACAACAACCTATCCAACAGCAACAACAATCTATCCAACAACAATAGCAACCTATTCAGCAGCAACAATCCATTTAGCAACCATCCCAGCAACAACAACCACAACAAAAAATCACCAACCCATTCACATCCCAAGCACAATAGCAACAAATCAACCCCTTCACAGCCCACCATCCAAACTACACAGCAGCCGCAACTACAAATGTAGGGGGAAAATCCCCTAATGGCACAACCACTGCAATGGTTTGCTAATCCTTTCATCCAACCCATGCAACAACAGCAAACTAATTCTGCCAATTACATAGCCATGCCATCTTTCGCTACATAACAAACAATTCCACCTCCACAGCAATTCAATGTTCCCACTGGGGGCATTCGGCCGCAAAACACCTATCCTCCATCCTATACAGGTGCGCAACAAGCTCATCCTGCCTATCCAACGCCGCAACAAATACAAGCATATTTCTAACAGTTGCAATAATCTTATCAAGCGCTGACACCTCCTCCCTTGCAATATTCCCCTCAACCACAGCTTCCACCACAACAGCCCATACACATTGACCAACAACCATCATACCAAACACCACAAAATCCCCCACAGAATCCTCCATACTCACCATTCGATCCATATCAGGTTCAAGGAAATCATGCAATCACGATTAACAATCCTCCCCCGTAAATTAATCATGAATGGGAGGAAATGAAGAATGCTCTCAAGGAGCTAAAGGTTGGGACAGAGGCTAAAACATTCAAGTTCGAAGAGATATGTCCTTATCCATTTGATCGATCTATCACTGCCATACCCTTCCCCAAGCATTTTGAGATACCCAAATTTGATAAATATTGGGGGAAAGGAGATCCTGTGAGTCATGTGAAAGAATTCTACATGGCCTACCAAGAAGTGGCCTATAGCGATAACTTCCTAATGAGACTATTCCCTAAAAGATTAGGAGGAACCGCTCTTGAGTGGTTCTACAAAATTCCTTATGGCACAGTCTCTACTTTCCCTGAATTATCTGAAAATTTTGTGTCCCAATACCCACATAATGTCAAAAATGAACTCTCACTCCTTGACTTATGCAATTCCAAACAAAAGGGAGGAGAGAGACTGGCCAATTATCTTTAGCACTTGCAAGGGCTTACTACAAGGTTGTCTTACCAACCCCTAGAGAAACATCTTATCAAAATCTTCATTAACAACCTTCATCCTAAGCTTGCCTGTCACATGCGCATGAACTGTATACAAACTTATCATGACATCAGAATCAAAGGTATGTATCTTGAACAAGGTCTTGTAGAAGAAGGTGCCATCAAGCACTACAAAGAATCCCAGCCTGACAAACATAATAATGATCGATCATGATACTGGAACAAGAACAAAAACACAATAATAGATGGAGCCACTGACACCAAACACGTTTAGGTTGTGGTAGCCAGTCCTAATGCACCTACTCTGACTTTTCAGCAAGAACCTCCTATGTACCCTCAACCTCCTCCCATGTATCCACAACCCAATCCTGTGTATTCCCAATTGACTTACCAGCAAAACATGCGCCCTCAAGGCGCGACTATCTATCCCCCTCCAGGGACATCATATCAACACAACTATCAAGGTCCTATGAATCAGACAAATGCTATATCAATCCCGCATGGACAACAAATACCTCACGCTTTGAATGCGCCATAATGCACGTTTACCCCTTTGGGTGAACCTATAGATGTCATCTTCTGCAAGTTGGTCCAAGCTAACCAAGTCGTGTATCCTAAAACATAGCCATTTGATGACTCAACTCCCAAGCCAGCTTGGTATAAAGACAATGAGTACTGTGAATACCACCGTGTTAAGGGACACACCACCCTCAAATGCATGAAGCTAAAACATTACATTCAGGATCTCATTGACCACAAGGAGATCCAAGTGGATTCTCCTGCCCAATCATTGCCAAATGCGGGCCTTAAAATTTATCAAAATGCATTCCCTAAACACACTTGAGGTACAGGCCCAGGAAATCCCACCCAGTCCTCTGATCAGGGGAAGGGTAAACAAGCAGAAAATGCCAACAGAAAAGATTATACCAATACCTATATCAACTACGATAATCTCATCGGCTGCATATCCCAAGTCCAGTCCTCTCCATCAATGTCATCCATGTCAAGGGTGTTGATAACCAATGCACCATCACCACTAATAGAGGTAGGATAATAGTTGCAGGTGTCGGTTCCACCCCATCTGTTGGGACCCAATACAACATTTTGGAACACCTAGGGAATACTCCAGCCCAAATTTCCATCCTGGATCTTCTCTGCACATCACCCACTTATCAAGAGATCCTTAATAAAGCCTTGCAAGAATCCCGTGTTCCTAGCAACATCAACCTCACTAAATTCCAAAACCTTGTTGGACACCTGTCTACATCTTGTGGGGTCTCCTTTAAACCAACAGACATGTCCTCAAATGAAACTGATCATAATCTCCCACTCCGTATTGTTGTCATGGTTAAAGATTTTGCCATCAAACGGGTCATGATAGATAATGGATCGGCCCTAAATTTGTGCACTCTAAAATTCATAAAATAGTTGGGTTGCACTGAAGCTGATATAACAAATGATGTCATCACAATAAAGGCATATGACAATCTGGAACGTACTTCTGAAGGCACCATATTATTGTCCATTCAAGTGGGCCCAGTTATTCAGGATACATTATGTCATGTTGTTGATCTTGACCTTCCGTTCAACATCCTCCTTGGACGCCCATGGATTCATTCTATGCAGGTCGTCCCCTCCACCTACCATTAGTGCATCAAATTCCCATATAATGGCACTGAGATCACCATTTGCTCATATCCTAAGCCCTTCACATACTGCAATGATTGGAAACATCCTTTCCACATTCCAATCATTGTCCCAGGATTGATATTGGTACTTTTGTCGCCAGTTCATCTCGAACCCACTCAGACCCAAGAACAATCCTCTCTTCTACCTTATCCACGGTCAAGATCAACAACAAAGGTTGTGGTGAGTACAGTTTATCTGATGCCTTCGCAGTTGGATCACTGCCAATTGATCCACACACTCAAGGCCGCCAACCTAATCTAAACAGGACAGAATCAGAGACAACCAAGGCACTACAATTTGGTCCTACCACTTTTATATCAAAAGGTACTTTGACTGGCCAGGAAATGACACTAAACATTAACCAATGGCTATATAAAGATCCACCACCCAAGGATACAAGTCGCCTCAATTACTTCAAAGATAAGTACCCCGCAACGCACAAGTTGGTGACAGAAAAATGGAACTACCAAGGAGGTGGCCTTGGTTATGAAGAGAAAGGAATGAAAGATCCTATTATACCTACCCAACTAGAAAAAAACCTGGGCCTTGGCATGGGCTCTGACATGCATGGGGGCACCAAAAAAAACATCTTTGCCTCTTGTCCGTTCCTAAGCAAAATCACTGACATCGAAGATATCCTGGAAGAGAAAGTTGTGAGAGCTTATGACAATGTTTTCGACAATGAAACCTTCCTGGGCAATGCTTTCCTACAACAACTTTCCATCCTCTTCATTGACCTTCCACTTTTCCATCCTGAACTCATAGACTGGGACCAACCAAGTATCGTACACATTAACAAGTTCCAAAGTGAGGACGTGCTCCTACGCTTCATAGGAGCAATTGAGCAAAGTAGTGATTGGGGGAAAGACTCAGTCTATGTCTACAAACTGGACCCAAAGGCATACTTTGGGGAAGAGGAGAACTTTAGCCACAAAAATGAAACAGAAAACAAAAACAAAAAAGAGAAAAATCGATCACCTAGCGAAAACCCCTCTGGGGCGCTATCTGATCATAAAATAGTAAAAACAAAGGGTGTATCCCCTGGTGAAAACCTCTTTGAGGCACCAGAGGATGAAGATTCTCCTCTTCCTCTGATCCATGATTACAGGCCTGAACAGTCATCGATTCTCATTGAAGAAGAAAAACCTGTCAACCTGGGTACCAAATCTCACCATCACATACATAGAAGCATCTCTTACTGGAGCAGAAGAAAGTGATCTTGTCACTTTATTAAAGGAATCCATCAACAAGTTTGCATAGTCTTACTCCCACATGTCAGGATTAGACCCCAAATTGGTGGTTCACCATCTAGCCATGGACCCGAACATCAAACCTATCAAGCAAAAGCTTAGAAGTATGCACCCTAAAGTAGCACTACTTGTCAAAGCGGAGCTAGAAAAGTTACTCCAAGCCAAGATCATCCGCCCTATTGACTATTCTAACTAGATCTCTAACATGGTGCCCATCTCTAAGCCAGATAAATCAATCAGGATATGTACAGGTTTCAGAGACCTCAATAAGGCATGTCCAAAGGATGATTTCCCCTTGCCAAACATAGATATGATTGTGGATCTCACGGTAGGACATAAGATGTTGTCACTCATGGATGGCTTTTCCAGATATAATCAGATCTGCATTGCAAAAGAAGATCAGCATAAGACAGCATTCACAACCCCTTGGGGCACCTTCTGCTATAACATGATGCCTTTTGGCTTAAAGAATGCTGGGGAAACCTATCAAAGAGCCATGACTATCATTTTTCATGACATGATTCACAAGATCCTTGAAGACTACGTGGACGATATCTTGGAAAAATCAGTAAAAAGGGAAGATCACCTAGACATTCTAGAATGCATCTTTGACAGAATTGGACACTACTGCTTAATTCTCAACCCTAAGAAATGTGTCTTTGGGGTCACATCAGGCAAACTCCTGGGGTTAATTATATCCAGACGAGGCATAGAAATCAATCTAAAGAAAGTACAAGCTATCGTAGAGATGCCTCCACCAAAAACACTCTGACAACTACGCAGTCTCCAAGGAAAGCTACAATATGTGCACCATTCCATCTCTCAACTAGCACACAAGTGCCAACCATTCACTCATCTCCTACAAAAAGACAACACGTTCAAGTGGGATCCTCAGTGTTAGAAGAGTTTTGACAAAATCAAAGAATACTTGGCTAATCCACCCATCTTGGTACCACCAGTACCTGGTCGACCACTCATCCTATACATTTCTGCTACTATCACAACACTGGGGGCACTCCTTGCTCAATTATTCTCCAATGGAAAAATCATGTCTGGCAGTGGTCTTCGCCACTCAAAAAATTTTCCACTATATGCTTAGTCATACAACCAAGCTCATTTCAAAGGTGGATCCTCTCAAGTACCTACTCTCCAGGACTACACTCACAGGTCGAATGGAAAAATGGGTTATGTTGCTAAGCGAGTTTGATATTCAATATGTAGACAAAAAGCCATTAAAGGGCAAGTCATCACTGATCAGTTAGCAGAAGCACCATTGGTAGATGCTTATCCTTTGGTCACAGAATTTCCAGATGAGCATTTATACATGATAGAAGAACAACCAACTTGGCAACTCTACTTTTATGGGTCCTACATAGTTCATGGCGCAAGGGCAGGAAAAAATTTTGTCACACCTCAAGGTGACTACATCCCTATGTCATTCAAATTGGGATTTCCCTACACAAACACCATTGCAGAATATGAGGCACTAATCGCAGGACTCCGCATGGCCATAGAATGGAACATCACAGATATACATGTCTTTGGTGACTCCCAACTTATCATCAAACAAGTCCTAGATGAGTATCAAACTAAAGATGGCAAATTGACGCCATATAAGTAGATGGTTGATAAACTAAAAGAACACTTCCTTAACTTATAGATAACATAGGTACCACGCATGCAGAACAAGGTTGTTGATGTAATGGCCACAATTGGCTCCCTCCTAGAGATTCCTCACGAGTCTACACAATACAAATTCTTATTTGAGCAACTACATGCTCCCGCTCATGAGAATGATGAATCAAATCGCGTATGTGTCTTGGTTGGTCCTCATTCCCTGTGGTACCATAATATCCAAGCTTGCCTACAAAATAGTATCATATCCCCTCATCTCACTACAACCCAATGCCAAAACTTTATCCGCAGAGCATCCCATTACACCCTCGTAGCCAATACCCTTTATCATCGAGGCTATCACAATGTGCTCTCTAGATGTCTAGATGAAAATGAAGCCACCCAGGCTTTACAAGAGGTACATGCTAGAATCTACAGTGCCTACACGAGTGGCATGGTCCTAGCCAAGCAACTTCTATGTACAGGGTGTTATTGGTGTACAATGGAACATGATGCTTGTGAGTTCGTCAAGAAGTGCTTACCTTGCCAACAGCATGCTAATTTGATCCATGCTCCTGCTCATGACCTCAGACCTATTGCACCTCCTTGGCCCTTCTCTTGTTGGGGTTTTGACCTCATTGGTAAGATTACTCCCCTCTTGTCTGAAGGCCACAAGTACATAATCACGGCTACAGAGTACTTTACAAAGTGGGTTGAAGCAATCCTACTCACACTTACTACAGGTGTCCAGATATCCAAATTCATCCTCTATCACATCGTCTGCCACTTCAACATACCCTCCACCATCTTCACAGATCATGGCACACCATTTGAAAATCAACATGTCAGTGATCTTTGTGCTCGCCTCCATATCCATCACCATTTATCCAGTCCATATTTCCCACAAGGGAACGGCCAAGCTGAGGAAACTAATAAAACCATCATCAAAATCCTCAAGAAAGTTGTCAATGATACTAGTCGTGACTGGCATCTCCAGATCAACCTCGCTCTATGGGCATATCGTACTTCCTATTGTAATCCTACTGGCACTACTCCATACTCCCTAGTCTATGGTGCTAAAGAAGTCTTACCAATTGAGGTTGAATTACCATCCCTCCGAGTATCACTAAGAGGCTTGATTGATGATGAAGATTACCGAGTGGCATGACTCACACAGCTTGATCTACTAGATGAAAAGTGCTAGCAAGCTTATGATCACTTGATTGTTTACCAAAATAAACTCAAGTGGAACTTGTATCGTCTTAAAATGGAAGCACTTCCATGTTAAGAGCGTTTATCCCTCCTTAGGGGATGTTTTTGACCTCTACCATATCATCATCCTGTTTCTGCATCATCTCATGCTCCTGTGCTGGTTAAGGACCTTGATTAGGCCTCTCTGGGCACCTCCTACCCCACCTGGCATATTTTACAAGGGTTTTGGCCCTTGGGTCAGGGTTGGCCTCAACCTTGACCTGGGTCCCCCTTTCAAATCAGGAAACTTGTTGGCTGCCAGGGCTCATCAAAAATTTAGTTTTCCTGCTTCTGGGTCGACTGTTTCGGGTTCCAAAGCGTTGATTCCAAAATTATATTTAATATAGGTCATTTTCTAGGGGCATAGGTCTAATTGGAATTTAATTATCCTATGTCGGCCTCCTTAGAAGATTGTGCCCTAATTTCATATAAAAGGAAGTCTCTCTCTCTCATTTTCTCTAAGTCTTCTAAGTGCAAAAAAGATCTAATCAAGATTTTGTAAAGAAGCAAAAAGGTTCAAGCATCCATTTCCAAGCTCTCAAGGTGTTCAATTCTTCCTCTCAAGCATTCAAGTTCTCCATTGAAGATCAAGGATTCAAGCTTTCAATCCTTTGAAGGGATTAGGTGCAAACATTCAAGATTCATCATTCAAACCCTAGATCTAGCCATCATGGTGGTG
>MU223139.1:85237-98572 GCA_018584345.1 Thuja plicata
ATTAATATTATTTTCCCTCTTATTCCTCTAACTATTTAATTTAATCAATTAAATAGTTTCATTTGCTAGTATTTATCAATAGCTTAAATACTATTCTAATGTATTTCATTTAAATACATTTGCCTCATAAAATCTCCTTTTTAATAAATTTACATTTATTAAATTCTCCATATTCCTAATTCTTCTAAACCATGATTTATTCAAGTCTAATTTGAATTATAATCTAAAACCCTACCTAGGAACCTATTAATCCAACCTAGAGACCTATCCTATTCCTACCCTACTCCCATCACCTCATTTCCTAAGCATATTTCCCCACCTAACTGTCCTCTGATCTTGCTTAAAGGGCGATTCCTAACCTTTTTAAAGCTAATGGAATGCTCACCCACACGGGAAAATTCTCTTCAAAAAGGTCACCCATTCCTCTTTAATTTCTTCTTACAACTTTGTCTCCCATTTGGAAATATTGAGCTACTCAATATTAAATGTCAATTTTGACTCAAAATTGGTCATCTTTTCAAACCTATGTGTCCCTTATGTGACTCTTATGTGAATGCCACATAAGTTCCACTTCATCCAAGCCTCTTCCTCTCTCCAAAAACTCTATAAATAAAGGTCTTCTCCTCTTTGTTTTGCATCTCTCAATTTGCATTGTTATCATGCTATTTTGCATTTAGAACTTCATAGCTCTAGATTTCATGTTTTCATATGCTCTTAGTTTATGCTTAAATCACTTAGATATTACATGCTAGGTTATTTTTGGTTAAAATGAATCATATTTTTCATCTCATATCATAACATAGTATAGTTCTTGAATCATAGCTTTCAATCTTGTATCTTGCATATCAATTTGAGCATCATCTTTGGGAAGGATTTAAGACTAGTTTTCCATACTAGTTCTTGAATTTATTCTTTGATTTCAAGCTTGCATTCCATTGTTGCATTGCCTTGGGGATTCATGTCATTTGTGTGTTTGAGAGAGCACACCTACATTCTACCAAAAAGAACAAATCAAACAAACTTTAATTAGGGTGCTCACTTGTTTCTAGTTCCATCTGATGTTATGTTGATTTCTTTGTTGTTTGCTTGCTCTTTCATATGCTTTTGAATCAATCTTATGTGCTAACCCACTAACATTTTATGTTTGAGCTTTCTCCCAACAGATTGAAGAATTCACCATACTACACATACATTTGGTATGAACTATTAGTTGATGCTCCTCTTTTTCCACAATGCTCAAGTTCACATGCACCTTGAATTGCTCGAGCCACCTGTATCAAGAAACAATTTAAAGATGTTGAGATTTCTAGCTTGTTCAGATATAGAGCATTGCTTCCATAATTTGTCTTCTTAAAATTATAGATCTCAAGCACACATACTTATATAACCTTGGTTGATTGAAAGTGGATGATCATAATTCAAAGGAATCAAAATCAATAAATAAATAAATAAATAAAAAACAAACAAAGAAATAAATGTACTAAATTATAGTATACAATGATAAATGTATAAAGACCTATATTTTCAATTTAATTGATTACATAATCTTTAAATTAGTTTGTATCATCCTTCTATTTACCTATCGGCTACTCCCTTTCACCTCTTATTGGTGCAAGTGCTAGTATATTTACTACTTCTTATATATCAATATTATATTATATTATTATTTGTTACATTATTAGTTTCTGCCAAGGCAGGAATACTTATGCATTCATGCAGTTTTGTTTTTACTATTAGTTGCACCAATAACCACAGTGAATTAAATAATTTGGAACAAAAGTCTATAGTTGAGATTTTCTCACATTTTTTCAAAATTTGAAAAAATGTTTTTTTCTCTTTTTATATTGGCTTATACTCTCAATAGTTAGCGCAAAAAAATGAATTTTAATTTTAATTTTAAAAAGTTTTCTATGATGTTAACATAAATTTTTTACTTCTTTTTCATCATAATGATCTATGATTATCTAGTTAGTGCATATAGTGCATATTTGAACAATTGATGAAAATTTTGAAATCTTTATAGATTTGTTTATTTCTATACAGTGAATGATATCAAAAGAGATTTCCAATTATTCAATGCCCAATTACACCAGATTGAATACATCTTTATCTTCTCTTGAGCCCAGCAATGAAAGTTCTATCAAAACTAGATTCATGAATGTTTTAAGGCATCGCCTGGGGTGGTTTTAGAATTTTTTTACAAAGAAGATCAGAGAGCATGATTCCAAGAAACTATTGAAAGAACATTTGAAGAGGCTTCCTGTTATTCAACTTGATATAAAATCAGCCCAAGTATGCATGTGTCACACAAGTTGATTAATCTTGGCATTCTATCTTTCAGTCACATTTTTTAATTCACATTTTTAAATTAATCTTATAAACGAAAACTTCAGATTTTAATCTATTAACCCGAGTCTCCAAAGAATTTGAAATCTGGGTAATCTTGTCACCATGAAAGCCTGCAATGCTTGGGTTGTATTAGAATACTCCCATTGGGTGTGTGCACCAAGTTGTGGACCAAAAAAGTGTACACATCTTTAAAAAAATTCAAATTTCATATAACCTGATTGGGCTATTGAAAATTTGAAATTGTTCTAGGCTTGGTAACCAAGCCATAACTCGATCAAGTTTTGAAAAGAAAAAAGTACTTCAAAATCCGATCAGGTTTTGAAAAGCAAAAAGTACTTCAAAACCCGATCGGGTTTTGAAGAAGTAAAACTTTCTCCATAACCTGAGTAGGTTTTGAAGAAACTAAAATAGGCTTTACTCTGGAAGCCATAACTTCCACATACGGAGTCCGATTGACTCCGTTCAAAAAGCATTGGAAATATATTGAGACAATCTAGCACATTATTAACCTATGATCATCTTTAGGCATAAACATTTTTTTCCATCCATTTAAATCAAGTAAGGTATAAAATAGGCACTCATTATTGCCCATACATGCAATGTATAGGAAAATCAGTATGTTCTCTCTCTCTCTCTCTCTCTCTCTCTCTCTCTCTCTCTCTCTCTCTCTCTCTCTTTGAATATGAGAGAGAGGGAGAGGTAAAACTTATGCATTTTATTCTCCATAACCCGATCGGGTTATGAAGAAACTAAAATAGGCTTTGCTATCGAAGCCATAACTTCCACATACGGAGTCCGATTGACTCCGTTCAAAATGTGTAGGAAAGGTCTTGAGACGATCTAAATTTTTATTAACCTATGATCATCTTTAGGCATCAAATTTTTTTATACCATCCATTTGAATCAAGTAAGGTATAAAATAGGTACTCATTATTGTCCATACATGCAACATATAGGAAAATCTCTCTCTCTCTCCCAAACTCTATCTCTCTCTCTCTCTCTCTCTCTCATATTGGGAGTGGGAGATAATATGAGAGAGAGTGTGTGTGAGAGAGAGAGAGAAGTAAAACTTATGCATTTCATTCTCCATAACCCGATCAGGTTTTGAAGAAACTAAAATAGGCTTTGCTCTGGAAGTCATAACTTCCACATACGGAGTCTGATTGACTCTATTCAAAAAGCGTAGGAAAGATATTGAGACAATCTAACACATTATTAGCCTATGATCATCTTTAGGCATCAAAAAAATTTCTACCATCCATTTGAATCAAGTAAGGTATAAAATAGGTACTCATTATTGTCCATACATGCAATGTATTCTCTCTCTCTCTCATATTTGGAGAGAGAGAGAGAAAGCATACTGATCTAACTATACATTGCATGTATGGGCAATAATGAGTGCCTATTTTATACCTTACTTGATTCAAATGGATGGAAAAAAAAATTTGATGCCTAAATATGATCATCTCAATGTCTTTTCAACGCATTTTGAATGGAGTCAATCGGACTCCGTATGTGGAAGTTATGGCTTCCAGAGTAAAGCCTGTTTTAGTTTCTTCAAAACCCGCTCAAGTTATGGAGAAAGTTTTACTTCATCAAAACCCGATCGGGTTTTGAAGTATTTTTTTCTTTTCATAACCCGATTGGGTTATTTGAAATTTAGAAATCCGATTGGGTTATGGCTTGGGAAGAGCTTTAGAAAATGACCCAAAGGCTTGGAGGCTCATTTTCCCTCCATTTTTGTTCTTTTAGACATTTTTTCATCTTGTAAGATGAATTCTCGACTTTATCTTCATCAAGTTTGTAATTTGTCAACTGGGTATCTTTATAATTTTCACCATAATCTCATACGTCTTCTTAGCTTTCTAACCAAATAATTTTTTTTATTTTTGGACAACATTAGCATAGTAAACTTTATTTTTCTTTACTAGTGTCTTGATTGTCCTCACAGACATATGTCTACCATTTTTTTAATAAATTTTGATATACTTAATCAAATTAAAAATAAATTACATATTATTTTTCTACACTTGATTCTATACACTTTCTTAAAAAAAAAATTATTTTTGATTATTTTGATGCAAGTTATGCCTAGCGCACGAACAAATACCAAATGTTCAGGATGCGATCACTTCAAAAAATCACAGAAAAAAAATACTCATCGAAAAATTACAAAAAAATACACAACGTCTAGATCTCACTCTTACCTATCATCCTACCAAAGGGATTTACAAAATACTGAATGTAACTATATCTTTTGTGCCGCGCACAAAAATAGCTATGTTATGTTTTTCCAAAAAAGGAATAGTTTTCGTGTGCGCAAGATTTGACCCTCTTAATATTATCAATTTTTTTAAAAAATTATTGTTTTAGAAACTAGATTCAGAGTAATACAATTTTTATTTTTTACACATCTTCTTATCTTGAGTGCATGACCCTCAAATGCCTATTCCAAGATCAAGTTTACCCGATTTCAGAAAAAATGTGTCCACTTATACCCCCCTTTTTGGTCCACAACTTGGTGCACACACCCCATTAACATTTTGTATGCAAATGTGGTCTGAAAGGGCTGTTTATTTGCTAAATTAAATACTGGGTATTTAAATCAAGTTATAGGGATATCTCGACAGTGGTGTGCTTGAGAAGTGTCATATACCCAAAATGAGTGGGTCGGCTAGCGGTGTTGACTAACACCCATCGATTTTTATTAAGCATGATTTTTAACTTATTTTTTGTTGTCAGCTCTTTGACGGACTTAGTTTATTAAGTTTCCATGTTTTTTTTAGCATAGTATACATGGATAAAATTTGAGATATCAATATTTTCTTTCTTACATTTTATGAGAAGCTGATCTGACTATAGAATCCTCTATTTTTCTATTATGTTCTTGATATCACATGGAGGGGACAAGTTTGTTGTCCCTTCTCATTTCATGTTGCCAAAATAAGTTCTCCTATTGGTGACAATGGTAGGTTTTGATTTTCCTTTAAAGACCAAAAACTTTGACATGATTGATGTCATTTATATTTAAAGACTCTTGCATTGAAAGCATCAGTTTTCTTGCAGTCTGGACTTCACTCTCAAGAGCTTGACATCTGCTTCGCAGGGAAGTCTTCTATATGTGTTCTCCCAATCTATACAATTTCTTCTCTCATACAAGCCTAACATGACATGTATTCTAATTGTTGATACTAAAATTAACCCTCTCACATAGACATAGGATAAATTGGTTATGCCCTTCAACTAAAAAAAGAACTACAGTTAAAGATACCACAAACCTGATTGAAAATTATTCACAAAATCAAATTTGTGGAAATTTCAAGAAAATACAGTTGGAAGTGTAAAGCCTGACTCTACGAAATTTTCCTGTCCTCCTTGCCTTTGCCAAAACATAAGCTTTGGAATAGAGTTATGGGATCCATCAAAGCATAAAGGATGAAACAATTTTGTTAGATGTTGTAATTGAAACTGCTCCGGTATGCAAAATGTGGAAGCATAAATAAGGGGTAAAAACTGATCTGAGACTACATTTCACATTTTTAGTCTATTCTCAAGTTTCTCTCATTTCTCTGAGCATTCCTGTGGTGGAGTTACACCCAACTGGGGATTGATATCATGATAAAATCTAGAAAGATAACAGAAATACAAAGACAAAAATAAAATTTTCCAATTATGCACAATTAAATTGGTACAAACACAAAAACTAAAATTTATTATTCACGAATAAATTTGTATCAATCTACAACTAACAGTAAGTCCAATTGTTGCTTTGACTTAGATTAAGGCTCACACTTGGATCATAAGATGCTCTTGAAATGGTGAAAAATGAGTTTTGAGAAGATTAACTAAATAAAATATTGAAAATATATATTGTCAATACCATTGACAAGCACGACCATCCCAACAAAGAAAAAATCTTTGAGCGGATATCCTTTTCCTGCTATTTTTTATGCTCTAATTTGCATGCTTGACAACCATGAACATACACAACATTTGCTCTTCTCAGTAGAAGCTCTTACTGAGCATTATTAATACTACCAGCCATTAACCATTATTCATTCTACAAAAACGTGGCAGTAGATAAAGCATGAGTGGCATGGTAAGTAATGCATGCAAGGCACATATACATGACAGCCAATGAGCAATAATTATAGAAAAATGAGATTTAGATTAGTGTGTAGAAGATGTCCTCTCTCTCTCTCTATATATATATATATATATATTCGTAGGAGAAAATCAAGCACATTTGAATATGCTTTCCTTAACAAGGAAATGCTAAATATTTTATATTTTCCATGGCTCACATGTAGGAATTCTCATAAGGAAATTAAACATAAAAAATAGATTTCTTGTGAAGCTAAGGTGTCAAGGCGGACCACTTAAATAGAATTAGAAATACATATAAACCATTATTCATCCTGCAAAAAGGAGGCACCCGATTAAGCATGAGTGACATCTTGATATCTTCAATATGATATCTTGATACTCTACAAGACTTCTCTTACTAATACCACTTATGTTGTGATGATAATCTTTCAACTTAATCAATCATCATTGTGGAAGCACTACAATCTATAAACTCTAACTTGTAGGATGTAATCGTTATATGAAATGGATATCTTTGATATTTAGATCTGCAACATATGAAACTTCCAATTTGCTATGATGAAGAATCTCTTGCTATCTCTGATGTTTCTGAATTATGCTATAACTATACTCCAATCTGATTAATTTTCTGGTAAATTTGGTGGCCGAGTTTTCTTTGATATAAGTCGATTGCATCAGGGATTTGATATTATTCCATTGATAGTTACCAATATAAATAAGTACCAATCTAAAAATACAGAGAGATTGTATGTATCTAAGTACTGATTTCTTATGGCTTTGGTTCCGATGAGGGAAAATGTTATCGCTATGCTATGTTGATCTGAATATGAGAATTTATATCAATATAGATATGGGAGTTTATCTCAATCTGAAAATGAGAACTGAATTAGATCAGGTTGACCGCTATTTCAGACTCTCATGATCGAGTGTTGATCATTCTCCACATAGGATGAGCTTCGATCTCCTTAAATAACAAATGTAACAGGGAAACTCTTTTTGTATTATTTAATCAATTAGTAATCACACCTCTTGGCATCGTTCCTTCACCAAACGATGAGTAATTAGCCATTAACTATAATCCTCTTGTAGCAGCGATTAGGGTATGGGTTTAGTTGATTAATTTGATTTACCGTATAATTGCGTTCAACCTTTATGACCCAAAGTCTGCTCACGATACTACTCACTACTCGCAATCATTAGTCTATCATTATTGGATGTGGGATGGGCTTACGTTTATGCCTCATACTGTGACATGTTCTGGATCGACAAATTGTTTTAGTTATATGTATGGTGCTTGGCGCTAGATACTCACCTAAGTACGCCATTGTGGCTGATTATGCATGGTTGATATACGATGATCAGAATCAATGAATTTATATGAAATAGATAATTAGAAATGTGGCTTTATTTGTATTGCACAATAAGCATCTTGACGTATCAACTTCAATGAGTAGATGTGACGAGTTTGTCATCCAAAACATAGGATATAGGAAATCGAAGAATATTAGTTATTACATATATCTAAAGCTTGAGTTTGGTATTTCATTAAAATATATGATTAAATACTTTACTGATACCCTTAAGCATTGTAATCATTTTGTTTCTATTATTATCTTAATTATAAATTATATTTAATAATACTATCATATTTACTCATTAATATATTCCTTTTGAGAATGTTACATAGATCTGTCTTTTGTTCCTGGATAAATATAGAAGCATTATACAGAATCTTCATCTGATGATAAATGTAATTATGAAGTATTGGATTTGTAATAGACTCTGATACCTCATGTAGGTTGCCCATTAAATTGTTTTTAGAAAATTCAAATATTATTTTTATGTGCTTCTTTTTGCCCTTTTCCGTTTTAAAGGTTGTAGCATTCTATATTCAACTGCCCTTTCTCTGTTCTGATATGACAAATTTATAATATCCAAGATTATTAGAGTATATTTTTTGCGCATGTTGTAGGCATATAATTGTCTTCTAGTACTATTGGCTTTCACTCAACTCAAGGAACAATAAGTGTACTCTAGGTTCTTTTACAGAATAGTTAAATGCTTTTTAAGTTTTTGTTGTCTTTCACAATTGGTTGATAGAATATTAAGGTTTCACGCCGCTATTTAACTTATTTTGATATAAACAACTGAAACTAATGTATGAAATATTTCGAAGCACAACTGTGTGATGTACAAGAAACAAACAATAAAACTGAGTTGAGCACACTAGGTGAGCAATATAAATATTCTACGAATCTCCCACAAAAGAGTTTATATAGTTACACCAAGTTCTAGATACCTCAAATTACTTATTACTACTCCAAAATACAAGAAAATATAAAAATTTAATATATTTTTACACCTGCCCTGCATAAGAAAACAACATAAAAGAAGGATGCAAAGCGTCAAAGTTCCTACGAAAGTTAAATGTAATTTGTTGAAAGCTAATGAGTGAGAAATTGTAGCAATTGAAGTTTTAGTTTTGGCCATGAAATAGGTTATAGAGTAGCAAATGTTACAACATAAAATTAATAATATATAGTATTGCAATAAGATTATATGTCAATGAAGCATATTGTAATTTTGTGTCCTTTAAAACCAAAATAAAAACACCAAATAAAAAATTGCAACAATTCATGTACCAAGCAAAAAAAACCTGACATAAGTTTGAAACCTCAAAAAAATGTTCTTGGTTGGTTCATTTCAATCCGCTAAAGAAGTACTAGTCACTTGTTTATTGGATAACACTTTTCATCACGTGCTTTCCCCCTTTTGTTATTGTTGTGTTCAATGCATCTTTGTGTTCTATAATGTTAAGAACTTGGTAGAGATCATAGTAATTGTTATCTAACTGGAACTACAGTCAGCTTAAAAAGGCCCTTGAAATAGTGCAGTTGTGGTCATCTTGAATACTAAATTCATATAAACTCTATTGGACATAATACATTGTATAGGCTCAATAGTTGTTAAATTGTCACACATGTCATGTTAACAATTTTTTTTGGGGGTCTAAATTCTTAAAGCACATTGCATTTTGTGATTAAATTGTATAGGACATTCAAATACTAGTTCAACCTTGTGTGCATGGCAACATGAGAGAAACACTAACTACATACAGATAGTTGTCACTTATCTAGTCTCTTGAAATAAAATAATAGTTCACTTTGGCAAACAACACCTCCTCCTGTTAATGTTATTAGTGTGCCATATGGAAGTGTTATTATTTTCATCGAAATGTGCCTTATACTTTTTCTACTCATTGTTGTCAAGGATACACGCCTATTTATCACATTATTAGCATGCAATGTGGTACTTTTCTTCTACTACTCCTTATAATTCAGTGTGTGCTGTATAATGTTATGCCACAGAATGTGAATGTTATTCATGAAAATAGAGGACACCATCAGTTGTGTGCATTGGTGATTGTATTGTATCACTTGAACATACAACTAATTATCATCATACAATTGCCAAATTGACAAATACAATTATAGAAATTGTAGATTTTGATTATAGTTGTTCAGTGTCAACTACTCTTTTAAAACAACCTTTCTTGGGATCTTGGACTGTGGAATCAGGTTCCCTTGAATTACAAATTGAAAAAACTAATGTTGCAGCAGACATCATAGTTGGCCTTGTGAAAATGTATACATGAAGTAAGAAATCCAAAAATAGTGTGGACACACTGCTAGAGAAATCAAGTTTTGAAGATTCTATGAAAGAAGAGCAGTTCAGACACCTGCTAAAATTGAGTACCAAGAGTTTCAAATGTTTAAAAAATCAAAACATATATAATGGTTTTAGGAAATGTCTATGGGTTCGTTATGCTGTAGAAATTAGGGACCCTAAATCTAAGCAACCTTGATGGCTTGGAACATTTGACACAGCTGAGCAAGCAACTAATGCCTATGATAAAGATGCAAGATCCATGAAAGGATTCCAAGGAATCATAGATTTTTACTCTGGTAACTGAATTCCATGCATTGCGTCTAAACATGCTACATTTTCATCATCCAGAGTGGAATTAGCTTCTAAAGTACAACCACTTGTGATTCAAGCAACAAAGATAACCCAAAATCCACCTTCTGACTCTATGTACACAAATTTAGGGAAAGCACTAGAAAACAATGATGATTTACCCAAAAGTAATTGTACATATTCAAAGGAGTCTATGCTATCATAGACAACCCACAACAACAACAACACATGTATTCAAAGTCTGAGCAGTTGGACCAAAGACTACTTGGAAAATTACACTATGGAAAGTAGTGGTGGTGCTCAAGTTGTACTAAAAATTCTTGATCCTCAAAAGATCTGTGAAAATAGTATTTTGAACAACTGCACCAACATAGATTCTATTTAGAATCACTGCACTGCCTCTGATTATAACTACAACATTCCTTATATCTCTAGTGAACCTACTCACACAATTTCTAGTTTTTATCCTTGCAAGACCAATTTGTCTCACCACATGAGGAGTGACTACCTCACTACTTTAACTAGTAATGCCACTTGCACAATGTCAACCAACTCTTTTGAGCTACTTGCATCAGGTCTATTCAACCCAGAACACAAACAAATCTATCCAAATGACACTTATCCAAGTGTAGATTTACTTGACCAAATAGCAGAGGAATATATTTCAATCTCAAACCTCAATAATCCATATCGAATAAACAACAAGACTCATGCAAACCATGATACCACTTAGTAGATGCCCAATGCAAGCACTTCTCCATGCAATTCCAGTCACTGCGTATCGAAAGCTTCAACTGCAGTTGTAGATAACTTGACATATATGCAGATGGAGTGGCCACAAACGAATTGATTCACTGGTATAAACATTAGAACCATCTTATGTTTACATGTTTTTCTTATCACACTTAACTATTATAATAGTAGAAACTAATAAATTATGTGAGAAAATTTTTAGCCTTTCATTGTGTTGCTATGCAAACAACCAATTTATTCAAAACCACGGTTTACATAATGCAAGACCTAATTGTAATTTTGTGTTAGGTTTTCCTTTGTCTTCTGAAGACAATATGTTTTCAAACAAGATCCACATGTTCAATCATGTTCCAGCGATGGAAGGTGTGTCTGCAACTCACCATTTGAACTCTTGGGCTTCCACTGAAAAGCTTCTAAGTGCCAATTTTGTTCCCAATAACCATCTTACTAGTGTGACCATTACATGACAACACTGTGAGCTTTTTTCATAGATTATAGGTTATGTGCAAGATCTAAAGACTAGACTGCACAAAATAGAGAAAAGTATGGAGCTTATGATGAAGTGCAATGATAATTTATGCACAAGTTTTACAACATCTTCTTGATTTATTTGGGTCTTAAGTTAAACACAAGAGTATCAAAAAGGAACTGTAAAGAACCTGCCTGGTTCTTCCTCTAAATTTCAATACAAAATTCACTTCACACCAGTACATAATTTGTATACTTTCTCTTTGAAATCAAAGATTTTTTTTTGTTGAAATTTTCCAATATGTAAAGCAGAGTGGTAATCACATCAATTAACTCACAAATTCTTAAAACTAAATACTAATCAGAATTTCATTGCAAATACAATAGTTATTCCATGAAGTACCATAATTGAGGAATGTGGATATATATGTATTATCTACCTAGAAGTTATGTTCTCCAGTGCTTGTTGGTTGCGAGACCTCTAATGCTAACTACAAGGCGTTTACTCTACCCATGCACTCCAATGGAAAATGTGGTTTAAAATAGTCATTGTTGGTCATTGGAAGAGTGATGTACAATCACCAAAACACCTCTCATAACACTTGTAACATTGATCATCCATTCTGCAACCATGACTTCTACTGTGCAAGAAAATGTTGAAGGAAAATAAGCTGCATTAACTCCTTTCACACTGCCGACACCTTACACAATTCACTTGACATTAATGGTCCAATTCAAAGTGTTGCTACACCAAATTCAATTCACAATTCGATCAGCCCCAAAGTCTGAAACCCTCTTCCGATTTCTCCCAATCACAAATTTGTATAAAATGCATAAGATGATTTTTTTTGCTTTTTGAAAACCATTATAAAAGTTGAATCTTCACCTTGAAGCTAGATTTTTTAATCTTCATCCACACACTTCTGTAAGGAAACTCAGGTGCGGAAACAGCTTCCTACACTAATGTCTATAGGAAAGTATTGTGAAAATTCTTTTAAATCCTTACAATTTCAGATTCGTTAACTACTTTAACAATGATATTGCAGCCACATACCATGCATACAGAAAATAGAGAATGACACAATGATTTACCCTGGGGAAAACCTTTCGGTAAAACACCCCAGCACTCCAAAACCTGCACAATGTATTATCTTCAACACAACAGTTACAACACACTTACAATGCAAGTTCTTTCAGGAGACAATCGACACTCTAAGACAAAACCAGTAGCACCAGATCATAACACCAATACACTCTTTTCATATCCTTTCCTGTAACCCTAAAAAACACTTATATCATGCGCTTTCCTTTTTAGGGCAACTTCCAAGGATAGCCGTATTAGGGTTTTACCATTCTCTGAGAAAATAGGAAGCCTAAACCCACGATTGTGGAAGAGTGTAAAGTACTCAACTTTATCAGTTGCCACATGTCTTGCATGTCTTCACCTATCATTGAAATCTCCTAGAAATAGCTCTTACGTGTCATAGGAATCTTTCATAACCGTTTCAGCCATGATCTCCTTACACACAATAAAAGATACCGACACATCAGTTAGTGACACATCAACATGCCAACTAGACATGTACACTCACACTTAATTACATTATTTGCAAGAAAATACATTTTACAAAACAAATAATAAGAATAGGAATTATCCAAGGTTGAGACACCTTATTCCTA
>MU223139.1:119442-129974 GCA_018584345.1 Thuja plicata
TAGATTCAAATCCTTTGGTTAGATCCATAAAACATATAAAAATAGATGGTTTTCTAATCTCATAAACATATAAATGATAACCATAAATGAGCATATCAATCATATCATCATCCACAAAATATAAATGCAAATGTATAGTTCTAACCATCATAATAAAATGTTCAAGTCAAAAGTCCAAGTATCACCATAGGAGAGGGTATTACATACTCCCCCCCTAGAGTTAGGCTTACTCCTGAAAGCCTACAAATAAATATGGATAAGCGGCTCTAAGTCTATCAGCATCTTCCCATGTGGTGAAAGAATCATCATTGGGGTCCCATTGGACCCTTGCCTACTCTATGGTTCAACCCCTGAGGGTCAGTGTCCACTACTGCAAAATGCGTACCGGCTCTAAAGCCAGCTGCCCGTCCGCTACCTGTAATGCATTCCAATCCAAAACATGAGTCACATCAGGAATATACTTTCTAAGAACTGAAACATGAAATACATCATGAATACAAGCAAGGCTGGGTGGCAAGGCAAGCTGATAAGCTACTGGTCCTATCCTCTCCAGGACCTCAAAAGGGCCAAAAAATCGGGGTGCCAACTTGGAGCCTTTTCCGTAATGGATTGGACTCTTTCATGGATGCACCCTCAAAAAGACTCTATCACCAAGAGAGAAGTGTACATCAGTCCTGTGAGCATCGGCATACTTCTTCTGCCTATCCTGAGCTGTCAAAATATGCTCTCTGATGCACTTGACTTGATGTTCCATATCCTGTAACATCTCAGGGCCTAGAAGTACCCTGTCCTCCAATCAGTCCCAACTTAAGGGAGTGCGGCATGGATGGCCATACAAAGCCTGAAAAGGGGACATACCTATGGAACTGTGATACCCATTATTATAATAAAACTCCACCAAATATAGATACTCTTCCCAGTGGGTTTGTCTGTCCATAACATACATCCTAAGCATGTCCTCAAGAACCTGATTGACTCGCTTTGTCTGCCCATCTGTCTCGGGATGATAGGTTGAACTGAAGTTGAGCTGAGTCCCTAAAGTGTGCTAAAGTGAAGTCCAAAGAGCCGATGTGAATACTGGATCACGATCAGATATGATTTTCCTAGGAATACCATGGAGTCTCATAATGTCCTTCATGAATACTCTGGCTACAGAAGCTACTGAGTAGGAGGACTGCATGGGAGAAAAATGAGCTACCTTGGTGAGTCTATCAACTGTTACCATGATAGCGTCATGTCTCCTAGGATTAACTGGAAGTCCCACAATAAAATCCATGGAAATAATGTCCCATTTCCATTTTGACACTAGGTGAGGTTGCAATAGACTAGCAGGGTGTTGATGTTCTACTTTCACTCTTTGGCATTCCAAACATCTAGCCACATAGTCTGCAATATCTCTCTTCATTCCTGACCAATAGTACAACTGGCATAGGTTAGCATACATTTTCTTCACCCTGGGATGTGCCGAATAGGGAGCCTTGTGGCTTTCTAAAAGGATAAGCGCACGAAGATCTCCTTCCATGGGCACAAATTACAACATTGTGGATACTAATGTCACTGACATTACTGATGACCCATCAGAGGAAGTGAATAAAGATGAAGATGTCACTGTTGCAAAGGACAAAACTGATGAGCAGGACACAATAGTTGATTCTGCACAAATAAATATTCCAGGCAACATGCCAATATTGAAACAAGCTATCAATATTCTGTAAGAATCAAGCAAGTCACCTGAAAAGGATACTCCCAAGGGTGCAGGGGAAGAATCTAAGAAAGACAACACTGATGGTTAGCAAAACATCAGAGCTACTCAAGATGTAACTGACACTAATAAGGTTACAGGAGGAAATACAAAAAAGAATGTAGAAATAAAGATTGATGAAGCTAAGGACACCAAAGAAGGAGACAAACCTAAAGATGGTACTCCTAAGGAAACTAAAAACTGTGCTACTGATGATGTGAAGGTGAATGTGGAGATGTCTACAGACACCTGACAAGTTAAAACCAACACCAAGTAGAAAAAAGAAGCACAACAGGTCACTTCATCAAGCACAACTGAGAAAGATGAGAAATTGGCAATGGTTTTACATTCTAGTGATTCACAGAAGAATAAGTTGGAAGTCAGCTCGGATGAACTTATTGAAATACCAAAGTGTGACCCATCTACACTTGATTTTGAAGCATTACAAGAATATGGAGAAATATGCCAATGAAAGGCATTACAGGAAAAGCTGAAGAAATAACACAGAGACTCCATGGTACTGGAGACAACTTGATACATTTTGCACCAAATTGTACCCGATGTTGATATTGATCAAAACAAACCAATACTAGATCAATTAGAAACTCTTACTGATGCAATAACAACTCAGAATATAGATGCAGAGAAGGCAATTAAGGAGAAAGCAGAGCTGAAGTACCAACAAAAGCTCATTGAAAACATCAACCAAGAAGTGGCGGTAAATAAGGTAAAGCTATCATAATTCATCATCGAATTAGATCCAATAATATCTGAAGCTATAACCTTGATTCAAAAATTGAGCACAATAGACAAGTTCACTAAAGAAAATAGTGACAACATTGCAAAGCTGGATACAGATCTAGAAAATAGTGCAAATAGCTTAACCACTGATGGAGACAATGCAGTTAAGCTGCATTATGAAAAGATAATAGAGATAAAAAGGTTAATGCAGGAACTGTGGGAAGCAAAAACACACTTTAGGGAAGAAGTAACCGAGCTCCAAGCTCAACTTCTACCAAATCTTACACTACTCCAACAATACATCAGTTCAGCAAGGCAACTGATAGCAACTCTTGAGATGTGTGTAGCAGACAACATCTATGACATGCACTCCAAGATCACACTCGAGCACATGGCTCTAGAGAACCTCAAAGAAAAATGGGAGAAAATGATGGAATACATGAAGTCTTCACACTCCCACATTTTTGATAAACTCTAAAGGTAAAGACCTTTGCCCTTAAGTTTCTTTTGTTTCCTTTGTTTCCCTCTAGGATTTGCTTCCATGAGGGTTGTTTTTCTTTTGCTTCTTGTCTTCTTTTATCTCTAGGACCTAGTCCCAGAGTTTTTTCATCCTTTTGAGTCGTCCGGATCCCGGACTCTGGGATTTTCTACCATCATGTCTTCTTTTTTTAGAAGGTATGGCTGCATGGGATCCCCAAGTCCGGAGTCTAGAGGTTTTCCTTTCCAGAGATTGCGGAAGGAATGCAACATGTTTTACCCTAACGGTATAAATTGGTTTCACCTGTCACTTTCACATTTATCACGATCAAAACGCTCAGGCGATTACCAGAGAGATTAAGGCGATTTAGAGCGATTAAGTGCAAATTGCTTTGGTAATTAACAACGTTCGAACAGTAGTAAGTAGAGGTACATTTGTGGTCAGTTCCAAGTGAATCAGTTACCAGTTGTAGAGCACTTCCCGTGCTCACCTTACCGCCTTCCTCGTGTTTCCAAGTAGGCCTTTCGGCTCTCTTCCCATTTTCTGGTTTTTCTTGCTTTTTGTCTCACTTGTTTTTGTTTTGTTCTTCTTTTTTTTTATCTCTATTTTTGCTTTTCTATCACCTCCTGTTGGTGGGTTGGCTCTGCCAGAGGGTTGTCCGCCCTCTATGTAGTTTTAGCATTTGTATACTCTATATTATAGTGTAACGTTTGTATATCATGTACATTGTGTAGCTTTCTATTTATAGCTATATATATGTCCATTTTCTCGGTCGGCCTATGAGTTGCGCTTCGGCCCTCGTAGCACTTTTTCCCTCTGTACATTTGATGTATATTCCATGTATATCCTTTTATTTCTTTTGATCTTGTCGTGATCCCTCATGACCAAACAAAATTATCGAGCCCATCAAAGAGGCATTCGCCATGGTTCAAACTCGGCACCTCGCTTGTTCGAGCCATGGCGGCTTCCTCTCTCCTCTGTCATGTCATCTTAATGGAAAGATTAATTTCCCATGAATGAGCATTCAAATCCCATCCCATCTGACATTTACATCCCTCGTGTCAACCCACTTATCGCCATTAAGATCCTTTACACCATTTGTTGTGTGGCCACGTGATGACCCATGTCAGCCAAATACGGCTCACTATCGGTCACGTCAACAATGGGTAGTTTTTCTAGACTCTGGGTGTTAGGAAGCCCCTGGGTCTTCATTCCATTTTTTTCACCTAAACTAATGCCCTAGAGCCCCCGGGTGTTGATCAAAATCTGATCCTTGTTAACTTTGATATTCCAGGATTTTGACGCATGCTAACACTTTTGGATAGGTGTGAAATGGTGGTGAATTCCTTAGAGCCCCTAACATATTATTTTTATCATATCATGTATTGACGGTTCTTCGGTCTTGCAGGTTGTAGATAGTTTGATCAAAATGTCTGAAGTGATCACTCCTCCTGATAGCCCGAAGCTTCCGACTACCTCCACTCGGGTGACCATGAAGACTAAGGCCGAAAAGCTGCTGGCCAAATTTCCGTTAACCTCCAAATACCCAAGGGAGGGTGTTCTCATGGGGTCCAAGGTGGACTCTAAGTTTCAAGAAATAACAGACACAAAGCCCAGAATATGGGCTGAAATGCAGGGCTTGGTCCAAGCCATATACCAATAGAGGACCGCCGGAGATGATATGGAAAAATACATGGCCGCCTCTGGGATTATCAAAGCTGCAAGTTTTCCCTGCTCAGTGCAAGCATAGAGCTGATACTCCAACTGGAAACACTCTACAATGCCCCCACCCAGGTTTTTTTTCTCGCTGATCCTTGGCCACTACATTATCCGGCGCCCTTCGTCAATCTTGATGCGGCTACTTTTGCTTGGTGGCTGGGGATCCCCCAAATCAAGGGAGCCATTGTTCTCTCCTATTTTGCATCATTGAAGGAGTTTGGGGAAGATTCCCTCCTCTCCTGACAATACCTCGACACTCGCTGGCTAAAGTCCCTGAGAAGGGACTATAAAAATATGAAGCTGGAGATTCCCCGCGGGGATTTTAAAGAATGTATTCAGGTGGGGATTATATTTCTATGTAGGCTCTTTGGAGAGCCCCATGCCCAGGACTTTTTGGCATGGATGTACTATTTTCTCTACTACATCACCACCCGCAGTTAGACCTTCAACTGGGCAGCTATCATCGCCAACCATGTAGACACAAAGCTAAAGAGCATCCTCCAGACTTCAAAATTCTACATGACATCCTATGTGCTATGGGCACTGGCCCAACAAAGACCTACTTTTTAGGGTTTATAGATAGTGGGTGTTCTCGAGAATGGGCCCGACCAGTTGGTGCCATGGGATCATTATCCCCTGGTCCAGTGGGAACTTAGCTTCCCTAATTTTTGTTGGGTAAACGATGTGTTCGTTTACCATAACATTTTGACCTTTACTCGAGACTCTAGGTACTGGTTGTCGCAAGAGGCGATGAACCTGGTGAGTACTTATGATAATTAATTCATTCAATTCCAGCAACATACATACATTCGGGTGACCGTCTTCTCTAGGAAACCCTATCTACTACCTCGATATTGCGGGGATAGAATCATTCTTTTAGACAACTGCAGACAGAATTTGGAGTTTCATGCCCTCTTCACATTGAATAAGGTTACCAATGTCCCATTCCCAATCTCTTGTAGCCTTGCCACAGCAAAGGAAGCTGACAATGAACTGAAGAGTCTGGGACTAGCGAAATTCCACCATAGCAGAAGCAATTTTGATATGTTGGGTAAGATAGCAACGACACTTCCTCAGGCGTTCCTACCACATATAGATGATATTGAAGATTTCTAGGTAGATTTCCAGGACAGTTTTGATCTCCAGGCCCGCCAACATTCACAGATGTCCAAAGGCTTGATTAAAGCCCTCGACCTTCAGGGTTTCCCAAAGGGTTTTTCAGATGACGGGCCTCTGGAGGACCCATCATACAAAGAATAGGGGATGGATAAGTTAGATCTTCCTTCGGTGGATTGGGGCACCCCAGAGGATTTAACAATTGAGGGGGTATGTCACCCCATTATAGATAACAATCACAAATATTTTGAGTAGGTGTGTCCAAGGAGCACCCGAAAAGGACCAATTGTTCAGAGGTCTACTTCGACCTCCGGAGTCGTGGGACCTAGAAAAAGTAAGGGGAAGGACAAAGAAGGTACCCCGACCCAAGTGCCTCCCAAAGGCTCATTCCCCATAATGGCATAGATACAAGAAAAAATGTAGGCATCGAGGTTAATGAGCCAGAAGATAAGTGCACAACTTTACCATGGCCTCCTTGCAACCCCAATAGCATTTGCTCACCTGGCGGGATCCCCGTCATTGGCAACACTAATGAGTAGGCAGACATTCGCCGACTCGGAGTCTACAAATATTTTGGACGTCGAGGGCCCACTACAAAGAAAGAAGAAGCATAAGGTAAACCCTACCCAAGCACAGATGCGGGCCCCGGTATGCCCAATATTCCCCCTATAGACATCAGTTCAGATTCCCCCAAACTAACTGATATTCTAGATACCTCTCCCCTACACGATGACTTTGATGATATCTTCAGGACGGATGAGCTTATGAACCAACATGGGGATATAGATCACGTCATGGAAGAAATTTCCATCCAGGAAAAGGAAGAGATCCCTGCTGAAAAGGAAGTCCCAGACCAAGAAGGTGCCACAGAGCAGGAAGACTAGGAAGAGGCACAAAAGGAGCCCAAGCAGGAGGAAAACCGGTCCAGGAGACCGAGAAAGAACCCAAAAAGGACCAATTTTTTGGAGGTCTGCTTCGACCTCCAAAATTGTGAGACCTAGCAAAAACAAGGGGAAGGAGAAATAAGGTAACCTGACCCAAGTGCCTCCAAAAGGCCCGCTCCCCATAATGGCATAGATACAAGAACAAATGGAGGCATCGAGGCTGAAGAGCCAGAAGAAAAGTGCACAACTTTCCCACAGCCTCCTCGCAACCCCTGTAGTATTTGCTCACCCAGCGGGTTCCCTGTCATTGGCAACACTAATGAGCAGGCAAACGTTCGCCGAGGTAGAGTCTGCAAATATTCTGGATGTCGGGGCCCCACTACAAAGAAAGAAGAAGTAGAAGGTAAACCCTACCCCAAGCACAGACGCTTGCCTCGGTATGCCCAATATTCCCCCAATAGACGTCAGTTCAGATTCCCCCAAACTAAATGATATTTCAGATACCTCTCCCCCGCATGATGACTTTGATGATATCTTTGGGATGGATGAGCTTATGAACCTGCATGGGGATATAGATCACATCATGGAAGAAATCACCGCCCAGGAAAAGGAAGAGATCCCCGCTAAAAAGAAATTCCCAGAGCAAGAAGCTGCCACAGAGTAGGAAGACCAAGAAGAGGAACAAAAGGAGCCTGAGCAAGAGGAAACACTAGTCTAGGAGACCGAGAAAGAACCAAGGCAAACAACGGATGAGCAACTGATGACGGGGGAAACCAGACCCACGGGATCAACCGTACCCCCAATCATCACACTCCAGATGCCTTTGGTTACTCCGGGTGACCAAGCCCCCCAGAGTACATTTGGTGAGGTGATCACTGCGGCCCAAACGTTGAACCTAGGCCAGATGCCTCCGCCACCTCCGGAAGATGTTCCAATGAAGGAAGGTATCCCGACGAAGGATGTAGAAGAAGAACAACAACAATAGCAGGATGAGGGGATAATCCTTGAGGATATGAATGTTTATTTTCCCGATGCTGAGAAGGATGGGGAGATCCCCAATGATATAGGTGATGCTAATACCGGCGAAGAATAAATATCAGACATCACAAAAGAGGACGCCAACAGGGCAAAAAACACTGAGGCCCCCGAAGAGCAAGAAAAGGAATAGGAAAAGGAGAAAGAGCCTGATGACACTGCAGATATCAAGAATGCGTCGTCAGACTTTGAAGGGAGTCCCAATACCCAGGCCTTGGTAACAAAGCCGCCCCAGCCACCCCAATGGCTAGTGGAACCCAGGAAGAGGAGGTCCTAGTGGTAGCAACAGGTGTTCCACTCTCCCTGGCTAAAATGATGACCCAAAACATAGAGGCCAAAAAGCCTAAAAAGGCCCAGACAGTCCATACCCTTTGGATTGGTCCAGAAGGAAGCACAGTTGCAACAATCGCAACACCTCCACCAGATACAGATGTAGCGGCGGTAAGAGTTGAAGATTATACAATCAAGGAAGTACCTCTAGGGAGGAGAGAGGAGGGAGAATTAGACCTACTATGAGAGGCAACCTGGGCAATAGAGGCCTGGTATAATAAACAGGCCCATAAGTTGAAGGAGGAAAGAGAAAACAATGAGAATCTCATCAAACTTCTGATAGAACTTACACAGCCCCTGGCCGAGATCCATCTGGAAGATTCCACCTCGAGACTACTGCTTGTACAGGGTGACATGGATACTCTAAGGGCCATGAAGAAGAAGGCCTAGGCTGTGGACGAGTGGATCACCAAGCAGATAATGGTCGTAAGGAAATTTCTAGTGGTATCGCTTCCAGATCTTTACCAGATCAACAATCTCTTGAATCAAGTGAACGTCTCCGCCATCCTATGAGAGGGAGACTTAGAGAAATACGAAGGATGGAAAGTCGGGTTGGATGAAGTCTTCAACTTCGGGGAAGAGGTCATCACAGAGATAGGAATTTTGGGGGAGGAATCATTTGAGTCCCTCCGGGCCTAGTACTCCAGACTTGGCCTCAAGATCGAGGTATGCAAGAAACTGGTTAAGGCCCTAAGAGAGAAAGTAACTGATGTCTGGTACCCTTTGGGCCTATTTAAAGCATTTTTTGTAAGGGTGTCACAAGTCGACCCCTTCACCACCAGAACATGCGCCCTAGAGGACTATGTCCTCAATAAGTATGATGAGCTGATGGAGTCCCTGTACCAGTCTTCCAGGGACTTCGACGGAGGGAAGTTGTCAAGAATATCTAAGATGATGCTCCAGGCTCATGACGCCATAAAAATAGTAGATGAATTTTGAAACGGGGTCGAAGAAGTTGAGGAGAAGTTTGAGGTTGTCCGCGACCGGTGGAATAGCATTAAGGATATAGATGAGGATGGCATTGGCCAAGTTTTGGAGGCATTTAAGAACAATAAAGAGCAATAAAATTCTCTGGATTCTGGGGATTATCACCAGCAGGGTGCATTTTTTTACATTCTTTTTTTTTAGAGCATAAGCTCTCGGATCCTAGAGTCCCAGATCTAGTAGTTTTGTATTCTTTTGATGACCCACGTCCAGGCTCTCTAGAGTCGACTGGTCATTATCAGGAAGTTAATAAGTGGATGTCAGAAAGTGGGTGACTCCAACAAGGCACGTTTGCTCGAGGGATGGTTCTGATAGGTGGTCTTCCCAAGGCGTTGCTCCAACATTAAACACCTAGTGCATCGAAGAAAGTGAGCCACATTTTTCATTAATGAGGCATGTAGCCTCGAGCTCTGGAGAGATCAAATTTCTTCTTTTCTCCCTCTAGCACTCTTCTCAATGTTGATTCTTCCATACCTCTCTTCTTGTCCTACTCTTCTGACATGTCAGACCTCTATTCTTCTCGAGGTTGTTTTAATGTGGTGTAGGTAGTACTGGCCACCAGAAATTGTATTTTATTGTTGAGTGTAAAGTTAGATTAGGTTAACTTTAGGGAAAATATGTGTATAAATAAGAAGTCCAACCTCATTCCAAGGGTCAAAGAAATTGAGGATTTTGCAGTCCATAGCAATAGCATTTCATTTCTTGTAGTTGCAGAGCTCAATGCTCAATAGTTCTTACTAGATAGATGCTCTCTTGGAGTTGTTGATGTACACACCAGTGCTGCTGGAAAACCTGTTAATGAAGAAAGAAGAGTCCTAACAATGAAGTTGTTAGCGTTTTGATCTCTAGATTAATGTTCTTTTGTACTGTATGATTCTGATGTCCCTTTCTCTAATGTTTTAAGTAGATTAATGACCTCTTTTCCCCTCACTATTGAATATGTATGAACTGATGGTTTTGTATGCATTCAGTATTTAGTGTAGTATGTTAGAGCATGGTTGATGTTTTGAATGTATTGGCATAACTATAGGTAGAATGGATATTCTCTAACCCTGGCATATCTTTTGAAGTTTGTTTAATAACCCAACTTCTTGCAGGAAACCTCGACCTAACAAAATCCTCGGAGAAGACGAGCCAAGAAAACCAGCTATCCCCCCGAACAAAATAGTCACACTCCCAAATTAGCTCCCGCATTATAGAGACCCGACTCTCAGGTGCTTGAAGGCCCAAAGAATTTATTCCCCGGACAACCTTTACAGGCAAAGTTGGCCAGTACCCCGATACCCGGTGACAACTTACATCTGTTGGTGGACCGGTCACAAAGTCCCGTCAACAAAAATATGTAGAAGGAAAGATATCATATGTACATATATACTGGCATATACATAGGGGGAGTCATTAAATGACTAAGGATTATATATGTTGTATATACTTAACATTTTGTTAGTATTTTGCACATATCAAGTTTTTGATACTAATGTCAAAGGGGGAGATTGATGACATT
>MU223139.1:148550-193228 GCA_018584345.1 Thuja plicata
TAAACTCATGAACTTATTGTTGTTTATGACTTTGTTATGATTTTCTATATCTTGGATGGGTTTTTGTAAATTTTATCCTTGTTCCTTTTAGAAGTGTATGGCTTGACTATGCACATGCATAATTGTATATGAGGATCAATAATAGGGTGCCAGGCATTGCTTAGATCCTTTGGATCTAATCCCATCTTTTCCTTCCTTGCAGGTTTTGGATCATACATGAGCATGCTGGATTCAACCTCAGAGACATTGGCAAGGATCACCCAACTTCATAAAACAAGAAAGGAAAGAGACCAACTTAAAAGTAGAAGACATACAGTCCTGTCTAGTGAACATATTGTGTTGAAGGTGCAGTCTGATGCCGCTTCAACGACATCAAGTAGTGATGCAAAATTTAATATCTATAGTCGTTGCAGCTGCATCAAGTGCCACCTTCAACACGTATGATTACTAAACAGGTTTGTATAATGTCTTCTATAAACACATCACATTCCATATGGTGTTAGAAGGCCTAGATGGGCATAAATTCAAGCAAAAAGCTGATCAGGAGGCTGCTAAGTCTTTTGTACAACTTTTTGCTTGGTAATTTGAAGCCATATTCAATGGAAACTTGAAATCCTAAATAATTAGTATACCATTAATGGCTTCATAATTATTAAGTGAAAGGGAGTTCTTTGATCCAGAACCCCCTTTGGTGACGATCTTATTTTGGATGTGAGGGAGAGAAGCCAATTCACATAAAGAACATGCACATAAACACGATAGCCGGGAAACATAAATGTAGATATCACAACAACTGAGAAACATAAATGTAGATATCATGGTCACAATTGTTTGGAGACACAACATAATTGAGTGGTATACCCAGATAATGCAACACAACCACTACTCCTCTAGTTCTAAGTTGGCACTGCAGGATCCAAAACCCATAGATAAGGAATAAATTTAGAGAGTGAAGGAGGAGGGCCATAAAGACCGAAATAATATAGGGGATTCTATATTATTTTGGTAATTATGGCCCTCCTCCTCCACTCTCTAAATTTATTCCTTATCTATAGTTTTTGGATCCTGCAGTGCCAACTTAGAACTGGAGGAGTAGTGGTTGCGTTGCATCGTCTGGGTATACCACTCAATTATGTTGTGTCTCTAAACAATTATGATCATGATGCCTACATTTATGTTTCTCAGTTGTTGTGTCCCAGGATCCCTTATGACCCTTTACGATCCCTAAGATTACATCTTAGAGATCTTGAAGTGTTGTAAAGGGTCATAAGAGACTCCTAGGAGAGGGCAAATGAGCTTCCACCTTCACGTGGTTGGCTCTGTTAAGTAGAGAATGTTAAACTGTTCTCTAAACAAAGAGAAGCTCAATATTTTAAGGTCTCACTCCATGCACACAATTTTTTTTTTTTTAAATAGCATACCATCGCCATTGCGACGATATTAAGTGGATGACCGACGCCAAAACACTACATGCGACGTCCAGATGTCGGAATAGTTTGACAGGTGGATGTCGCATGTACAACATCTCTGTCACATACCGTCGTAATAATGACATTCATAATGTGTAACGACGACACACTAACCCTCATAGCCGGTGCATATTGTGACAGTCATGACCGTCACAATAACAAAAGACATAGATATCGTCGGTGTTTCCAACACCAAAAATGCAACACCGGGCCGTGTCACTTTCACGACAACGTAGTGTCGTAATTGCAACACATAGACATCGAAAAGAGGTCTCAAATGTACTAGTGAGAGGATGCAAGACTAGAGGTGAGTATATTTGAGCCTCTTTATCATTTTGGTATTTTTCATGCATTCCTAGGTAGTTAGGGTAGCAATTCAGGGTCAAACAAGGGTCCCGAGGGTGAATTTCTTGGTCAAATGCCCCAAGTGTGTATAAAATGTGACCAAGTGTGGTCCTAACCGCACTTGGTTACACAAGTTGTGCAGTTGGTTAAAAAGACTACAATTCAAGTCCAAATAATGTCAAAAGGTTCCTAAATGGTCAAAACCCTAGGCTAGGTCAAACATGGTCAAATTTGGTCAACAACAACAAAATTTGACACAAGTTGCATGGTAAACGCAGGAGGAGTTGCCCTTGCTGCAGACACGAGATAGCAGGCAGGCATGCCTAGATTAGTGACATAGATTGAGTGCTCATGAGAGACAGATCATAGCTAGATTATGTCTACATTGCATCACCTATGTGCCTGAGATTAGGAAAAATAAAGGTTTGATCAGAACATTGGTAGAGTGATGACATTTAGAGACTAGTTCTTTTCATTTGCTGACGGGAGAGGTCATAGTGACACTAGAGGATGTATGGCACATCCTCAGGATCCCAATTCATGGTGAGCTTGCAGAGTGTGACCCAGCGAGAGGTATATAAGCACTGCACTAAGTATTTGATTGTGATGATGAGGATCTAGATATTAGTGGTTATGAGATCTAGTGGGAGACATTATCCGAACAATATGATAGGTTAGTGGCAGTGTTATGATGTATGATTGCGGGACTATTTGTGCGACACTCATTCCCTATTTTTGGGGGGAGAGTGCTTAAATGGATGATTATGGATAGGACAATGTTTTCTTAGGTTCCATGTATGCTAGCTATGTCATATTATCATTCACATCAGCTAGCTTACAAAGGAGGGTTATCTATTAGCAACGGTATCACTTTATTGCAGATTTGGGCTTATGAAGACATAGCGGTATTTCATCATATTGCTGACTGAGTGGTGATTCCAGATATGCCAATTATTTATTGCTATGGTGGAATGCTTGCGCAGGGGCCATTAGGATATGCATTATATTTCAGACATTTTATGGATACAATGAGAAATTTTACATGGCGACCATACAGAGACTGCCTCAGATCGGATGATGATAGAGAGAACTTGCCATACTATAGACATGAGAGGTATTTGATTGGACACACAATTACAAGTCATGTGGTTATTGAGGTGCATCTACTAGAGAGAGTGAACAAGATTTTTGGAGAGACATAGGGAGTGCCGACATGCATGACACTATTTGTGCACTCAAGGGGTGAGGTTAGGACATGGGGTGCACTTCTACGAATGTAGGTTGCATATGTAGAGCTTGATAAATTAAAGATGATATAATGGGGAGAAGGTATTGATATCATAGACTCAAGAACCACAACAGAGTATGATAGGTGGTTTGCGCAACATATTGCTATTCCTTTGACAGATCTAGATGTGTCAGTGTCAAGATTGAGAGTGTCGAGATCATAAGGTGAGCACAAAAGTGAGGAGGAGGATTTTGAGGGAGAGGATAGTAGTGCTGAGGACAAGGAGAATGAGGGAGATGAGGAGGATGGTAGAAACATTGAGTCTAGAAGTAGGGATGGGGATGATGCCAACAGTAGTCTAGATGTGATGCCTATGCAGGTGGAGGAGAACAGAGAGGCTCCACTAGATGATGAGGATATACAAGCTCCCAAGGATAGAGATGAGACAGACATGAAACAAAGACAACATATTATAGATTTGATGCACCAGATAGATAGAATGACTACAAAGAGAGATACAAATCAAGAAGCTTGGGCTACAGATCAAGCAGCTTGGACTAAAGAGCGATCAATGCTCATGCCACAGCTGGATAGTTTGACAATAGAGAGGGATACAATGATCGCCTCTCGAGACATAGTGTTGTCTAGAGAATAGAGAGCAGATGATTGCTCATGATACTTTATCAGTAGCATTGCAGATGTAGGTTTACGTGAGCTCGCATGGATGCTAGGGGACACTCGAGCAGAGATACAATATTGGAAGGATATGTACTAGAGAGATCTACCATGAGATTAGTGGGAACCGAGATACAAAGCTTCTTCTAGCATATCACACTCCTAGAGGACATTGAGCAACAGGGGAGTGGTAGGACCGAGGACCCAAAGTGCTTATTTGCCAGGTTTTCACTATTGGATGAAATTATTTCTCTTTATTCTATTTTTGTGTTACCAAGACACATGTTTGCCAGGTTTTCATCAAGGCAAATTTTCCTTTTGTTTTTTTCATTTTGCTTTTTTTTTAAAATTCTTTTTTGACAATTTTTTATTTTTTGGACTTTTTGGAAATTTTGCGCTTTTGGAAAGATGGATGCATGATAGAACATGGTAAGAGGACTCAAGCGCCTTTTTCTTTGGACAATTCTTTTGAAAGATATGTAAGGACCTTGACTATGAGAGTATGCTCAAAGACATTGGTAGGGTAATGATAAAGGGATATTGATGCAGGAGCACAACTAGATTAACCCCTATGTTTCTTGCTTTGTTCTTTGATTCGGGCATGTACTAAATCTAGCCAAGTCAGGAGAGTGTGTGTGGACCTTAGAAGGTCATTTATTTTTCCCTAAGATGCATATGACTAGGTTACTCCATGTCTAGATAGGTTGCTTAATTGGTTTCCTGATTTTTGGTCAACACTATCGGTTAACATTGTGTCGGTTAACACTGTCAGTTAATTTAGACTGGTGGTCGGTTTTACATTATTGTTGCTCAGTAAAATCAGTCGTAACAGCCTGTGAAAAGTGTATCTTGTCTTTTATGGACAGTATGGTTAGTTGTAACAGTTCCTGAAGAGATGATTACGAATATGTGGGTAGTTAGGGTCGTTCCAATGAGAGGATGGTTATTAATAACATCCCAAGCCTTCATTTTAGAGATCTAGAGAGTAGAGACTGAAAAAGAGGAGAAGCTACAGGAAAGTTAGAGATTTACAGATTATTGTACTATTTGTTTTTGTTTCCAGTAATGAGAAGTTGTGGACTGTGTGTTTAGTGGATATCAAGTTTCTTTGTGGTTCCTTTTTGCATGCAAGTAGATTAGGTACTTTATTTTTTGTTTTGTAATTTGTTAGTTCTTCACCCGTTCTGGGTTGTAAGCAGTAATGGCCCCTCAAGATTCCTGAATCCATGGTGAGAGTCATGTGTTGGGATGGAACTCAAGAGGAGCCCTTGTACATAGTTTCCTTTTTGTTTTATGTAGGAGAAGCAACAACAACAAGTCTGGAGATATTACCCTAGGCGAGCTAGGTGATAGTTCAGCTAGGGAAGAGAATGAGAACAATGTTCTGAAAACATTGGTTGAATGAATCTATTTGTGTAGGTTCAGTGAGGAGAAGTTAAATAGCATGTCGATGGGGACTGAGTCTTGAAGAGGAGGTAAAGTTGATAGTGACTTACCTCAGTTAGGGTTATGAACACCCTAAGAGATCTAGGAGAAATATCTTAGAGCAGAGCCAAGCTGGTTCTGTAGCCGCAATGAGACTTCTATTCACATCAGATTGGTATCAAAGCTTAAATTGATTGGGCTTGTGGTAAATGTTCTAGCCAACAATATTAGTAGGTGAAAACAAGATGGTCACCAATGTAGAACTTGCAGAGGAAGTAGATGAGTAGAAGAGAGTGGTAGAGGATCAAAGGGAAAGGAGTAGACTCCTTGAAGAAGCCCTGGATGAAATGAAGGTAAAACTTCAAGAAGTTGCAGATGCAACTAAAAACAGAGATGAAGATGAAGTAAGTAACAACAGAGGGAAGCAAAAATTTGATGAAGAAGACATAATACCTGAACCAGACCCTCCAATGAGTGAGGAGCCATTTCTAAAAGCTCTCAAAGGCCTAGGAGGAAAACTTCTTGAAGGAATTCCATGGTTTACTGGAAAAATGGACAGTGAACTAGTCGTGGAATGGATAGAAGGTATTGAGAATCATTTTGAATGTGAGGGCATAACTGAAGCACAAAAGGTAAAAGTTGCAAATTCAAGGTTAAGAGGTTCAACATTAACATGGTGGAAATACCTCCAAGAAGAGAGGGAGAAGATGGGTAAGCATCCAATTTCAAATTGGAAGGCCATGTTAAACAAGGTAAAGGAGCAATACCTACCTAAGGATTATGAAATCCAGTTACACAAGAAGAGGCAGAGTTTGAAACAAAAAGATTTGTATGTGGCTACATATACTGAAGAATTCCAGAAGTTGGGCTTGAGGTCAAGAGTCCAAGAGGATGAGACTATCAAGGTGGCTAGGTATCTTGGAGGCCTAAAATGGAATATCCAAGAGGAAATCAGTTTTTGGACTCCCACAACCATCCATAAGTGTTTCCAACTTGCATTGAAAATGGAAGAGAAGAACAAAAATAAATCATAATCAAACTTCAGAGGAAGAGGTAGAGGTAGAGAAGGAAGAGGAAAAGGAGGCTATGGTGGAAGAGGATTAGACTCAAGGCAACAAAGTGAGAGCAAGCTCACTGAAAATCAGGAAGGAAACTCAAACAAAGGAGGTTTCAGCAGGGGTAGAGGCTTTAACACTAGTTGGAGACGAAGGAGCAGCATCAATCAAGGAAGAGGAGCATCCTACTTTTCCACCATGAAGTGCTACCACTGCAATCAGCTAGGGCATCCTGCCTATAGGTGTCCTAAAAAAGGTTCTACTTCTCAAGGAGGTGGAAAGAGAGTTAACTATGTCCAAGAAGAATCAAGTTGCAACAACAAGCCATCTGAGGTACCATTAGAATCAGAGGAAGGTGAGGACCTCATGATAAAGAGGACCTTAATCAGAGAGCCAAGAAAAGAAGAACCAAGCCAAAGGAGATCACTCTTTAGAGTGAAGTGCAAGATCATAGGGAAGGTGTGTAGAGTCATTATTGATTCAGGATCAACTAATAATATCATTAGTGAAGAGGCAGCCACCAAGTTAAATTTGAAAAGGATTCCACACGACAATCCATACAAGGTTACATGGCTCAAAAAAGGACAACATGTGTTTGTAGGAGAACAAGCATGGGTAGAGTTCACCATTGGAAAGTATAAAAATAGAGTTTTGTGTGACATTATTCCCATGGATGCATGCCACCTTCTACTTGGAAGGCCATGGCAATTTGATAGACAATCCATGCATGATGGAACCAAGAATGCCTACTCATTCAAGAAAGATGGAGTGACTTTCAAAATTTAATCCCTGATAGAAGAAGGAGAGATAAAGACATCAAGTCCAAGTGTGCTCATGGTTGGTGAGAAAGAGTTCTTGAAGACTCTAGGAGAAGGAGAAGGAGTTGGATTTGCTTTAGTATTGAAACCAAAAGATGAAGTTGCTGTCAAGAAATCAGAGATACCAAAAGAGGTAAAAGAAATACTTGAAGAGTATAGAGATATTGTGAATGATGGCCAGCCCACTCCCCTACCTCCTAAGAGATTTGTTAGCCACAAGATTGACTTCATACCAGGAGATACCTTACCCAACAAAGCTACCTATAAGATGACCCCTCAACAAAACGAGGAAATAGCCAAAAAAATCAGAGAGTTATTAGACCACGGCCTAATTAGAAAGAGCATAAGCCCATGTGCAGTCCCTATTGTTTTAGCACCTAAGAAAGGAGGATCTTGGAGACTTTGTACTAATTCTAGAGCCATTAATAGAATCACCATTAGGTATAGGTTCTCGATACCCATAATTGAAGACCTAATGGATTGTTTAGGAGAGGCAAAGTACTTCAGCAAGATTGATCTTAAGAGTGGCTACCACCAAATCAGGATAAATGAAGGAGATGAATGGAAGATAGCCTTCAAAACTACAGAAGGTTTGTATGAATGGCTTGTAATGCCATTTGGTTTGTCTAATGCTCCCTCAACTTTTATGAGGCTTATGAATGAGGTATTGGTAGAATACATTGGTAAATTTGTTGTTGTCTACCTAGATGACATTTTAGTTTCTAGTAAAACTAAGGAAGAGAATATTAGGCATTTGAAAATTGTTTTCAAGAAATTGTATGATGAGAAGCTAATGATCAATTTGGAGAAGTATGACTTCATGAAGCAGGAGCTTAAATATCTCGGTTTTGTTTTGTCATAGGGTAACTTTAAAATGGACCAAGAAAAGGTGGATGCCATTCTAAGTTGGCCTACTCCCAAGGCTATAACTGAGGTGAGAAGTTTTCATGGTTTAGCTCAGTATTACAGAAAGTTCATTAGACATTTCAATGGGATTTTTTCACCCATGTTAGACACCATTAAGGTGGGATGAAGACAAAGTTTCAATGGACACCACAAGCTGACAAAGGGTTTGAGACACTCAAGGAGAAGATAGAAGAGTTGCCTACTCGAGTTCTTCCAAGCTTTGCTAAGATTTTTATAGTAGAATGTGATGCAAGTAATGTGGCCATTGGGGCTGTCATAAGCCAAGAAGGAAGACTAGTAGCTTTCCATAGTGAGAAGCTAAATGATGCAAATAAGAAGTACTATTCTTATGACTTAGAGTCGTATGCTCTAGTCCAAGCACTCAATAAGTGGAGGCACTACTTGATGCCAAAGGAGTTCATAGTATATATTGATAACCAAGATCTCAGCTTCCTTAACTCTCAAGACAAACTTAGCAGCAAACACATGAAGTGGGTAGAGTATCTACAAGCCTACACTTTCAATATCAAGCATAAAAAGGGAGTATAGAATAAGGTTGCTGATGCATTGAGAAGAAGGCTGCTCACAGTCCAAGAAGTTCAGCTACAAAGCATAAGTATTGATAGCTTCAAAGACCTATATGTTGAAGATGAAGATTTTGCCCAAATCTACAAGGTATGCAAAGAGTTTAAAAACAACTTTCATGGTGAATTTTCTAAATATACTTTGCAGAATGACTTATTATTTAAAGGAGGTCAACTTTGTGTTCCTGAAGGGTCTATGAGAGATAATTTGATTCAATAAAAACATAACAGGGTACTTAGTGGTCATTTTGGAGTCAGTAAGACTCAAGAGCTAGTCACTAGGTTCTATTTTTGGCCTAGAATGAATAGAGATGTTACACAGTATGTTGAGAGAGTTGTGTAGTGTGTCAAAAAGCAAAGGGCACATCTTCCAATGCAGATATTTATCAGCCACTTCCAATCCCAACCAGACCATGGGAATGCATAAGCATGGATTTTGTAGTTGGTTTGCCAAGAACAAGGCAGGGATATGACAATATTTATGTTGTTGTGGACAGATTTAGCAAGATGGCTCATTTCATACCTTGCAAGACTATTCATGATCCTTCTAACATTTCTTAGTTGTTTTTCTGTGGAGTGGTGAGGATCCATGGAATCCCACTTAGTATTGTTTCAGACAGGGACACCAAATTCATGAGCCATTTTTGGAAGACCTTATGGCAAAAGCTTGGCACTAACTTGTCTTTTGGATCTACCTATCATCCACAGACCGATGGCCAAATAGAGGTGGTCAATAGGAGTCTTGGAAACTTGCTGAGATGCCTCACAAAGGAGTATGGTCAAGCATGGGACCAACTCATTGCACAAGCTTAATATGCATACAATGACATAGTGAACAGATCAACTGGTAAGAGTCCCTTTGAAATAGTTTATGGTTTTCACCCAAGAGGGATTTTTGAGCTTAGAGAATTGAAGGAAGGAATGCATGGTAGTGGATATGATAAGGAATTTTCTCATTCCATGAGAGAATTCCATGAAAGTGTGAGAAAGAACTTGATTGAAAATGTTGAAAGGGTAAAGCAAAAGGTGGATGCAACAAAGAGGGATGTTCAGTTTCAGATTGGAGACTTTGTGATGGTACACTTGAACAAACATAGGCTGCAAAATGGTGTTCCTCACAAGCTACATATGAAGAGGCTAGGTCCATGTAAGATACTTGAAAAGTATGGAAACAATGCATACAAGGTGGAGCTTCCTGAAGACATTGGGTTGTCACCAGTTTTCAACATTATAGATTTGGTAGCATACAAAGGACCAATTCAAGATGCTGATCAGAACCTTCAAGAGGTAAAAGATCTAAAATTAACCCCTAATCCATCTATGACAACTGAAAAGACACTAGACTCAAGGGTCTACAATAAGACTAGGAAAAAAGACTATATGGAGCACCTTGTCAAATGACATGAAAAAGAAGATGTTGATGCTACTTGGATCAAAGAATTAGAGTTCAAAAGGTTGGGAATTGACTCAAACATGCTCAATCCAAGGATGGATTAACCTTTATTTTGTTTGGGGGAGTATGGTGTAGGAGCACAACTAGATTAACCCCTATGTTTCTTGTTTTGTTATTTGATTCAGGCATGTACTGACTCTAGCCAAGTCAGGAGAGTGTGTGTGGACCTTAGAAGGTCATTTGTTTTTCCCTAAGATGGATATTACTACTTCACTCCATGTCTAGATAGGTTTCTTAGTTGGTTTCCTGATTTTCGGTTAACACTGTCGGTTAATTTAGACTGGTGGTCGGTTTTACGTTACTATTGCTCGGTAAAATCAGTTGTAACAGCCCGTGAAAAGTGGATTTTGTCTTTTATGGACAATATGGTCAGTTGTAACGGTTCCTGAAGAGATGCTTGTGAATATGTGGGCAGTTAGGGTCGTTCCAATGAGAGGATGGTTATTAATAATACCCCAAGCCTTCATTTTAGAGATCTAGAGAGTAGAGATTGAAAAAGAGGAGAAGCTACATGAAAGTTAGAGATTTACAGATTATTGTACTATTTTTTTTTGTTTCCAATAATGAGAAGTTGCAGACTATGTGTTTAGTGGATATCAAGTTTCTTTGTGGTTCCTTTTTGCATGCAAGGAGATTAGTTACTTTATTTTCTGTTTTGTAAGTTGTTAGTTCTTCACCCATTCTGGGTTGTAAGTAGTAATGGCCCCTCGAGATTCCTGAATCCATGGTGAGAGTCATGTGTTGGGATGGAACTCAAGAGGATCCCTTGTACATAGTTTCCTTTTTGTTTTCTGTAGGAGAAGCAACAACAAGTTTGGAGATCTTACCCTAGGCAAGCTCGGTGATAGTCTGGCTAGGGAAGAGAATGAGAACAATGTTCTAAAAAACATTGGTTGAATGAATCTATTTGTGTAGGTTCAGTGAGGAGAAGTTGAATAGCATGTTGATGGGGACTGAGTCTTGAAGAGGAGGTAAAGTTAATAGTGACTTACCTCAGTTAGGGTTATGAACACCCTAAGAGATCTAGGAGAAATATCTCAGAGCAGAGCCAAGCTGGTTCTATAGCAACAATGAGAATTTTGTTCACATCAGATATGACATAGGTAATTGGATGGAATATGATAATGGTTTAGACAAAGGATTGGATATGATGAATGAAAGGTTGGAAAATAGGTGTCGGACAATGGATGGAATATAGGAATACTTTCTCTTGAGTTGATGGAAATGTGAGCAAGAACAACATTGGCATACACCTTGAGTCATGATGGAGTGATGGAGGAAAATGAGATTTTGAATTTTGAAGGCTTAATGGAGGAATGGATGGGGATTTTGGGACACAAGGACCCAAAATGCATTTGGAAAGTGGGAGGCATTTAAATGGAGGGATATAAATTTTGGATGCCAACTTTGATTTTTCTTTTGGACACTGTGCTTCAAGAAGCTTCTTAGGAATCCACATGCATTTTAATTTGTCATTCTTTTGTGGGTCCTTGGAGTGCATTGATTGCACAATGGATTTAGGAACCCATATAGCTTTTGAATTTTATTTTTGTTTGATGTGCCTTTTTGGCCTTCTGGACATTTCTTTTTCTTTTTGGATCACATTTTTCTTTATTTTAACACATCAATTAGACTGGACATGTTGATCCTTGAATGAATGTGGATTGATTGACTTATGGATTTTATGATTGGCATCCAAATTGCTTGGAAGGTGAATGAATTTTATGAATGGATAGGAATGATGTGGAGGATAATTGGATGAGTGGATGGTTATCAAAGATGTGTGCCTTTGTTGACTTGCATTTGAGAAAGGGTAAATGAGTTGTGAGCTAATGGAGGGAGGAATATTTGGAACTAAGATGGATGGAAGAGCTGAAGGGGGAGGTATACATTTGAATTTGGATTTGGAAAGGATACCAACAAATTGAGATTGAGTTTTGTAATTATTAAGGCCATGAACATTATAATTTTCTCTAACATGAGAGGGTTCTAATATACCTTTTGCATGGAGGTCTAACTCATTGACTTGATAATGCTTTCTTTGACTAGTAGGACACTTGATACAAGACACGAGTCCATTATTTTGAGGTGTATATGATATGGAAGGACTTGTAGGATCATGAAGTGAACTGAATTAGATGGAAGTGGAGGAACCCATTTCACTTGTATGAGGTTCATGAAAAACTTTCGTAGACATGTTAGGATCATGAGGGGAATCAAAATGAATAATGGGATCCTGCGATGGAATAGGAGAAATGAAAAGATCATATGGTAGGATATCTGGAGGATTAGGACAAGGAAATGAAGGGATATAGGGATATTGAGGAGGATATAAAGGGATGGTAGAATCTTGTGGTGGACATAAACGTGAAGGGACACCTTGATCTTGACTTGGAAGGAGATCATGCGACTCCATTTGAAATGTGTTTTTCTCTTGATTTTGGATGGACACATTGGGAAGAATGGAAGGGATTTCATGATATTGCTAAGGAAGTGGGATGTCAATGGGACTTGGAAGGACACTTGGTTCATGAAGTGGAAGGGGATCATTTTGGATATGAGAGTCATGGATGGTGGGATCATCATGGATAGGGGGAATAAGGGTAACTTGTGATTATCATGAAGCTCAAGGAAATTGGGATCTTGGTCAAAAATTGGAAGGGATTGATCATTGTTGAGATCTTGATCTTGCTTAATTTAAATACATATTTCTTTATTCTTTGGATCATCTTCTTGACATGGGGTATGGTTTTGAATATGCATGGGGGATTTTGGAAAAGGTTCAACGCTTTGGCATGAAGGACATGGACTTGGATTATGAAACATGAAACATGAAGGATATGGACTTGGATCTAGAATTAATGAAAGATGAAAGGGACTTGGATTATGAATAAGAATAGCTTGGATTTATTCTATGGATTTCTTCTATGGATATCCCTTGGGAGGTTGCATCATTGAATGCGTCACTTGATGGAGATGGAAGAAATTGTTCTTGTGAGGCTTGTGAGGATGATGGACTGGTGGGAGACATGGGGGCTTCTTGAAGGTCAACGTCTTGATAAGGAATGGGTGTGTCATCCATGTGATTTATTTGGAGTGGGACTTTGCTAGACATGGGTAAATTATTTTTTGTTTTTTGTTCTATATCCACATGGAACAATCTTTGAATCAAACTCTTTAAAGATTCATATTGGGGTTTTTGTTTCTTGGGTGATCTTGTTGATGATACCACATTAATGTTTGCATTTTGCAAAGAATTGGTTGATTGAACATGTGACACAATAGGTTTCTCATTGATTGTGCTTGATTGGTATCCAAAATATGGCATGCTTGAACATGTGTTTGCTTGATAAAACCTTGGCGGTGAATTTGAGGGCATAAAAGAATGCTCATCAACATATGATGCCATTGGAGGCAAAGTAGCTTGTGACCATGGTAAAGATTGATTTTTTTGCATGATTAGCATAAGAGGTTCTGTGATTACTTGAGGATCACATACTTGCATTGGAATGAAGGTTGGTTCATAATTTGGTGGTGGCCCCAGCTAAATTATACCACACTCTGATTGGAAGGTTTGATTTGGAACTTGATCGAATGATGTTTGGTTGAGTGAAAGTTGATTTGGAGTTTTATCACACAAAATTTTCTCTTAGACAATCAAAATTTGTGTTTGTCACTTGTAATTATTTTGCCTTGTTGATTTGTGAAAGGAAATTTGGTATGTTTGATTTCCAAATGAGAGCGCATGTGTCAACTTTACCAAAGCATTCCCTTGGGAATTTAAGGAGTTTTGACATCGATTTGTTATTCCTTTCAGTATTTTCTACTTTTTGCTTCAATATTTCCATTTCTTTAGCCAATTTTTCTTCCAACTTTTGAATCAAGTGTGAGTGCAACTGATTTGATTAATTGTTTAATTTTGAAAATTCCCTTTGTCTTGGTTCAAAATGTGTATGGGTCTCATCACTTGAGGTGTACATCATGTTTGGGTTAAAACCATGTTGTTTCAAAGGTATACCTTGTCTTGGATCAAAGGATAATTATGTCATTTGAAATATGCATGGGTTGATATGAAGCTTGTTGCCTTTGAGATCTTGTTACAATTGGCATGATGTATAAATGGAACTAAGGATATGAAATATGTATACAAAATGCACTTTGATTTTTGGATTTTGAAAGGTTTTGAAATGATTATGCAACTTAGGATATGCAAAACAAAATTTGATCTTGGAGTTTGAAGGTTTTAAAATGAAACTAAGGGATATGATACACAACTATATTTTTGGAATTTTTGGACTTTGGAAAAATCTTAGAAATGCAAACCTAAGAGTATAACCTTAGGAAAATGAAATAGGACCTTAAATTTTGAGGATCAAAATGAAAAAATTGAAGGATAAATGACATGGTCAAACCCATAATGTCAAAGATTAGGTATTGACTTAATTATAAAAAGGACAAAGGGACAAGGTTGGAATAAAGTCAAGATACTCTTCCAACAACGCAAGGTGTAACTCTAAGACTTGATTTTTTTTGGATTTTCCTAAAGTTTTTAAAAATCTCTAAATGCAAAATGAATAATTATATGCAAAGTAAATATGGAAAGGACAACATGATAAGGTTAAAATTACAAGGCAAATATGACAAGGCAATGTAATTATGATGAGGGCTTGGTATGATAAGGGGGTTGAAAATGATTTTGAAATGCAAATGCAAGCTATTATGCAATATGACAAGGGATAATGCAATGGAGGATAATGAAAGAATGAAATGATAGGATATGGAGGCTAAATACAAGACCTAAAAGCAAATGGATACCCTAAGATTGCAACAAGATCTCAATGCATGTTTTTTAAGTCCATATTTTGAAAAGGGTCTATGACAAGGTTTTGAAATGTTTTAAAATGTCTTGGACAAGGTTTGAAGTGTCTTGAAGTGTTTTATAGTGCTTTGAAAGGTTTTTAAATGCTTTAGTGAGGTTTATGCAAAGTTATTTATAAAACTCACGCAAAACACATCAAGTAAAAACATTTATTGATGATTTTTATGCACAAACACTCCACAACCTAGACTTGAAGGACAATACTTGTGGAATCCCCACTTGGATAAAATTTAGTTGTGCTTATTTAAAGTGGATAGACTAGAATTTTGGTAGCACTGGATCCCCTCTACAACACTCACTTCTTGTGCATACCAAACTTTGAATTCCAAGGGTCATCACCTTCCAAGGAATTTTCTATCTCTACTAAGAGCCGCACGAGTGTGAGGTGTCTTAGTTGGTCTCCAACCTTCCGCACGAACAAGTAAAAGGATTTCAGACACTATAAAAAAGGCTTTTAGTTTGGGACATCCATTTCAGTGGGTGGTGAGATAAACTCCCGCAAGAGGTCTCCTAGCCTTGAGAACCAAGGTTTTATGCACCTCAAAGGGTACTAGAGGAGAGATATCACCCAACCATACCATTGATTGGACTTTTGGTCACAATCACACATTTATATAGTGGTTTAGATGGAGACCTAGGTTTGGCCTATTATCACTTGGGTCGTTCCCTCTCACCCAACCTTATGGGCTTCTCGGGAGGCAAGCCCTCTAAAAAAGAAAGAATGGATTTCTCTTGCACCCAAGATCCATGAAGGTGAGGGGGGAGGGTACATCCATTCAACCTTTTTGGGATTAACAAAAATGTGCATAAAGCACCAAACAAATCAAGAGGAGATGGTTCATTTTCCAATTAGAAAGGAAATGTGATCAAAACATCACAATTTTTTGTTCTTTTCCTTCCTAATTAAAATTATGTGAAAATTGGTGTTCATTAACCCATTAAGAAAGTAAACGTGATCAAAATAAGACAATTTGTTGTTCTTTTCCTTCCTAATTAAAACTAGGTTAAAATTTGTAGTGTTCTTTAATCCAACTAATTAATCTACGTGAAAATTTGTTGGGTTCATTTATCCCCCTAATTAGGCTACTTGCAATTTGATGTTCATTTATCCTCCTAGTTAGGCTATGTGAAATTTGATGTTCATTTATCCTCCTAATTAAGCTATGTCAAATTTGATGTTCATTTATCCTCCTAATTAGGCTATGTGAAATTTGATGTTATTTATCCTCCTAATTAGGCTATGTGAAATTTGTTGTTCATTTTAAAGACCAATTAAATTATGTTTTGTTGCATGTTTAAAACAATAAATCCTGCATGTATCACACGTTAGACTCCCAAGTGCATATATCTTGTTTCTCTACCTGCAAAACACATAAAAAACACTAAAGAAAAATCAGATTTGCATGTTCACGTCGGGTTCACCAAATGAAGGAGAGGAAAAAAGAGGAATAACATGCATGCTAGTGGAACCACTAACTCTAAATGCATACAAAATAGATCTTATCCTAACATTAAAGCTATGAAGGAAAAGTGCATAAAATATTTAAACAAAATCAAACAAACACTCCCTCAAGATGCTCCAATGCTCTTTCTTGCTTCTCAAATTGAATTGATGTAGCTTCGATGAAGACTCTATGCACTCAATGAAAGAAAAATGACATAAGGACAAGAAGATTCGAAAGATGATGGTTGCTAAAAGATTGAGAGAAAATGAACTCAATTTATAGAATTTGCAAGAGGAATTGAAAATTAGCAATTAAGTGTGCAAAAGGGCAATTGTCATAGACTATGACAATTGACAAATTTGAAAGAGGAAATATGTCATAAACTATGTCAATTTATGACAAGTTTAATGCATAATTAGAAATTAGTGAGTGAAAAAGGGGAAAATTGTCATAAACTATGACAAATTATGACAAATGGGAAAAAGGAAAATTGTCATAAACTATGACAATTATGACAAAAGGGGAAAAATGAAAATTATCATAAAATATGACAATTATGACAAAAGGAAAAAGGAAAATTGTCATAAACTATGACAATTTTGAAAAAAGGAAAAGGGAAGGTGTAAGAAGTGGAGGCTAATCAATAGGAGGTGGAGGCTAGAATTTAGGAAGATTTAGGATCGATTACGATCGATTAGGATAAGAAATGTTAATAATCAATTGAACAATATTCAATGTTCAATTAATGACGAAAGACACAATATTGACATATAGTGAAAACCATATGTGCAACATATAATAATAATTAGAATGCAAAATAATGTTTCAATTGTAATGCCAAAAATGTTAACACATAGACTAACAGTCTTGGAGCGTCTACAAGAACATGGTTTATTATCAACGAATTTTATATGCTGCTAACATTTGTAGGATATTGGACAATAGGACATAAGAAGTTATGTGAGTATGATGGGGCCTTTGGTCATGCTTCAGATTTATGCAGCCTTTTGTCATCTCCCAATCTTGGCTAGGTCTTCATAGGTCTCATCTTTCATGGCTAGTTGTGGAACTACATTTGTTTCTTTGCTTGGTGTTCTTTGATTCCCTTTTACTTTTTATTTTTGAGGTAGTTTCTATCTGGTATGTTTATTTTTTATTTTATCCGTCTTTGAGCCTCTTTCTCCTTGGTTCTTTTGTTGTCTTTGGCTAGCTTTGGTCTTCTTTTATCTTTTTGTTTTTTCCTTTATCATTGCTCTGGTTGAGGTGTCATTTTTATTTTCTATATCTATATTTTCTTTACTTATTTTTTTTTGTTTTATGTTTTTCCTTTTGTTTCTGTGTTTTCTGCTTCCTTTCTTGGCTCTCTCTAGTATATTCTTTTATGTTTGTTTATCATGGATTTATATATGATTAGGGGATAAGTGCTTTGGCCTTATGTATTGCTTTACTCCATTTCATATCATTTAGGATATTGGATCCTTCTTTACCCATGACTGAGCTTATTAGGTGAACATGTGGCATATGGTCCATATGAAGAAGGTCCCTTTTTTATAATGAAGTGTGTCACTTTATGAAGCAACTTGATTGCCTTGAACTCTCATTATCACACACACACACACACACACACACACACACACACACACACACACACACACACACACACACACACACACACACACACACACACACACACACACACACACACATGTAGACATATATATCCCCATAGGAATATATATGTATATAGATATATATTTATATATAAATATAAACTATATGTTATCTTATTGAGGTGATGTGTGTCATCAATAAACACATTGTATTAGTTTTATAGAGTGACCTTCTTTATATGAGGTAAGTTTATGTGGCTTTCTTTCTGTTATCATTTGTCTAGAAAGGATACTGACTAAGGTAATATAGTTTCATTGATCAATCCTATGTTATCTCTGGTTATTACTTTGACATTCGATTGATAGACCTAGATAGATTAAATTAATGTGTGGATGGGAGAATTTTACTGCTTGAGGATATTAGTTTAAGGCTGATTGTTTAGGCTAAATGTAAAAAACATTTAAATCAGGATTGAATGATTCTTATTCTTGCATTGTGCTTGTAAGTTGGACAAGTTATTGAAAATGAAATTGGGGAAGATCTGTTGGATAAGACATGTTAAATACATACGTCTTGACGAAACTTAGGTATGCTTGGAGAAGTGGACATGCATGTTCTATTAATCACTTTGCCTCCTGTTAATATTGATTAACAAGGATCCTTCTCATTATTAAGGAATTTTTAAATTATGATTGATACTAATAAACTAACAAATCAACAAAGTTTTCTTGGAAAGATGTGAGAATGTTGCAAGCAGGAACACACCAGAGAAATGTAGGGATATTGCAAGGACCTTAATTAGAGGAAAGACCAGGATGACATTCCAAAAGGGTCTTCTAAGGGATGGTCTACTTCACATATAGCCTGGGAATGAATTGTATAATCAAAAGTGTTCTTATCTTGTAAATGAAAGAAATGTAATGATTATTGATCCCTTATTTAAAAAGGGAATGTAAAGTCAATGTAAAGAATGTTGTCAGCATAAGATTGTAAATGAGGAAGCCTATTACCTCGTCTATATCCCGTAGCACATATACAGGATGTTTATAAGAAACTGCTACTTTTATATTTTTTCTTCCTTTTTTGTGGCAAGACTGGAGGTTTTATCCAGCCGACTCTTTCCTACCGGTACCCTTAATGAGTCTACCTCTAAATAGGTGAAATATTAATAAAAAATATTTGGCCCAGACCTTTCACCTATAAATTTTTTTTTGTCACAATAAAACAAATAATGTGAAATTTTTATATTAATGTATATGGATAGTGGCCAACATAATATCTATACTTCATTTATTTTTATAGTTAATTTAATAACATAAAATTTTAAAAATATTATTTTGAATATTTATTTTACTATTGACTATAGTATTGTGGTATGCTAATATACTATATTGATATGTAATATGAATGTTAATAATTACTTTTTAACAATAAAGTAAATAATGTGAAATTTTTATATTAATGTATATGTATAGTGGCCAACATAATACCCGTACTTCATTTATTTTTATAGTTTATTTAATAACATAAAATTTAAAAAACACTATTTTATTTTGCAATTTTGTAGTATATTAATTTAAAAAAAATCAATATTCATTTATTACAAAACTAATTTACACAACTTTATTATTCAATTTAATTACTCTTAATTAATTAACTTCACCTACATTTAAAATCTACACAAGTAATCACATCAATTCAAATTTCTTATTTTAATGTCCCTTCCACAAATCTTCCACGTACCCATTGCACACCAAGGTGCAATTGCGAGTAACAAATACTCTTTTTATTAAAAAATCAAGTAGGGGAAAAGACCCAATAACAGGGGTTCGATAACTGTTATGCTTTTGTCATTGATACCCCCCAATTACTGATACTAAAGGAGCCCCAAAAATGAAAAACACATGTACCAATAGTCGATCACACACATACTAATAATCGATCATTTTTTACCTTTTTGGGTTGGTAATTGACCCATTTGTGCACCACTATAGGGACATTGTGTAATGACTACTAAGACATTTGGCCACAAGTAGTGACATTTTTGAGTAAAACAACTATTGGTGTAAGAACATAGCAAGTATCAGGCCAACGTTTTGAAATGACACTTTTAGACCACTTTGCGCTCCATGATCTCTACAAAGAGATCCGTGAATACCCGAAAGCCAAAACCTTAGCTTTAAACACTTCACTCACCTACGGAGGTACATCGAAAAAATAAGCAAAATCCGACTTACGATTTAAGAATTCTAGATAGGCAAAATTAGCATAGGCGGCTACTTGGTCTTTTTCCCTAGTAAAGATTGGAGTGATTGAAACCTATGCCAAGTACCTGGTAATAATGCACACCAAAACACACCGAAACCTCTAAAACCATATACCCTCCCTACCAAAACCTCAGGAGTTTGACGGCGACGCCGAGTTTCGAAGCGGGCAACTGGAAAACCTTTAAACCCGCATAGGAGCAGTGAAGTAATTCTCTTGCGCTGTATTCACATGCAAGGGCTTTTCAGATAGCCCAAACTGGCCAGTAAACTCAAAAGCCAACACCATGACTCCGGCCCTACCCCTAGTTGTTCGCAGGTCAATGAAAGCGCTCCTTCGTATTCCTCTGGTGGCCAAGGCTGAGGCCATACAAACGCAGGCCTTAAATTCGCCTTGCAGGTACTACCCCACTCGTTCTCAATCACACTTTGAAAAAAAGTTGTTTGAGCTTCCGCATTCAGCACTGTTTACATTTTTTCAACGGAGGTGATTTTTTATTTTTAATTTTTAAATAAGAAATTGAAACTTCGACAGGAACATAAATTGGATATCTTTCCTTTGAGAGTTGTTTGCTGACAGTGAATTGCATTACTAGGAACCTTTAGATCTGCCTGGGTATAGTGTTTGATGATGGGGATCAATTATTATATTCAGGCAGATCCTCGTTTTGATGTTTCCTATTTTGTAATTGGATGCTTTCTTCAAGTAATTGGAGCTTCTCTAGTAACGCCATGCAGATTAGTTTTCTTTTGTAGCTCCAGATCTTTGATTTTATGTAATTGGAACTTCTAACAGTCGAAACATTCGTCCTATACAAGGAATATGAGAAAATAAATTGTTGGAAAAAACTGTCGAAAGAGAGTATTTTCTCGTCTTTTTTCGTCATGAATACTTCAAATGCCTCTTACAATTTCTGTTTTCTGAAGTTCCTTTTCTCTAGAGATTATGTAATGTGGAAGACTATATATTTTTTATTCTAATTAATTCTAGCTGCTGCAGTAAATATGTTTTAGTTTCATAATTCAGGTTTTTAAAAAAAGAAGTAATTGGAGCATCTACAGCCTAGAAATCGAACAGGCTGCCAGCCAGAGCTGTTGAGTAGTCTTTAAAAGAGAGAAAATTCTGACAAAATTTGATTAAAATTTAAAAGATATTTAGTATTGTCACTGTAGGTCATTTCATAAACAAATTTCTTTTCACTGTTTTTTCGCACAAATTTTCACCTTAAAGATACTGTAGAAGTTAAGTATTTTAGAAAAAGGAAGCTTTGGTAAAAGCTCTGTGAGAATAAAATAACGATTTCTCAGGCCATTCTTCAAGACAAATTGTTAGGAAGTGTTTTTCTCTAGAGATTATGACCAGGGGAAGTTGAATGGTCTAGAAAAAAGAAACTTCTGGAAAAAGCTGTGTAAAGAAAAAGATGAAGTATTAGTGTTTTGGTTAAAGTGTTATGGCTACAATGTGATGTGAAACAATGATACTCAATTTTCTTTACACAGTTCTTTCTAGGAGTATCTTTTTTTAAAAATAGTATTTTCCATGGAATTTTAATATCTCTAATTTAGTAGAATGCTTGGTGATCTGTGCAAGGTTGGGCTTGGAGACTTCAAATTTGAGTCCACAAGCAAAACGGTCTGTCATGCTACCATAAATATTAGAGGTCTGTGCACCAATGTTGAGCTGAAAATAAATCAGTTTAAAGAAGCAGAGGCAAAACCGAAGAATGATAAGAGAAAAAACTTGAAAGGAAGACGAACAGTTATCAATTGGATAAAGCATTTTCGTTGGAAGAAGAAGAAGGAGTATGAACAGATGAGTCTTGAGGAAAAGCTGATATACAAGCTCAAAAAGGTAAAGACTTTTAAATTTATTATGTGAAAATATTTTAGGGCCATTTGTAGTCTTTAAAGGCTTTTTTATTGGTAAGTTTTTTCGTTTTGCTATAACTTTTACCGTAAGTGCCATGACCCTTTATCTTAGGGGAGTGATGTTAGTTGCTGGATCACCTGTGCTGATGTTCTATGCTTTTTTGTCCACTCTTTAAATTTGTACCGAATTAAAGCTGGTATGCACTGATGCAAATAATTTTTTTCATGTGATCAAGTTATCTGGAAAGCCATTTTTTTTAGACTGCAGGAATCGGGTAGCCGCCCCTATAAATTGCAGTGTGCCAGGGAAACTCTTTTTAAGTGACCAATGATGCTGGCGCAACACACCTTTTGGTACTGCGTGGCTTGGGGGGAGATTGGACCTCTTGACCTTGTGACTGCCATAGGAAGCTCTTGCCAATCGAGCCAGGCCCATTTGGAAAGCCATTTTTTAAGTCATTCATAACATGATTTTATATACAAACATAGTAGGCTTGCGCATTAAGTTATTTGTTTTTGGCACTCGTATGTGGTGTCATTTTTTTGACACAGCTTCTTCTATTGACTACTTTTATCGAAATATTAAATTTGAAAGTCATACAAAATGACTTGTTATCAAACAAAAAAACAACCCGGAACTTTTCAAATACTATCATGGCTAATAGAACAACAAGATGACACGATTGAGAGCTATTTCTTAACTCAAAGGCATGTTTGGCCAGGCTTTAAATTTGATGATGTGTTCCACCTGTCAGAATTTTTTTTAGGAAGCCTTTTGATTTGCAGCAGTCCTTTGTCTCAGGTTTAAACTGAAATTTGACCTTCAGATAATCCAAAAAATTTAAAAAACTCACTTTGGCATCTTTGTCTTGAGAGATTATCCTATTTAATGGCATAGACTTGGAGTGATCTGGTAAATGCGAGACCTATCCACTGCAATGAAGTACAACATTGAGATTTCTAAGTATATACACATCAATTAGATTTCCAAATTTTCAGGTCTCATAGCACAGAATGAATTAAACCTGTCACACATCAATTAGATTTTCACATTTTCAGGTCTCATAGCACAGAATGAATTAAACTTTCATTTCCCTCCCATATTTTTCACTTATCAATTACTCATGGCTCTTCTTGCTCTATCCTTATTCAGGATGGTTTTACGAGAAAAAAGTTTGACGATGTCTTCATTTAGGATGTTTGGAATTTCAAAATTTATGTGCTTAAATAAGGAGAAGATGCTTTGAATGGATCTAATTGAATGCTATTTTATTGCTTTGATTTCTGGATACTATCTAAAACATGCATATGTGTGTGCTTATATGGTGTAATGTCCCTTTCTAGACCATTGCTTATTTTTTCCTTAAAAAAAATTGTCAATCTCTAAAATTATAATTGCATTTATATTTATAAATATAACTTAAATAAAAAACATGAATTCAATAGTATCAACAACTAAGGTTCAAATCCCCACGGGCTCGCTCTCTACTGTGTCAACAATGGAGAGCCTTTACCTTGACCCTTGGTGAAATGGTGGGGCTTCTTGCCTATAGAGCTTACAACCAAGGTTCAACAATTGGTTACTGAACCTAAATGCTCTGCTCTGCACATAATGCGAATAATCAGAAATTTCATTAGGGAGGAGAGAAATCTCTCTCCAACCCTAAGCGCAGACCAAGGATGGCAAATCGCCATTGGTAGGAAAGCCAAAAGAGCACTGAAATTCCAGGCTAAGGAAGGGTGCAACAATAGAGGCTCAAGCTGGAACAATGGGGGATTCAATGATCAGATGTGGGCAATTCCTCTGACAAGCCGAACACCAGATTTTGCCACAGGGGCAAATCGAATCTCAATTGGTACAAAGGGTTTCTGCCAAGCAGAGGAAGGGTTAGGGCACAAAAGCAGAAAAATTCAAAACCCCCATTTCGAAACCCCTACAAAGTATTACTTCGCATGATTATGCTGTTCTGGGCAAACCCCAAAACTGAAAGCCTGCGAATTTCAATGCTCAGTCAAACCAAAGAAGTAAATATGGCTTCTGGTAAAATGGCTCTTCAAACATTGCAAAACCAGACTTAGGGTGGAAGGAAAAACCGCATGAGAGCAGGATCTTTCACACTCAAAGATCCCACCAATATGAAAAGTCCCAAAATGCACACAACCATCATGCAATGGATTATGAGGCTTATACGTTTGATTTTAAGGCCACACATCAGGAGTATGGAGCGAGATTTAGGTCTGCACGTCTGAATTTAAAGCCATGGTTATTAAATTTAGGCCCACACGTTTTGAGGTTAAGGCCCTTACAATCAGATGTGAGGCCATGCGCTGGAGTTTAAGACTGCACGTTTGATATTGGAGGCCTATAAATTTGAAATGGGGCCACATGTTTTGAGGTTAAGGCCCTTACAATCAGATTTGGGCCCAGGCCTAATGAATTTGAGGCCATACACTACAGCTACGAGGACACATGTTTGACTAAAAGGGCCACACGTTTGAGGTTTAAGGCCCCATTTAGGCTTGATTTCATCGAGTTCATACCCAGATTTAGGTCTTCCTTATGGAATTAAGGCCCACACGTTACCCATTTAAGCCTCTTAAGTTTGAGTTTAAGGCTGTATCTTTGAAATTAATGCAAATACGTTTGAGATTTGGGGCTAGGCCTCTTAGCTTTCAGCCCCAACGTTACAATTAGGGCCTGTCTATTGCATTTGCGCCCAGATTTAGGCCTGCTTACTGGAACCAAGGCCATACGTTATCCATTAGAAGCCCACATGTTAGAGATGAAGGCCATGCTGATTAGATCCAAGGCTGCATGTTAGGAATGAAGGCATCATCCTTGAGATTTTGCCACACGTTACAGCTATAGGTCCACACGTTTGGGTCTATAGGCCTCCACATTAGAAATTATAGGCCTTGTACTTGGTCAAAGGGCCCACACATTTGGATCGGGGGGCTGCAATTTTGAACTTAAGCCCATACTTATGCAAAATGGGGCCATACATTTGAAATAAAGCCCTCCCTTATCGAGTTTAAAGGTCTTGTGTTTGGATCCTAAGCCATTCAATCATCTTTAAATCCTTATAAGGCTTCATAATTGATTTGGATTCCCTATGAGATCAAGTTCATGCCTTTATTTTACATTGCTTCCCATCTCATTAACTCAAAGACTCCACACTCAAATCAATCTCTTAGGTCCTATTGTCCAATAAATGGCATTTCATTTCATTGCCATTTAGGATAGTGGATTCCACTTCTTTATTTGTCAAGTTGCCACTTAAGGTGGTGGATTCCACTTCTTTATTTGTCAAGCGCCACTTAAGGTGGTGGATTCCACTTCTTTATTTGTCAAGTGCCACTTAGGGTGGTGGATTCCACTTTCTTATTTGTCAAATTTAAAGAAGTAACATTTTGACCTTCATTTTCCCTTATGGCGATTTAACTTGTAGACGATTTCACAACGCCAAATTATACATTGGTTTTGATATTTGAAAGTTTGTCACTTGAGGAAGTGGATTCCACTCCCTTACCTGGCAGGCTGCTACTTAAGTTGGTGGATTCCACCTTCTTATCTGGCAGGGCAAACAACCCTCCTATCCAACCAAGTGTTTTTAAATAAAGCCTTGATATCTTTTCAACGCCATTTACTAGCTCAACTCAACACTTGACTCTTACCTTTTCGCTCTCATACTTAGCCAATTTTTTTGCCATTTTCTATTTTCAAACACTTCAATTTCAAGAGGCTTTCAAACTGTTGCCAACCTACTCTACCACCTAAACCTACCAATGGGAAGCAAAAAGAGGGGGTCCCCATATGCAATGGGACGATGGTTTGAAAACCTCACAATAGGACCCCCTACTTTTTGGTTTGCTTGGCCCTTTTTTTGGCTTGTGTTTTCTTTGTAGTTCTGGCGTTAGTCTCCTAAACCTCCTTGTGTTCCAATTGGGAAGTGGTGAAATTAAAATTTGGCCGAGTCTTAAATGGAGAGTTGCTCCTTGCCTATTAGGGTTTTGGTTTTGAAGGCCTTTCTGATTAGGAATTGTGAAATTGGATGAAACATGCAAAGGAACTTCAGCTAGAACTCCTCAACTGAGACAAAGATGACCACATTAATAAGGGAGCATGATGTTATTAATGGAAGGTCAAAAGATTTACGTAAAAAACTTCTAGACACGCAAGAAGAAATTCAGAAACAAAAAAAAAAGAAAATTTCATAAAATCATAAATCTTAATGACCTTGAAATTTTACATTCTACCTTGACAAATGATAAACAAAGGCTGGAAGCTGAGTTGCTATTGAAACTTGACGTTTTCCCTTGCCATCTCTAATTTGTGCTCCATTTCATGAATTCACACAACCAAAGAAGTTTATGAAGATTGTAAAATCCATCACGTAGTCAACATATACGCCCTTGAGCTCCAATCTGAAAGACAACAAGGGATTGGTTTGAAAAATGGATGTCCCTTTCCAAAGCTAATATGCACTCCTGAGTGTAGTTGCACAGATAGTGTAGAAATCATAAGGTTTAAAAATTCACTATATGACCACTTATGTGCTCACGAGCATGTTTTTGGAATATTTACAAAAGGAAAAACCTTTTTAATGTTGAGATCACGCCTAAGAAGAAAAATATTATGGTCAAGGAAATTGGTACAAATGCCAACATCCTTCGCATAGCCTTATTTGCATTTTAAGGCATGGAATAATATTGCCTGAGAAAATATATTAGAAAGTGTCAAATATTTAAAATTTGCCACTACAAAAAAAGGAAATCAAAGAAAAGGGGTGAAATTGCCAAAGTGAAGTCTTATTTAATTGACATCCAAATTTCATATTTGGAAATATTGAAGGATTAATTAAATAATTGCCTAAGGCTTTATGAAAATGATGGAAATGGGTCCATTTATTCCATAACAAACCATCGTAGGGGGTGAATAAATGGACCTATGAGGAGATTGCAATAACAAATTTTAAGAATTTGTTAAAAGAGAAATCCAAGTCGAGGTGGAGAATAAGTTGGGATTTTGAATTATTTTGGAAATTAATTAAATATTGAAAATTTTCATCCAATATTTAATTAGTAAAGCGTTGGTATTATTTTATTGCTCAAATATTTAAATTCCAACCCACTCGAGCGAGTGCCCATAACGAAGCTTGTTAATGAAGCTAAAACACTCAAAATAGCATCTTTTAAAAAATAATGGAAACTTAAAGACAAGTGGCGATTTTTGTAAGAGAATCTCTCCCGGAGTGGCAACATGGAAGAAAATTTAATGCAATTGCCTAAAATTAACCCACTGCCAATTTAGTAGGTTGAGGATCGAATTCCTATATAAGAGATGATTTCCCATTTCATTTTCATAACGAAGTTAGAGAGCCAAGAGCAAGAGGTGAAGATTTTAGACAATTTGAGAAAAGTCGCTCAAGTTTTGAAGAGAAATTTTCTGGAGAAAATTTTCTTTCTAGAGAGATGAGAAGTTGGATTGAATTGATGAATTAGGAAAAGAGGCTGTGAAATTTGGAGAGAAGTAATTCTGCAATAAGTTAGAAAAATCAGAGAAGAGGCATAAATTTCTGGAGAGAGAAGGTTTCTTTCTAGAGAGAGAAAAGCTTCTATAGTAATTTTTTTGAAATTTTCTTCTTCAAAGTCAAAATTTGTTCCACGAATGAAGAAATCTAATTTGCTTTTCTTTTTATTCCTCGCATGTTCTTATGTTTGTTATTTGTTTTGCAGGAAGGGGAATGGTAGAACCCAGAGGATCGAGTTTGTCCAGATCGACATTTAATTAGAATGAGTAGAGGGGATTCTATCCAGAGTCAAAGATTGTGTCGAAGTGGAAAGATGTCGGTGACAAACTTGGGTGGGCTCGACATGTGCGGATTCAATAGAAGGATGTTTGGCTACAAGGACCATGCTCCCACATACCATGCTCCCACATACCTAGCCAACCAGATAGTTAGGAGCAGGATTGTAGCAGCAACTAGATTCCTTTCGGCCATGTAGCATGCAAAATTGATTGTGGAGTGTGCGAGGCATTATAATTTAGAAGATAGAACAATTAGAGGCCCAGATGACAAAGTGCTAGCTGACCTCTCTCCTCCGGCGATTTCATAAGCCTTTGGAATCCCGACATACATGTCAATGGTGCTGAAGTTGAAAGAACAAGCACTCAGGGTCTACACTTGTGGGATTGACCATTGTTAGGGAGTGATCAACCCAAAATGGTTGCGAAAGGTCAAGGCTCACAATTCTAAACTACCCAAGCAATTGGTCTGGTTGGACCTTCAGTGAGAGTACAACTACTTGGTGATGTTAAGCAGGATATTTGGATTTCCATAGTCCTTTATATTTGAGCCTCGGATGTGGTACTTCATTGGCAGGTGATGAAAGCTATCAATGCTATGGACTAGGCTGGAATGATCAATGATAATTTGGATAGGCAACTCAGAAACTTGGAACAATCAGGAGAGTTCTACATGAGCTCTTATGTGGTAATACATGTTGGCCAGGAAGACGAAGTATGAAGGATTGAGGTGCAAAGGGCCAATAGGAAGTGGTCCAAGCCATGTGAAAGTGCACGAGTGTTATCCCCAGTTGTAGCTCTATGCTAAGGATGACTTCATGAGGGTCAATGATGCCTTTGCTATGGACATTGTCAGAACTTGCAAGGTGGCTTCCAAACAAGGCTTTAAGTTGAGGCAATGAAGTTGGTAGAGAAATATGGAGCGTGGTTCATCCAGTTCCCAACTTTCTCCTACGTTAGGCTACAAGTATTTTCTTCCAAGCCATAGAGGTTTCCGAGGTATCTGACTGATAAGATGGTGTTGTTGGAGGTCACCAGACAACTGATTGTGTATGACAAGATCTAGAAAAAGAAGTTGGGACTTGAGTTCCCAATCACCATAGGAGTTGAGGTTGAAATGTGTCCGTGCATACAAGTAGCTGAAAGGTCATCATATGAACTACATTTTTTCCATCTAACTCTCTATCCAACAAGAATAGATAATGATCCTTACAACCAAATCAGAGTGGTAGCCGATGAAAAATACCAACACAGGTTTCATCTTGAGGATTTCTGGGCGAACCTTGCGGATGAGTACGAAATTTAGGGGGACGTTTTTAGGTTGCCACTCAACATGATCAGGGCATGCAGGATGACACAAGTCTTGGACCAAGTAGAAGAAGATACAAATGTGATCCATGCTGATTATGAGAAAGAGAGAGAACATCATCCAGTCATATGATTGGTCTAGGAGGAAAATACTTGATCTTGATTCGATATCAAGGCCAATCTTAAAGTTAACAAGTGTTGGGTTGAGCATCAAGTTAGCAGACTGAGGGTGAGTAAAGATTGCCCGACTTACAACTTGATGGGGCATCCGAGGTTACGAGATGATAGATCTAGGCAACCATCAGGAGTCAGAATCAAGGAAGGAGAAATTCCATCAAGAAATGTTGAGCAAGGAAAAGGAAAGAGTGTTACCTGAGAAGTGCAGTCGAGGAAGAGGCCCGACAAGCATAGTGAAAAACCTCCTTAGAAGAGGTAGAGGCCAGCAATAACATCAACATCTCCCAGCAGGACTCCAAGTTTGCAAGAAATTAAGCCTTTAACAAGGGAAGAAGTTGGAACCAGTGGGAGAAGGATGTCACAAGGAGATCAAATAACTCTACCAGTGCAAGATAGAGAAAGCATTAATGCTTGCCAAGAATCTGCTCAATTGAGAAATCAAAGGCATGGAGATACTGTTGAGGAAGGCTTTGAGACCATAGTAGATAAAGTAATGGTAGAGACAAAAGTCCCCACTATAGAGGCAAAAGTTCCCACAACAGAAATAGAAGTCCTTGTCACAGAAGTAGAAAGTCCCATCGTAGAAGAGGAAATTAATGAAGGGATGATGCAAGGACAAGAATGGTTGTTAGTCATGTTTAGTACACTGTCGTTCCAAGTTGGTTAAGGGAAAGGATGCAAAGAAGTGAGAAGGAAGTTGATCTTGTACAGGAGTTACAAGAAATCCTAAACCAAGTCAATAGGCCAGAAGAAAAGGGGAAGGCAAAGAAACTGTCAAAGATCATTAGGGAAGAATCAGGGTCAAGGACTATGCAAATTGTAGTACCCACACTGGATAAAGTTAAGGACCAAATCACCCTAGAAGAGCACAATGTGACAACATTTGATCTGGGACATGCAACCAGGGAGCAGGTCATTGAAGAATTTGAGGACTATTTCCATGCAATGAAGGAGAAGATGAGAAAGTTGGAAGAAAAATACCAAGAGGTGAAAAATGAGAAGGTTTTGTGCCCATATTTGAACAACTTATCCTACCTAGTTAGGGAAGAGAATCAGGCTTTTTTTCCTCCTACAGTCTTTCCAACAGAGTTTGATGAAAACATTGAGGAGATGAGAGGAGTCACCCATGGTGCAAAGGTTTGGGTGGAAGGCATTCAGAAGGTGGCAAAAAAATTTGTGGAAGACTTGGCACAGATGAATGAAAGGGCATTAACTCTCCTCTCCAGAATTCAAGGCATAGATGAGTAATGGGATGATGAATATATTTACCAAAATGAGACAATCTCACAACTTCAATTCTTGATGGAGACTCCCAGACATATGTTGACTGATGGTTGGGAAGGAGAGGCATATGATTTCGCCTGTTGGTACAGTGCAGTAGTCATGGCAAAAGAGATGTTTGAAAATTCTAGTGAGGAATCTACTCGGTTGAGAAAAAGGATTGGAAACATTTAGAAGGGAATCTTCAACACAGTGGTAGCTTTGTTTATGTAGAGGATGATTGAGGATGACATGAGTACAAATAACCTGAAGGGCAAGTTGGAGGGGTTGTTTCAATCAAACTCCTCAAGGGATGACATTGAGAACTTTTCCATATTCTCAAATGTCATGCACACCACTCAAGATTTAATGCCAGAGTGGGAGAACATTTTCAGTAGATGTGAAAGAGACATGACCATTCTAGAATTCAATCGAGAAGTAGTGCCAAGTGTTAGCATAGATGAATTGGAGATAGTTTTGTCCAGATTCCAGGCATTTAAGGAACAAAATCAAGCATAGGCTATTTTGAGAGGACATAGCATTTAATGAGCTTGCATAGTGGGCATTTATTTTACCCCACTCTCCTGTTGAATGAGCTTGCATAGTGGGCATTTATTACCCCACTAAGAGAGTGGCTTTCTTTTGATTGGTTTGTGTGGACCCTCTCACTAATTGTAGATTCTCTTCCCTTGCCCTAACCCTAATTAGGGATGAGGTGGCAAAATCTGAGCCATGAGTTTTGTTTCAATCCGGGCCACTTGTTGTAATTTGAGACCTATATAAAGGCCTCACCTCTCATTTGTAAAGGATGGAATTTAGAGATTGTTGCTTATGAGCTACTGGGATAATAAAGTTGTCATTGAAGTTTGGTGATTTATTGATGTATCTTGGTGCTTGCATGTTTTCTTTGTTCCCTCACTTAGAGTAGATTTGTTTTCAAGTACTTAGATGAATGCGATTGATAATAGTGTTATGGTGAAATCATCTTGCTCATACCTTTTGTTCTTAAGTGATTCCTAAGCGCAGTGTAAGGTTGGATTTGAGCCATTATGTGGATGCTTTACTTCTATCTTTGATGCACACTGTTCGTTTTGATGGTGTTCATTGGGATATGAAAACTATTTGCACAACCCTTGAAGATTGCACCATCTTTATGTAGTTGTTGAATTTGTCGAAGCAAAGTTTGGTAGATTTCATCGTAGTAGTATTATCTTTCAAGTTCTTAGGATTATAATATATTCCTTAACTTTACTCATATACTTTCAACATATATCGCAAAAAACCCCAAAAGCACTTTCATTGCAATATCATTTGAAAGCTCCCATAGCCAATATTGTTTGAAGTCGACTTGAGGAATATAATGTAACGTCCCTCGTGATACCGACATATCACATTAACCATTGAGCTTATACAACCTAGAAATAACCTTGGAAATTACACGTGTGATCTTCCTTGCAATCATAGCATACGTAGAATTTTGATCAAGATAGGATAAGATACTTCAATATTTTATTCTACAGTTAATGCGGTCATAAAACACACATCAATAGGTCCCCATTGACAATGAAGCGTGTGTGTTTTACAACACAACTAGGGGGACTACTTAATTTGAGGAAAGCCAAATCATATAGGAAGACTGTTCAACCCAATTTAGCCAAAGAGCACGCAATGCTTGACCAAGACAACTTGCCCCTTGTCCCACAAGCAGCAAGAACATCCTATGATGATTCCATCCCTTGGGGTGGAGTACTTGATTCAGAGGAACCTATGTCTACCATCTCTCCCTAACATATTTGCTTCCATTCCTTATATGATTGTTTATTTCACTTCCCGCAACCAACCATCATGGGGATTGGAGAGGATAACACAAAGGGTGCCTGGGGCCATCCACAACTAAGCCCAAGGGCGTGGAGCATCCAAATTAGATCAATCATTGTATGTATTTTTTTAAAATGTTAGACTTCTCTAGGATTAAATCACATAATGAATTTAGAAGAGTATAAATATTTTCATTGCAAATTGTGTTTGGAAAGGTGTCTCAACTTTGCATTGTAATGTTGAGAACAAAAAAATCCAATTTTTGGCTTACAAAGGTAGGTTTTGGCCCACCAAATATACATTGAACTCTCTAAGACCTTTAATTGAGAAAAAAAGGGACTTGATCATTTTTCTGAATTAAAAGTTATGGCTTTTGAAAGTTAGGTCTCCCCACACCAGAAATGTAAGAGCTTCTATGATGCATAAGAGTTTTAGGAGGGAGTTACAGTTCTTTACCAACTTAGGATGCATGTGATGTCACATCATTAGATATCTTTGAATGGAGCTAATAAGACAAATTATGACAAGCTTATGATAGGTGTAAGAAATATGCTATTTTTAGTTTGTGGTTTCATCTTGGGATTTGGGTGTGCATTTTGACTAGGAATTTGTATGCCACATTTTGGATGGTTTTAGCTCATGGTTTCGTAATTGCCATTTGTTAGTTTAATGTATTGCTCTTCCTATTTATTGGGTGCTTGAGATGAAGATTTCACAATGAGTTTTGTAGGTATTATCATAGTTGAAAATATTGTTATCAGTTGTTGATGTTGTAGCTGCAGGAGTTATCTTTCTCTCCTAAATTTGAAATAAATAAATATCTTTGTAACGTCAAGGCAATAAAGGGACAAGATAACGAAGGGTCTTCACTTTGTAACGTCAAGGAAATGAAGGGACAAGACAACGAAGGGTCTTCACCTTGCAACGTCAAAACAATGAAGGGTCAAGTTAATTATATATTCTTCCAGGAGGAATTCGCTGAGATACACAGATTGATATTATTTGTTTTATGGTGATTGATATGTAGGAGTATTCATTGTTTCAGATTGGCCTAGTGCTTGAGCAAATTGTAAATCAATCTTTTGCTCTTTCATTAAATATATAAGTGATATATTTGTGGCTGGGTTTTTCTCCCTCAAGTCGGAGGGTTTTCTTAGGATATATGGAGGGTTTGCCTAGGATAATTCTGTCTTATTGTTCATTATTTTGTTTTTCTGCTTATCTTTAATTCTTGTATAAACATTAACATCAACAACTTATCGCCAAGGGCAAAAAAAAAGACTATCAGCAAAATATTGGTGATTACTCAACAACTTAAAAAATTGCTTAAATTTAATTAGAAATGCATTTTTTTTTGCAAAATTCAATGAGGAGATGCATCTAATGAGTGAGTAAATGAGTAAACAAAAGAAACAAGCTAAGTCTAGATATATTTAAATGCAAATGGGGTACAAAATAACATCCCTCTGTTGAATGTTGATGGCTAGTAGCCTGATAGTTTGACTTCTAAAGCAAAATTAAAATAGCAAATTTTCTTTGTAAAACCATAAGTAAATACAAGTACAACATCAAAATAGTCTACATCTTCCTCTTCCCATTCCCACTAGCTCTAGTAAAAACTATGAGAGGGGTAGGGGGTCTAGTCCTAGAAGTCCGTTGTGCCTGTGCCTCCTCCCCCTGCACAATTGGTTGTGACTTGACCTCCATCTTGGATGTAGATGGTGCTGGCTCTAGCAATGACTCCTCATCCTCCTCAATGTCATCCAATCCCTCTGTGAATCCACCCTCCTCCATAGCCTGCCGCTCCAAATCATAGATCTCATCCTCTGTAAACAATGGAGGTTGCTCCTGTGATGTCCAATGTAAGGATCTATGTCGTCCCAATCAAGTGGACCAATTGGTGTTTGCTCTACCTTCCTTGTGCGCAACCAAAGGTTATATTGCACAAAGACAACGCCATTGAGGCGTTTCTGCGCTAACTTGTTCCTTTTCTTCGTGTGAATGGCCTTGAACAAGCTTCAATTGCCCTCACAATTGGATGAACTACAAGGTTGGCATAAGAGTCAGAGGGAGAGTCTTTGAAAATTTGGGACATTTCCACCCCAAATTCATCACCAAGCATCTGCAAAATAAAATATTGAAGAGTTAGAAAGTTAGGTGAAAACGTATTTTTTAATTTTATCTACTTATCATGCATGTGAAAGACTCCAAAATTCCAAATATTATACTTGGGTTTTGAGTGTTTCTTCCTCTCTTTGCTATGTCTAAAGAGAATAGCTTGCCACTTGCATTCTTTTACATGTCCAACTTGGGATAAATGAGGTCTCTCAACTCAACCTAGGGTATCATCCTCTGCATGCACTCAGTGAGGCTCTCCATGACCTCTCCATTGGGATCCGAGTAGGATGGCGAGAAGTGAAAACGAGGGTTGGGGAAGTACCCTGCAACATAAATGGGTTGGTGGAGCTGATTGTTCCCCCTATCAATAATTTCCCATATGGGGTCAAATTTGAGGCTGCCCCCCGTGTAGAATTTTTTGATAGCCTCCTTGGCCCTATCCATGGCCTCATAGAGATATCCCATTGGGGTTTGATCCCCATCAAGCAAGTGGAGAACTCTAACCAAGGGTTCCGATACCGACAATTGAAAAGTACAAAAAGATTAATCATTAAAGTTACAAATTAATAATGAAAGACTTGAATACAAAAATATTAAATATTCAAATTTTGAAGTTTCCAAGTTACTGTCACAATTTCTGTAGCTCTTTTTGCAAATTGGTTGTTGAAGACCATAGATGCAACACCTCCTCCATCAGGCTTCTTTGAATAACTTGAGTCTAGCCATGCTTGACTCACAAACATTTGCTTCAAAGAAGTAAGAATACTTTGCAACATTAAGAAAATTGTTGCAAATCTTGTAACTCCCGCTCCTACAAACTCCTTCCCTTGGGTGTGTTCTCTCATCAAATGAAGAACCAAAGGGTGATTGTAGATGTATTTTGTTATCTTTTTGCATCCTCTACAACCGGTCTCACCCATTCCAGTTTTCTTATGTCCTCCAAAAGATGGTTCAAGGACATGCGTTGCACAAGGAGTTAAAAAAAGTGAACTATATTTGTCTTCGAGGATCTTACCCGCTGCCACATATGCTGTTGCATTATTGGTTATGATTTGCACCACATTATCAATTCTCACCTCCATTACAACTTGCTCTAACATTAGAGCCAAAGTTTCCACAATCTTCACCTTGTTGGAGACATCAAGGGATTTCAAAAACACCACATCATCCTTGCAAGAAACCAAAAAATTAATGATGGTGCGGTTTTTGCTATCCGTCCATCCATTTGAAAGAATGGTACAACCACATTTTTTCCATTGTAGTTTTTGTTCTTCCACTTCTTCTGCCCTAGAAACTACTTCAATGAGCAACCTACAAGTACAAAATAAAATTAACGTTAAGTTTAAGTACACAATTTTGATTAAAAAATAACTTACATTCAACAAAAATAAGTAATTACCACATATAAAAAAGAACATAAATTTAGTCTACACTCTAAAAATTCAAAGTTCAACATAAGCTATCAAGATTCAAATCTAAATTAAAACATTTAAAAACTAAAACAAGTGAACTAACCTCCCACTTAAGTTTGCACGAGAAGACACCTTGTAGCCTTTTCCCGCCACAGTCATTCTGCTAACCAAATTCAACCAATATGGACATTTTTCAACATTAAAAGGGATGTTGTTGAAGTACTAGAAATTGACACAAGCAATGTCTACTTGTCGATGTACATCCCTATCCCACCCAGTTCCCTCTAGTGATGGCTGTGCTCCAGGTGTATTTTTGTGCACAAAGAGTGTATCTATAGAAGATGACTGTGGTACTGATGGCAGTGCTCTACTAGAAGTAGCATAAGTGGTGGCCGAGGGGATGCTGGATTTGCGGATATGTGGGCCACGAAGAGAGCCCACTATGCCCTCAAGTGCTGCTGCTTCTTCGTCAAGGTTGAGTGAAACATCTTGAGATTCGGCAATGACTACCCTCATAGCTAATTTTGTCTTTTCCCTTTACAAATTTTTCTCTTATTGGTCTGCGAGCAAGACATTCATTTCCCTTTTTATTTCTTCTGTGATGTTCTCACAAACCCTCTTATCATCCTTCGTAATGCATGTAAGGTGGTATTTCAAGCGCTATATGCCTCCACTAATTAATATTTCACACTTTATGCAAATTACGAAACTAGGTTCGAGTCCTTCAAAGGCGTACTTCCAAGCTATAGCTCTAGCTCCTTTAGGACAGGTGCCTACATATTGAGATGGACATGCATCTACTGAGGCACTCACAAACCCTGAAGCTGACCCAGCTGTGGAAGAATCTCTATTTGCCATTTCAATCAAATTTCAATCTACACATACAAATTGAAACTACAAATTAATATATTATATTTTAATAAAAAAATTAGCAAACAAACTAAATTAGTTTAAATAATTTTAAACATAGTTGAAAGTTGAGAGAAAAACAAGAAAAAAGTGTTGGGTTTTAAATATTTAGGAAAAGATGAGATTCTTGAGAAAACAATAAAAAAATCTGAAAAAATTGTTAAAAATTGGTGTTAAATCTTGTTCATTACACTCTAAAACAATTTAGAGTGCTTAGGAAATGCTATTATAGAGTTTCTATAAATCTAGATGCAACAAAGAGAAGATAAAATGATTTAAAAAATATAAAAAAGAAATTTGAAAACTTTTCTGTGAATCTGATTTTGCTTCAAAAACCTTTTTAAATTCACTTCAAATCCGCTAAAAATCAATTTAAATCCTTGCAAATCACTTTTCAAACCCTTGGAAGGTTTTTTTTTTGGCCCAGACAGCAAAACACAAGTCACAAAATGCAAAATGAGCATGTGTTTTGATGTCCGAAATAGTTATGCAGCCATGGGCGATATTTTAAATACTTATCACCGATTTATCGGCGATGAGTTAAAAACTTATCGGCAATAAGTTTTGGTGATCAAGTGTGGCGTTTATCGCCTACCAAAACTTATCATGATAAGTTGTTATCGCCGACAAGTTGGTGACATTTGCATCTCTGTATTATTATGCTGCTAGAAATGTTTCAAATCTCTCGTTGGTGATATTTTTGATAATGCTTGGATTGGGGGTTTTTGCCTGAAAAGATTTTCCCCATGTGAATTACTGTAGTATATTTATTTTGTATTTTTCTTTTTAACTATATGATTAATTTAATATTTACCCATGTCTTTTCTCATAGATTAGTGTAGGAAGTGTATTCTGCACATCTGCTTTCTTTTAAGTCAGAAGTCAATTCATACAAGGATAAAGTATAGGAGATAAACAAAGGACTTGAAACAAAAAAATTTAACCATTTTGGTCCTAGAATGGATCACAAAAGGGGACTTCAGCAGCATTTTTCTTTAAAATTGGTTCAAAACCATCAACATATCAATGGGCAATCCCAACTTAGTTTCCCTGATTGTTACATTTTTGTAACAAGTCCTAAATATATCAACGAGTTCAAGAACTGGACAAAGATAAAGAAGAGCTTCTTAGGCATAATCCAGAGTCATAGAGGGAAGGGACAATAAAATAATCACGAGAAAGGTGAAGGAAGATGGATTGGATTTGAGTTTATTCTCTTTCAACAAGGTTAAATTGCCAGGACACGAAGAAGTTTTGCTTTTTTATTAGAAATCCAGGAAAATAATCAAAGATGAACTGATAGAGATATTAGAAGAATTTATAGGAGTCAACAAAATGCTAGTTCAATTATATGCTACAAAGCTTGTTTTGGCTCCTAAAATAGCAGAAGTGGCCTCCTATATTGGTGTAAAGCCTCTCCAACTTAGCTCAGTAAGGAATGCCAATTCTAAAGATTAGCAAGCAGATGAGGATGGCTTCACTAAATTCACAACACAAATTGCAGATTAGCACTGCAGACCTTTTGAGGCCAGGCCTCCCAAAATTTCGAAAGGTCTTTTTGAATAAATATTTTATTATTGGGAATGTGGAAATCTGTTGCATGAATGAACAGAAGAGGTTCCGGGATTTTATTAAAATTTATGAAACGTCAAGTCTTCATGGATGTAGTTGGCCCTGAAAACTTAAGAAAGAAGCAGGCCAAAAATAGTTCTAGTGTCAACAATGGAAAAGGAATATCCATTTCAGCCTAGCCATGAAACACTGAAGCAACGGTGATTGCCTCCAACTCCATTGACCTGGGAACTGATGGAAACCATTAGCATATCAAATTATTAGCATCCCTCTAAAACAAGCACAATTTTTCGTTTCTCAAGGGATGTACTCTTCCAAGTCTGCTTTCACAGTACCCTCTTCAGCCTGCTATCTGGTCCCACCTTGACAACAGGTATTTTGTGCAGCTAACCTGTTTAAGGGGATGCTTGATTCCCTCTCTTTTCAGTGTTTTCATCTTCAAAACAAGGCCTTTGTGCGTTAACTTTTTTTTTTTGTAACAATGTGAGGCCACACAAACTGATGTATTTGTGGTATTACTCCATCTCAAATCCTTTGATCAATGAAACAGTGGGAACAGAAACTGTTAAGCCCCAATCATGTCACTAGATCGAGAGGATAATTTCTGTAAAGCTGAGATCTGTCTATTCATGTAGCCTAAGTTACCGATTCGGGTGCGGATGCGGATGCGGATGCAGGTACGAGACTCGGGTGCACGGATGTGTGATTTTTTTTGGGGGGGTTTTGGATGCGTTTATATATATACAAAAAAATGCAAGAAATATACAGAATTAAATCATTTGATAGTATGCCACTTCGTTATTGATCAAGATAAATATTAAATGCCAATTGATAGTTCACAAATATTCAAATAAGCCATATCATATACGTCTATGTTCATGATTCCAAGGAAAATCAGAAAATCATTACAATTACAAAATCAAAATGTAGTTCATGATTCAATGTCCATCAATCAGGATTCACTAATCAGAATCATAAGGATTATCAAAAAAATCCTCTTCATCTTCAGCTGGTGCAAGTTCAAGATGATCTATATTATGTGCATGTGTTTTTGTATACTTATACTTTAACCTAATGAACAGGGTTCAAAACTTGACACTTTTTCTATTATCTCTGCATATAGTGTGTGGTGTCTTAGAAAAAGAGTTGTTTACTTCTGTGCACAAAACCTTAAGTACGGAGATTCTAAACTTCATGGATCTATGTTACTGGGGAATTGACAATTTTCTGAGTGCCAAAAGTTGAATTGGTAGCTCCTGCCTTAAAATACCTAGTGCCAAGCACAGACTAGATTTTTCTAGTAGCTACTTAACCATTTGAATCTTGTTTAAAAGCCCATATTTAAGTAATTTTCATGTGCGTCAGGAATGTGTTTTTTTCAACAACCATGCAGGTACAGTTGTGATATCCAGTTTGATTACTAGAATTGAATTATGAACATAGTTGTAATTCATTCATGTACTACAACATTGTTGATCTGCTGCCTCTTCTTGGACCGAAATGAACATGCAACACTTAGAAGGTCAAATAATCTTGCTCATCAAACAGAAGAAAACTAATAAGTTTGAGTGAAAAATACAAAAAAATCATTGCTTTTTGACGTTTTATTTTATCCTGGGCCCCCAGATGTGTCTGGATGCTCGGGGATGCCCGAGGATGCCCACAGGGAGCGGATGCGCATCCACGCGCATCCACAGGGAGCTGTAACACTCCCTGTGAGCATCCGCAAGCACTTGCACTCTCAGCTGCACCCGCAGCCGCAGCTGCATCCGCACACATCCGGATCTGGGGGTCTGAGAGAATCCGGTAACTAAGTATGTAGCTGATATTGACAAATTTGTGTAGGGACTACTAACTGCCATGGATAAAAAGTGAGGTGAAAACCAACTACTGCAAAAGCATGTTTCTCTTTCTCTTATATATTCAAGAACAGAAGTACAGTCTCTCTAGCATTTTCCTGGAAAATAGTGGGCAATGTCATCACTGTCACATGTAGTTATTTTGAGTTCTTTTGTTGTTTTCATCTTTTACTGGATGTATCTGTTTGTTATATATTTGTTTTTATATTGTAATTTTGCTTTGTAACTATTTCTTATACCTCTCTTTTTCTCCACTTTCTTTCTTACTACTCGTCTTAAGTAATCACCTTATTTTAAAAACACTTTGTACTTCACCTAATGGCTTTACCAAAGCCAGCCAAAATGAGGTTTATGTACAAGAGAGTTGATCTTTGTTCAAGTTTAGGCATATTTGGAACATCCTGTGTTGAGGCAACTTTATATTGCAGATTCATCTTAGCTGCAGGCAAACTGGTAACAGCGAGCATTGCAGTATAGATTCTAGTTTGTTTACCATCCTATTTAAAGCTGCAGTGATGTTTAAGGTCTAACTTTGAGATTCTTGACCTGTTTGGGAGGATAGTCCTTAATTTGTTTCCTAAAATTTCTGCATCTTGTTTTGTGGAGGAACTATTTAGCTAACTACCTTTTCCTTTTGACAATTTAAGGCTCAAAGAAAAGAGGCTCGCTTGGTGGCAGCTTTGCAGAAACTAGAGCCTAAACATTCTTCAGATATCACACATGATCCTGAAATTCTTACTCCAGAAGAGCACTTCTACTACCTTAAAATGGGTCATAAATGTAAGAATTATGTTCCAATTGGTAGACGTGGAATTTTTGGAGGTGTAATCTTGAATATGCATTTACACTGGAAGAAGCATCAGGCTGTTAAGGTAATTGTGAAGACGTTCACTCCAGATGAGGTTTGCAAAATAGCATCAGAATTGGCAAGTCTGACTGGTGGTATTGTACTGGACATATATGAAGGATACACAATTATAATGTATCGTGGAAAGAATTATTGTCAGCCACCTACTGAAATCATGACCCCAAGGATTACTCTGTCCAAGAATAAGGCAAGAGAGCCTACTCTTTACTCTATTCACTTCCATCATTTTGAAGCTGCATAGGCATCTCCCTCTTTCTTTTGTGTAATGTTTAACTTTTAATAGCATGATATGTCTTGATGTCACGTTTTTATGTTTGGAGATATAGAGCTTGTTGCAATCTTTGTTTGTTTATAAGTCTGTCTTATGGATACATGCAAAGAAAATTGTGGCCTCAAAATTTAAATGGTGTTTGTGTTGCAGGCTTTAACTAAATCTAAATACAAAGAAGCTCTCCGAGCAGTTCGGATCTTCATACCAAGATTGGAGAGTGAACTAGAAATGCTTCACCAACAGGGGAAAGGTGGAGCTCAGGAAAGTCAAAAAAATGGTAAGCAGATATTAAACAATCAGAGAGGTGCAATGGAACACGTGGTAGAAAGGGGAGTTACATCCACAGAGCATTTTTCTGAGTGTAATGAGGATGTTGAAAATGCAAGAGAGACAAAAGACCTTTCTGATTACTGTGGGAGTGAAACCGATCATGTTTCTGGCACAGATTTTGACCTAGCTTCAGATTCAGAAGCACTTTCAGATTTGTTTGAAACTGACAGTGAAATGGATACAGATTCATGCAGTGAACCAGAAGACTCATTGTATTTAGACAATATTGATACTCCACAATTGGATGGTGAGAAGGCCCTTGTTGATATTGCAAAAGATGATGCTAAAACCTCTAAAGAGTCAAAGAAGGTGGATGGGTTGGGCGATGATTCTTGCCATCCCGAACTTGATGAAGTGGATAAGTTGTTCTTACGTGTTAGTACACTTCTTAAAAAGAAAAAGTAAGGATATTGGATGCTAGGTTCCTAGTTATATCACGATTACTCATTTTTGGTTTTGATCACTTGAGAGCAGGTTAAATCAGGTGTTTATTGAACTACGCTATAATTCTCATTGTTGGTTTCTATCTTTAAAGAACGATAAGTTTATTGACAAAGCTATGGTTTACAGTTTATACTCTCTCTCTATATACACAAGTGGTAAAGGGGACCTCTGTGTGATGAATGGACTAGTGCCTTAATCAATGACTACTTTGATTCTATCGAATGTTTAGGGAATGAAAAATAATAATAATGACTGGTGTCTTCATCTACACAAGTTCACACATTAACCACAAGCAAAATCATGTAGATTAATGAAACTTAGAATTGGCACGTAGTCATTATGTACTTCTAACAGAGTATTCTTGATTTAAGACTTCACAGGGTCACATTATAACCAAATGGTAGTTTATCTCCTCCAGAGTCACGGTCAATTTGTCTTTCTTGTAGGGGAGAGGACCCAATAACCGATATACCCCCCAATAGTCGTGATAGCGGCCCAATAACCGTGATAGGGTTTCGTCATAGAGACCCCCCAATAACCAACTTCAAAATGGCCATTTCCTACACACAAAAACCCAATAAGTGTTAGTAACACGCCCAATAATCGTGCACCACAACACTATTAACTAAACACTATCGGTGCACGGTTATTGGTACAATTTTGTTTATATTACACATCAACTTGCACCAAAAGGTTACATCATTATTAAAATTAAAACATGTCTGCTTACATTTACAAAAATAATGGATTGCTCTAACAATATCAATATATCATAGTAAAGTGCAAATCATGTTCTATTTGTGTACATACATGCATGGCTATTGGTGCATAACATTTTCAATCGATTACATACATGCACGGTTATTGGTGCATACTAGTTTGAATCAATTACATACATGCACACCTATTGGTGCACAAACACTTTAAATACATTCTACATTGTTTTTTATGACTCTCATCTACACATTCACCCAAATAGGTATGACATCTTAAGGCAATTAATTGAGGAGCAATTTGTACTTGCATAGACAACTAATGGTGTAAGGCTCTCCGATAGAGCACAAATAAAGAATGAAAATCAATTTTAAAAATGCAAATTCTAATTCTAATTTCAACTTAAATTAAAAAATGCAAATTATTATTCAAATTTGTACTTCTCAATCCACTGAATGAAATACCAAATTAAAAAAAAAAAAAAATTATAATCCAAATTTCTACAAGAGTATAAAAAATGCATATTATTATTCAAATTATGCACTTCTTTAATCTGCTGAATGAAATACCACATTTATAAATGCAAATTATAATTTAATTTTGTACAAGAATATAATAATGTAAATTAGTATTCAAATTATGCACTTCTTCAATCCACCAAATGAAATACCAAATTATAAATGCAACTTATCATTCAAATTTCTACTTGAATTAAAAAAAACAAATATACCAAATTAAAAATGCAACTTATCATTCAAATTTCTACTTGAATTAAAAAATGCAAATTAATATTCAAATATGTACTTCTTCAATCCATCGTATGAATGCAAATGCTTGTGCTTTTACGCATGAAATGACCGATGTATTCCCACTACTATTTGAATTTCAAATACACCAACCACAAATTAAATGACCAATTGTGTATAAGAGTGAGGAAGTGCACGCAATTCACAGTGCAAATTTCTTTTCAAGCATTGCATTCCCTGTTCGAGCGCTGCATTATTATTTGCAATCAACACTAGTTTATTCTCTGCTCTTTCCAATTTAAGGTTGGCACCAAATATTTCTTATTTTAATAAATTATTCTCTACTCTCTTCTTTTAACTGTTTTATTGTCTGTGAACAACCTTGAATGTTGCTCTCTTCTTTTATTTGTTTAAAGCTTCTACACATGCTTTGCATGACAACATTGTTCATTATAAGCTCATGAATGTTCATTACAAGCTTACAAATTAACATTCATAACCATGTAATGAACTATGGTGTCATCCATAAGTCTATAATGAAAAGACAAATGCGAAGCCTTCCAAAAGACAGTGCAAAGGAACATTGTCAAGCTTTTTAAAAGACACCATAGTTCATTCTAGGCTTATGAATGCTACATTATCTTGTGAAATAATTGAACATTGTCGTTTTAATCATGAGAAGATGTTGTATTTCTTTTTAATACAGTGTATTTGTAGTTTGAATCATTTGGTTGACTTTTATCTAGGGCTTAATCATTTCTCTGTTAAATTTTTTGGGTATAATCATTTGTGGGTGTCGAGGGTTTCTGTCTGTTCTCTTCTAATGCGTATGCATAACTTATTTTCATCATTTCCTTGCGATGCATTCCCGTAGTTCATTAGAGGCTTATGAATGCTACATTATCCACTGTAACTATTGCAATATATGTGACATAAATAAGGAACATTGTCGATTTAATCATGATAAGATGTTCTATTTCTTTTTCTCACACACACACACACACACACACACACACACACACACACATATTCACGTATAT
>MU223139.1:193489-203539 GCA_018584345.1 Thuja plicata
GATAACCCTAAAACTGTGCCATTTTGCCTCCTTGTTTTTTCTCCGCGCCTCTTCTCTGCTTCATGTGATGCTCCAATCACAAGTAACAATGATTTCACGAGTTGGTTATTGTTCAATGCGTGTGCATAATTGGTTTTTATGATAGCAATATCCTAGCCCAATTACTATTCACAGGGAACCATAGAACCATGTATACTGCGAATAAGTAGTCATGTTGTCATATTGGTATCATTGAACTGTTTGACGCACATAATTGTACTGTATGCATTTTCCTTCATTTCATCTATTGGACATTGACTGTATGCATTTCTGTTATATCCATCTCCCACTTTAAACAAAAATTGTTATTGTATTCACTTGCACTTCATTTTGCATGTACATACAAGTATTATTGTTAGATGTGACAAAAATAGGGAACATTGTCGATTAATCATGAGAAGATGTATTATTGCAATATATGTGACAGAAATAGGGAACATTATCAATTTAATCATGAGAATATGTTGTATTTTTGCAATATATGTGATAGAAATAGGAAACATTGTCAATTTAATCATGAGAAGATGTATTATTGCCCCTTCTCTCCTTCATGTGATGTTGCAATCACAAGTAACAATGATTTCACAAGTTGGTTATTGTTCATTGCGTGTGCATAACTGGATAATGATTTCAAGTCTTTTTAAAGACACCATAGTATGTATTTATGTTATATCCATCTCCCATTTTAAACAAAAAATGTTATTGTATTCACTTGCACTTCATACTTGCATGTACATACACACTAACATACATACAAACACACTTACATGTGCACATTTCTGTATTCATGTGCACACATACAACATATAAATATATATGTGAGTGTACACTTACATTGAGTAAATTTTGCAAACAAACTATGTTAATAACATGTTCTCCTTGTTTTGAATAAGTAAGCCCGGGTACGTTGTCATTGTTTCATAGTGAACAAGCATGGCATGAAAGTGAAAGTCAAGGACAACGAACAATGGTAGCATAACTGTAGAGTTGCTCCAGGTGGGCAGTTAATAGAATAATCAAGAATCAGTTGCACAACAAAATTCTGTTGCGGATTGCATGGCAGGAAAGCAAAACACAATTACAGTTAAGAGGGGTAGAATAAATATTAGAGTTACAGTTAAATAGGAATGACGAACGTGCTTGCACCCACAAGAAAATCATGCATGTATTGTCCCAGAATATGGTGCCTCTCTTTCAACCAAACTACACCAACATGAACATATGGTGTTACAAGGGCCAACAATGTGTCTTCTTGCACCTCCAAAAATGTGACACACAATTGGTCCTTGCAACACCTATGCCCCTATTGATGAGTGGAAGGAGAGAAAAGAGCAACATACAATACGGAAAATAAGAAATAATTTGTACCAACCTTAAATAGGAAAGAGTAGAGAAAAAAACAACGCTGACTGCAGAGAATAAAACATCGCCCAAACATGGAATGCAACACTTGAAAATAAAATTTGCACTGATTGTTGTAGAAGCCTAACCATTTTATTGTACGTCAACAACCTTGAAGGTTATTGGAACAATTATGCTCCTTCGAGGTTGTTTTTGATTACGGTAAAAACAAGTTTTGAAGGGGCCCTGAAACCCTATTACAAAAGAGAAGAGAGACAAGCATGAAGACCCAAAGAGCAACTAGCTGCCCCAAGGAAGGGGGCAGGCTACAAATGGACAACTCCCAAATTTTACATTAAGCACCTACACAACAAAAAGCAAAAAATGCCAGAAGAAAAACAGAGAATGAAAGGCCACCAACACCAAGATCAAGACATAGTCTTCAAGAAGCTCTCGGATTCCTCCAGCTGAGCCTGCATGATCTTAACATTATCTTTCAGCCTCTGAACGTCTTGATCATCAACCTTTTGCTTCTTTTCAGTATTGGACCTAGTTCTGGTACCAGGTCCCATCTACTGACTAGGTTCAGTCAGGTCAATAGTGTCACTCAAGGGGGTATGTTTGTTTCCTTCCAGCATTTTACTGAGAGTATTCAAGTTCTCCAGGGTAGAATTCATTCCTGTATTAACCAGGCCAAGCAAATGTTTTAGCATATCCTCATTCCTGCTTGTCTTCTCCTGGATGGGGATCATAGCTATCTCAACTGCTTTTTTAATTTTATCATCCAGATCAGAACCGTAATCAAGCACACTGATATTAGCATTGTGAGAATACTCCTTCCTGATATTATCAATCATTTCCTCGATAATAGGGTTCTTATTTTCCAGTTTGATACATCTGTTCTTAAGCGCAACCAAATCACTCTGCACCCATTTGTCCAGATTATAACTGTAGATGGATTTGTTTTTAGCAATCTCAAGGGGGGTCATGATGATAGATCTTCTGACTTGTGAATCCATCTTTCTGATGTCGTGTTGAAGAGGTTGGGATCTATTACAATCAAGGGTTCTCTCATTATCATCCTTCTTGTTCTCCTTCCCGGAACTGGGGGAATCGTGGGAGTCCAGATTTTCCTCTCCCAGAAACCTAAAGCTATTATTCCCCGAGTAGTCAGCATTACTTTCATTAGGATTTGTTTTAGTCTCTTTGACTATGTTTACGTCAGCCTCAACCTCAATCTCAGAAGTTTTTTTACCTTCAGTATTGTTAATATCCAGAGAAGGGTTAAATTTCTCCCTGCTTTTCTGATTATCCTGGCCGTCCTCGAGACTATCCTTGGCATTAGTGATATCAGGATCCTCCAATTCCTTCTCCTCAAGGGTCTGGGTAATGGGATTAGGCACAACATTAATACCCACCTGGGTATTCTTATCAACCTCGGTCTCATTGTCCTGGGGATTCAACTTCACATCTTCAGGCTCTGAGAGAGTAGGGCTAGCAGAGGGCTCCATGTCAGTATTAATAGAGACAGAGGCATTGACATCACGAGGGTCCTTGACATTCTTCGGCCCATCCAAAGGCTTAGAGGAAGCCGGCTCAAAGATGGAAATAACTTTCTTGGGTTTTGGATTCCTGGGCAGAGAGTCGATATTCTTCCTTTTTTTGACCTGGGTAGGGATAGGATCAGGAATGTGGTCCCTCGCAAAATCAGCAATAAGGCGAATGAGCCTGACATGGAGAATGGGGAAGTTCTTCACTCTATAATCAGTAATGCTCTGGTTGAGCAAACAGAGGAGGAAGTAGGGAAAATAAATTCTTATATCATGTCTGAAGTGATTAACTAGGGCAAAATGATAATTATAGACCGTAGAAAATCTCCCCTCAAGAGTGAAGTATTCCATAATAACCTTAATAACAGAACCCCAGATTTTATCAATGTTTTCCATATCAACATAGTCTTTCTTACCTTTAACCAGAAGAGCCCTCTCCTCGTCAGTGACAGGAAATTTCTTGTAAGCTCTGGTTCCGACCTTAATCTCTTTCGAATACTTCAGACCATCCAAAGGGAGACCAGTTATTTTCGAGAGGAGCTCGAGGCTGAGGCTAAAAGACTTGCCAGCAAGATTCACCATGCCCTTATCCCAGCCATCAGCAAATGCTTTGGAAACATCATTATCAAAACCATGGAGTCTCTGAAGAAACTGATGAACATGGCCTTTCTTCAAAATTCTCCAGACATCCTTATCCTGCTTCCACTTGCATTCCGCGGGCTCTTCTCTCCTGAGATCACCACCCATGGCCAAATAATCTCCCTACTCTTTTTTCATATGCTTCTTATGCTTAGGCGAGGAAATGCTATGAATTTGATGATTCTTTAGCATAAAAAGATTGTTTAGCTGGTTCACGGTCCTCTTCACATGCATGAACTGGCACCAGTTACTAATGATGATGGCAACACACATCAAATTTTGGACTTTCATAATGGGAGAGTAATTCCGCGTCTCGAAATTGTACTTAGCCTTATTTTGAATGACATTCGAGATCACCCCAATCTGATCTGAGTTAATTAATATCATTAATGCACATATTAATGACTCCTTCCTTATGCCTGATTTTATCATAATTAATATATGAGGTGACAACATCATTACACATAGTATTACCATTCCATTTTTGAATCCCCTTGCTTTTGGCTCCAATATTGGCAAGACAATCAACAACCTGATTGGTCTCCCGATAATTGTGAGATATGTGGACCACCTCAAAGGATTGGGCTATGGTTTTGATTTTGGAAATAATATGCTCGATAGTCCAGGAGGGGGTATTGATTTCTTTAATATTATTTATAATATTTAAAGAATCACCTTCAAGCCAGACTCTTTTGAACCCCATTTCTTCCACCAGCAGGATAGTGTTGAGGGCAGCCAAGGCCTCTGCCCTATGATTAGTCTGAATATCCAAAGGGACCAAAATGGCACCTACATAGTTTCCATTACTATCTCTGATGATTCCACCACCCCTAGAGACACCCGGGTTGCCTTTGGAGGCCCCATCAAAATTTGCCTCCTTCGAGGTTGTTGACAGACAATAAAACAATTAATAGAGACAATAAAATAGAAACACTCAAGGTTGTTCACAAACAATAAAAAGGTTAATAGAAGAGAGCAACATTGACAATTGTTCACAAACAATAAAAAAGTTAAAAGACGACAACAAAAGTCAAGGTTGTTCGCAAACAATATAACATCTATAAGAAAAGAGCAATAATGAAATAGTTAAAAGAGTTAAAGCAAATTTGCACTGAGAATTACAGACACTTCCTCACAATTATACAAAATTGGTCATTTAATTTGTGGTTGTTGTACTTGAAATTCAAATAGTGGTGGGAATGCATCGGTCATTTCATGCATAAAAGCACAAGCATTTGCATTCATACAGTGGATTGAAGAAGTACATATTTGAATACAGGAACTTGCATTTTTAAATTCAAGTATAGGATCATAGTTCACTATAGGATCATGAATGCTACATTATCCACTAGTAATACGCCATAGTAAAACGAGTAATGCAAAATAATTTCACTGCATAATGTAGCACTTATAAGCCTTAATGAACTATGATGTCTTTAAAAAGCCATGAAATCATTATCCAGTTATGCACATGCATTGAACAATAACCAAATCGTGTAATCATTGTTACTTGTGATTGCAACATCACATGAAGCAAAGAAGAGACAATAATACAACATATTATCATGATTAAATTGACAATGTTCCCTATTTCTGTCACATATATTGCAATAATACAACATCTTCTCATGATTAAGTCAACAATGTTCCCTATTTCTATCACATATAACAATAATACTTGTATGTACATGCAAGTATGAATTGCAAGTGAATACAATAACAATTTTTGTTTAAAGTGGGAGATGGATCATGGATATAACAGAAATGCATACAGTCAATGTCCAATAGATGAAATGAAGGAAAATGTATACAGTCTAATTATGTGTGTCAAACAGCTCAATGATACCAATATGACAACATGACTACTTATTCACAATATATATGGTTCTATGTTTCCTTGTGGATAGTTATTGGGATAGGATATTTCTATCGTGAAAACTAGTTATGCACACGCATTGAACAATAACCAACTCATGAAATAATTGTTACTTGTGATTGGAGCATCACTCGAAGCAGAGAAGAGGCATAGAGAGAAAGCAAGGAGGCAAAATGACATGATTTTAGGGTTATCGATGGGCACTGAATGGGTATCCCAACGTCGGTTACGTGGCACCGCTTGGATAGCAGTGATTTCAATGTGATTTATTGTGGGGTCAACTGAGGGTAAATGGGGTCATCGACAGGTTGCAATAAGATGTTGACACAAACAATTAAAGTGCTAGATTGATAATTTTATAATCACCCCTAAACATTCATGAAAACAAGTCGTGCACATATTTCTATGACATATATTACAATAATACATCTTCTCATGATTAAAATGACAATGTTCCCTATTTGGTCACATATATTGCAATAATTTCAGTGGATAATCTAGCATTCATATGCCTCGAAGGAACTACGAAAATCACAAAATCAAGTTATGCACCGCAAGGAAATCATGAAAACAAGTTATGCACATGCATTAGAAGAGAACAGACAGAAACCCTCAACACACAAATGATTAGACTCAAAATATTTAACAGATAAATGATTAAGCCCTATAAATAAGTCAGCCAAATGATTCAAACTACAAATATACTGTGTTAAAAATAAATACATCTTCTCATGATTAAATCGATAATGTTCCCTATTTTTGTCACATATATTGCAATAATTAACAGAAACCCTCGACACCAAGAACTGATTATACTTGAAATATTTAATAGAGAAATGATTAAGCCCTAGAAATAAGCTAGCCAAATGATTCAAACTACAAATACACTGTATTAAAAATAAATAAAACATCTTCTCATGATTAAATCAACAATGTTCCCTATTTTTGTGACATATATTGCAATAATACAACATCTTCTCATGATTAAAATGACAATGATGATGACATGTAACTGATTGAATGTTTGAAGATGTTAAGTTGATCACCGAAATGCAGAAAGTTTATGCAAGACATTAAATCAATTAATGGATTTTATTGTCATTGATGTCAACTTGATATAATTTAATTAGTTATAATCAAAGTGTCAAAGACTTTAGAGAATCAGAGAGAGAAAGATTATGCTTTCAATAAAGCATAAAAGACAAGCATTCACTATGTGACTTCAAACACCGATGACTAGTGGAACCCGATGGACAAAGATCACCGAAAGTCAAATCATAGTGATGCCCGAGCAAGAACACCGACGAGCATTACCTCCGAGAAAAATCACAAGCATAACTGACGGCTAGAAACATAGTGTGAACCGACAGAGAAGCCCGAGGAGAACTGGAGTGTTGACCGAAGCTATCAAAGAGTTAAAACACTGAAATTAACTTGAGTTCAGAAATGATAAAATATCTAACTGGCAGAGCTAAAAATGGACTTAACTGGTAGTTATCTTTATTTTCATTGACAAGATAAAGCCAGAGATAAGTAAAATATTTAAAGCTGTTTTGTCTAGTTGGAAAGAAGATCTGTGCGAGATAAAACATGAGTTTCTCTTTAAATCTAATTGGCTAGATTGCAGATCATGCCAAGATCAAGAAAATCAAGAACCTAACACCGGTGATATCATGTCTATAAAAGAGAAAACTTAATTCATTACGAATTGAGTGGGTGAATGAATGAAAATAGGATGCTGAAGAGAAACCGATGAAGAGAAACGTCATACAGTCCTGATCAATCAAGCTAAGGAAAGAGCTAAAGTTTTCTACGGACACTGAGCAACAGAGAACAACATCATCAAGTAGAAGTAAAGTGGAGCAAAGGTATTAACATAGATATATTGACCATATTAGTTTTATGAGATTAAAATAGATCTGAAAATCTGCAAGTATAAGTTGTATATGTGAACAGATCATACTGTTTCAGTTTAACCATTGATTCAAAAAGTCACTTAAATGAGGGGGATTTAAAGATCCTTTCTATATTGAGATACATTCCAAGGAGTATCAAAAAGTTTGATCATGAAGATAGCATGAGATGCCAGATACCTATTGACAGGCCAAGTGAGTGTTTGATCAAGGAAGGTAGCATAGAGATGCCTGATATAAAGTGACAAACTAAAATTTTAAATCCTCTAACAAGGTCACACCTAACAATGTGTTTGTAACCTTTAACAAGGTTGGCTCTTCACCGAGCTCACTTCAGAAGAGTGAAAATTTTGGGTTACCAGTCCCAAGTGGTTTTTCCCTTAACAAAGTTTCCATGTTAAAAATCCATGTGTCAACGTGTTTATGAGTTATTACTTTAGTGTTTTGCATTACACATAGCTTAACTGGATTGATTGGTATACTCTAGATAATTTACTGTCTTTCGGTAAATTAATAGACTGTTGTTTGGTAAACATACATTATAAGGTTCAACAAAGTATTCCGAGCAGTAGTAATTTGATAATTATATTTGAAGGCATTCATCTTATAGGACTGAAGATAACTAGAGGCTTAATTTTGTGGTGCTAAGTTTTTGGGTTGATTATTGGAATATTTTTGAGGCCACTGATTCACCCCCCCTCTCATTTATTACTAAAAATTGGTATCAGAGCTTGTGTGCTTAGAAAGGGAGTTTAACAAATCAAGCTAAAGATCACAAGATGAATAGACGAGATGTGCCCAAGTTGAATAAAGACAACTTTGCATCATGGCAAAGCAGAATAAGACTCCACCTATCAGGTATTGGAAATGGTGTTACTCAATACCTTGATATTGAATATGTGTTGCCTACAGGACCTCACACTCATGAGAAATTAAGAGTAAAGCATGAGCACAATTGCATGATGATAGAACTTGCATCATCACTCTCTGATGCTGAGTTTGAAGATGTCAAAACCTGCACCTCTGCAAAGAAAATGTGGGATAAATTGAAGCTGGTACATGGAGTAGATGCTAATGTACTAAGAGCAAAGGCATAAATCCCAAGAGGGAGGTTTGATGACCTAAGGATGAAAGAAAGAGAAAATATCACTCAGTATAGCTGCAGAATCAAAGAGGTAGTAAATTCTATCCAAGGAGTTGGAGGTGTACTTGAAGAGGAGACAATGGTAAGTAAAATCTTAAGAAACTTACTGTTTGTATATGCTATTAGAGTTTCTGCTATTCAAGAAATGAGAGCAGTTGCAAAAAATATAGTTACTATAGATAGTCTAATTGGTAGAATGATTTCATTTGAGATGAATAACTTTGATAATAGTGTCTTACCATCTATAGAATATGCATTCAAAAATTCTTTAAAGATAAGTAACTCAAGTCATAGACATGCTGTTAGAAATGATAGTGACAGTGATAATGAGGATCAAGGACTTGATGAGATTGAAGCACTAATGGCCAGAAGATTGCAGAGGGGCAAAGGTAGATACAAAGGTAAATTACCACTTGTATGTTTCAATTGTAAGGAGGTTGGACACTTTGCTGCAAGATGTCCAAATAGAAGAAAAGATGACAGAGGAAATGACATATCATATCAGAAGAAGTTTGATAGAGGTGATAATAGAGATTACTGAAGAAACCGTCAATTTGACAAAAGAGATACCTGAGACTACAAGGACAAAGGGAAGAAAGCTTGTTACCTAGCTGAGAATAGAGCTGATGACACTGACACCGAATCAGAAGAAGACATTGAGATGGTATTTGTATCCATGAAGGATGACTCAGACAAAGAAGAAGAAAGGTATGTAGAAACTGCACTCATATCTAAAGTTAGTAAAAATGATGTCTGGATCATAGATAGTGGCTGTACTCACCATATGACCCGTGACAAACAAAATTTTGAGACTTTTGAATACTATAATGGTGGTTCAGTGAGAATGAGAAATGATACACCTTGTCTAGTTGAAGGTAAAGGAACCATAATGTTGAATAACCTGATAAAATGTGAAAATGCTTACTGGATAAAATGACTAAATTATAATTTGTTAAGTGTTTCACAGCTGAATAATACAGGTCACCGAGTGGCATTTAAAAATAATAAGACAAAGATCTACAATGAATCAGGAAGGTTGATTGGAACCGGTGATCAGACAAAAGGTAACCTTTTCTATCTTGATGACACTAACACCACTTGTTTAATGGCTAGAAACGAAGACATATTGTTGTGGCACAAAAGATTGTCATGTGAACTTTGACAACATGATAAAGATAAGAAACAAAGGGAATGTCAGAGGCTTACTGAGCATGACTAAGCCTGAGCATATCATGTGCAAGAATGGTCAAAAAGGTAAGATGACAAAGTCTAGTTTCAAGAGTAAAACCCATACATCTAATGCAATTCTAGAATTAGTCCATATAGATCTATGTTGACCCATGAGGACAAAGAGATACTATGGAGATAAGTATTTTATTCTCTTTGTTGATGATTATTCTAGAATGATGACAGTCATGTTTTTAAAAGATAAATCAGAAGCATTCAAGATGTTTAAATGGTATAAGGCTATGGTAGAAAAACAAAGTGAAAATAAATTGAAATGCTTAAGGTCAGATAGAGGAGGGGAATTTACTTCAGAAGAATTCA
>MU223139.1:221831-256735 GCA_018584345.1 Thuja plicata
AGAGCTTGGTATGAGAGACTAGATGGTTATCTTACCAAGATTGGATTTAAGAAAGGAGCAATAGATTGTAACCTATTCATAAGAGAGACACCTGATGGACTATTACTTGTTGCCATATTTGTTGATGACATTATATTTGGAGGTAATGACAAGCTTAGTGAAGAATTTGCAAAAGAAATGAAGAATGAATTTGAAATGAGCATGATTGGTCCTATAAAATATTTTTTTGGATAAAATGTAAAGCAAACAGATAAATAAATATTCATAAATTAGTCCAAATATGTGAAGGAATTATTGAAGACCTTAAAGATGGAAGACTGTAAGATAGTATGCACTCCTATGATAACAGGAAGCAAGCTTTCAAAAGAAGATGATTCCGCAGCAGTTGACAAGACATTGTATAAGTCTATGATTGGAAAACTTATATATCTTACTCAATCTAGACCAGACATATCTAATGCAGTTGGCATTGTTGGTAGATTTGTAGCAGAACCAAAATAGAATCACCTATTGGAAATAAAGAGAATATTCAGATATCTAAAGGGAACTATAGACTATGGTTTATGGTATCCTAAATTAGAGAATGTACAACTTCATGTGTATACAGATGCAAATTGGGTAGGTTGTATTGATGACAAGAAGAGTACTTCTAGAGGAGCAGTATTTCTTAGAGATAGGTTGGTTTCTTGGGTAAGCAAGAAGTAGAATTGTATCTCTCAGTCAACAACAGAAGCTAAATATGTTGCAGCAGCATTGAATTGTTTAACAATGGTTTGGATCAAGCAGATGGTTAAAGATTTTGGTATACAAGTTGATTATCCTATTTTTATTCACTGTGATAACACCAGTACCATCAACATGTCCAAGAACCCTATGATGCATGCAAAGACAAAGCACATTGAGATTAAATACCATTTCCTTAGAGAAAAAGTTGCAGATAATGAAGTAAAATTGGACTATGTGAGCACCAAAGAACAATTTACAGATATCTTCACAAAGCCTTTATCAAAAGATAATTTTGAGTATCTCAGGGAGAAGTTGGGATTAATTCCCTCTCTTGAGTCTGATTAGTTAAAGCAACAAGAACATCAGTCCATAGTGACTAATGAATGGTTGACTACTCTACTTCTGGAGTAGTACCTGTGCCTAATTGTTTATGGCACCCTTTGCCATTGATGTCAAAGGGGGAGTATATAGTAAGGGGTAGCATATACTCTGGGGGAGTATAAACACAGACAGAGGAGCTGTAGTAGTGTAGAGGAATCTTTGATGAGGATATTGAGAAGATTGCAAAAAGAAAGAAAACACCATATGCTGAAGATGTTTTTAATATCATATGTTGCCATCAATGTCAAAGGGGGAGATTATTGGAGATTTACTTTTGGCAGCTAGTTGATTGTATGTTTGTCATTGATGACAACATATAATATACAATAGTATTCTATATGTACTTATCAGAATAATATTATCAAGCCTTGCACAGTTATATTCATGTTGTAGACATATTTTTTATGTCTTGTTCATACATGTAGACTCAGATATGAAGTTTTAGTTGTGATGGGTAATTCTGTTAGCGACAGTTACAGTTTCTAGAGTTTGATTGTACAGAGCCGACGTATTGCATTAGTTCTTGAGTTGCACCTATCTTTGTGATATGCGTGTGTATATTCAAGTTTAGTTCTGAGTTGAAGATAGTTATCTAAAGGTGCCAAACGTGTTTCAACAAGATTGCAATGTTAAAGTTAATTTGGTGAGGCCGACTTTGTGAAGCATCACGTCTATTCAGTTTATATTGCATGGTTGTAATTATTCTTGTGTCGTTAGTTAAGCCGACAAGGATGTTATGAAGAGTTTCCTAACAGGTCCTATGATCTCATACTTTAAGGAAGATACTTATAGTAGTTGATTTGTGGAACGCTAGGTGTGAATGAGAAGATAAGAGACATAAAATGTACAGAGAAGAATATCAGTTGTGTTTCATTCATCAAGGATCTATGTGAAGAAGAAGTGAAAGATTAAAATACATTGGAACTGATCAAGATAGCAGGTCTAATCTACAGTTCATCATCAAATATAGTGCATATTTTTTCTACAGAAGGTTGTAGCCTTCACCATTGAAGTAGTGAGATTTTGGACAGTGAGTCCTCACCCTTAACAGGGTTATTGGTAAAAGACTCCTAACAGGATCAGACCCTTAACCGGGTCACTATATTTATTGCATTGTAAAGAACAACTCCTAACAGGGTTGCAAGATCTTCTAACAGGGATTATTATAAACAAGTATAGTTCATTGTGGGTGTTAATTTCCACCGGGATTTTTACCATTTGGTTTCCCCGTAGCCAAATTGTGGTGTTGTCTATTGTGTTATATAAATGTGCATTTACTTTATTGTATTCTAGAGTTAATAAAAGAAAATAATTAAATTAGCAGATAACTGATTCACCCCCCCTCTTAGTTATCCTTTGGGACTACTCTAACACAAATAAGTGGTAATTTACCTTTGTATTTACCTCTACCTCTCTGCATTCTTCTAGCCATAAGTGCTTCTATTTCATCAAGATATTCTTCTTCACTTTCACTATCACTATCTTTTCTCATAGTGTGTTTATGACTTGATTTACTTATTATCATAGAAGTTTTGAATGCAGACTCTATGTTTGGTAAGACACTATTATCAAAGTTATTCATCTAAAATGAAATCAGTCTTCCAATCAAAATTTCTAGAGTAACATTGCTATTTTCTACTGCTCTCATTTCTTGAATGGCAGATACTCTAATAGCATAAGTAGGTAGTAAGGTTCTTAGAATTTTATTTACCACTGTATCTTCTTCTAGTACACCTCCAACTCCTTAGATAGCATTGACTACCTCTTTGATTCTTGTGCTGTACTATGTGATGTTTTCACCTTCTTTCATTTTGAGATCATCAAACTTTCCTCTAAGGCTTTCTGCCTTGGCTCTCAAAACATTCTTTTCACCACCATGTACAAGCATCAATTTGTCCCACATATGCTTTGCAGTCTTGCAAGTTTTGACATCTTCAAATTCAACATCGGAGAGTGAGGAAGCAAGCTCTATCATCATGTAGTTGTGCTCATGCTTCTCTCTTATTTGTTCAACTATGGGTGCTCCTGTGGGTAACACATATTCAGTATCCAAGTATTGAGTAACATCATTTCCAATACCTGATAAGTGGAGTCTTATTCTTCTCTTCCATGAAGCAAAGTTGTCTTTGTTCAACTTGGGCACATCTCGTCTGTTCATCTTGTGATCTTTATCTTAGGTCTTGAATCCTTCCTTCTAAGCACACAAGCTCTGATACCAATTATTAGTAATAAATGAGAGGGGGGCAGGGGTGGATCTATGCCCTAAAAAATTAATCCTTAAATCAACCCTTAAAACTTATAACCACAGATTATGTCTCTAGCTATCTTCTGTCCTACAAGATGAATGCCTTGAAATAATTATATCAATTTACTACTTGTCAGATTTCTTTGTAAAACTTTCTTCTGTATGTTTACCAATGAGCAGTCAACTATTTATCGAAACACAATAAATATGAAGAGTATATTGATCAATCCAGAATTACATATGTGAAATGTAAAATAGTAAAGTAATGAAACATAAACATATAACACATAGATTTTTAACATGAAAACCCTGTTAAGGGAAAAACCACTGGGAACGGTACCCCAAAGTTTCACTCTTCTGAAGTGAGTTCTGTTAGGAGCCAACCCTGTTAAAGGTTACAAACACACTATTAGGTGTGACCTTGTTAGAGGATTTAAAAGATGTTTTGTCACCTAGTATCTAGCATCTAATGCTACCATCCTTGATCAAACACTCACTTGGCCTGTCAATAGGTATCAAGCATATCCAATGCTACTTTCTATGATCAAACTTTTTGATACTCCTTGGGATGTATCTCAATTACAAAAGACTTTTAAGTCCTGCTCGGTTAAGAGACTTGATGCTTCAATGGTTAAACTAAAAAATTAATGATCTGTTCACATATACAACTTGAATTGCATATTTTTAGATCTATTTTAAGTGTATTACCTCTCTGATCAATATAATCAATTCTATACCTTTCCTCCACACTATCCTACTCTGTGATGCTATCTCACTGTTCGTTAGTGTCTGCAGAATCTCGCTCTTTCTCCAGCTTGTTGATCAGGACTAAATGAAGACTTTCTTCTTCTTCAAATTTTCTTTACCATCTTTCCTCTTCTCTCTTCACCCCACACAATTCGTAATGAATTGGGTTTTTCTCTTTATAGACATGATTCACCATTTCTTGGCTTTCTTGATTCTTGGCGTGATCCATAATTCTTGCCAATTAGATTTAAAGAAAACTCCAGTTTTATCTCAAAGAGATCTTCTTGCCAACTAGAAAAAGCAACTTTAAATCCATTACTTATCCTCGGCTTTATCTAGTCTATTAAAACAATGATAAGTATCAGTTAAGTCTATTTATAGCTCTTGACAGCTAAGCATTTTGTCATTTTTGAACTCTCTATTCTATTGGTCAATACTTCAGTTAGTCATCGGTGATAACTGACTGTTCCGTTGGTGTGACTTCAATTTTCATCAGGATCTCCATCCTTGTCTTTTCCTTCGGGCAACACTATAATTCTTTTCGTTGGGTTACTCTCTATTTTTCTCGTCGGGCAACACTGTGACTTTGCTCATCGGTAATGCTGTGCATTTCTTCGTCGGGTAACACTGTGAATTTCTCTTTTACTCTATCCGTCGGTGTGTACTCCGTCAGGTTATGTAGTCACTTAGTGAATACTTGACTTATATGCATTATTGAAAGCATATCCTTTGATTCATAAGTTCTTTTAAGTCTTTGGCAGTATGTCCATGACCATACAGAATATATCAAGTTGACATGAATGACAATACAATACATTAACTAATTTAATGCCTTGCATGATCATCAAATTAACATCTTCAAACATTCAATCAGTTACATGTCATCAATAGCTTTGTACTTTGTGGCATTAATTTGGATGGTAATTGACATCTTTAGTGGAGTTGTTTTGCAAATCCTAAAACAACAGTCAAATGGAGTCAAAAGCTGAATATTATTGCATATTCAGATTTTTTTGAACTTCTATGCAATTTGATGAAAAAAAAAAACACAAAATGGCATTGTGTTTCTATTTCATAAGAGAAATTTATGGCTTTAGGAAGGTTGCTGTGAAAGTTTGTAGTTTTCTGCTTAAGTGACTTTTGGCATTTTAGTTTTTTGTCTTTTCATTTTCCTCTTCTTTTTTGATGATGTTCTCAGCTTTTCAATGTCTTGGGGGATCTATATCTATTGTGTTAGATATCATTTTTTGGAGGAGGGGATTTGTCCGAGTCATGAACTAAATGTAGAGGAAAATTTTACAAAAATAGCCATTAGAGGTCCTTGAAATAACTAGATGACATGGAAGTTGGGGTGTATTAAATGTGAGCCCAGGAGTAGGTTGTGAAGAACTCAAGAGCCCCCATGGAAGTTGGTTTTCATTGAGACAAGACTAGTGTCACAGTTTGATTGCCCATTCTTTGTATCTCTTTGAATTTGTTCACAAATGAAGTACTGGGAGCATTTGTGATTGTTATGTAGCAGAAAGCCAAAAGCTTGTAAATTTGAGTTACAATTGGTTGTGTGAGAATTTCCAGGTTGATGAAGCAATTGTGTGAGCGTTGGCACAAGGAATTTGACCAATTTATCCATGGAACTTTATCCCTTTTGAAGGATACAAAGAGAAAAAATAGGAATATGCATTTGGCGAGCACATCAAAATTATTTTTCCTGTAAAAAAAAAACAAAAGGAAATCTTGTTGCAAGGTATACTTCTATATAGGTACTTTTTCTCTAGTTGCAAGGTATACTTCTACATAGGTAATTTTTCTCTAGTTGAAAGGCATAATTCTATATAGGTCCTTTTCCCTCTTGCTTCTCATTTTAGGTTGTCTTTCTGTCAGATGAATGTACAAATAATCTTTCTAAATGGAAACATAGATGAAGAGGCTTACATAAATCAGCCTAATGGATTTGAGTTTCATATGCAAGATATGGATGCATATGAACTAAAAGAAGGCCTATATGGTCTAAAGAAAATCACCACATGCTTGTTATTCTTGAATATATGAGTACTTATTAATTTTGGGTTTCCCTAAAATTGTTTCAAATTCTAATATTTATCATAAATCTAATATAAGGGTTTTCATTTTGTCTGTGAATGATCTTATTCCCACAATAGTAGTGAGAAATTCACAGTATGCTGCAAGGAATTAGTATTTGAATTTGACATGAAAGATATTATCCTCATACATTATTACATGAGTCTTGAAGTATGACAAGAAACAAGATAAGTCTCACTAAATCAAGGGAAATATGCAGTAGAATTTCTAAAAGATACAAACATTGGATTGTAATCCCCTTGCTACTCCAAAAGTTCCGATTGTCCATAGGTTCACAATCTGATTTGGTGGATACATTTGTATAAAAGAAATTGGTAGTTTCTCAAATCTACTTTCTAAATACCTAATATTTGACTTTAGTGAACACATTAGGTCTATTTATGGTTGAGCGAAAGCAATTTCACTGGACTACTGCAAACCACATGCCCAATACTTGAAGGGCACAATTCATTATGGGTTGAAGTATGTTGGAGATAAAGATTTGGCATTTCAGGGTTTCACATATTCAAACTGGGAAATTGATAGTAGTACTACAAAGAACATTTCAAGGTTTTGATTCAACATGAGGTCATGAATGAAATCCTAGTACAAAAAGCAACACACAATTATAGCATTAATTTCTGCTGATGTGGAGTACATAGAAACTTATTATTCTAGTTGTGAGGCTATCTAGCTTTGCAAATGGATAGGAGAACTTACTAATCCAATGTTGAAGACAACAATAGTTTACTATGATAGTCAAAGTTGCACTGAGCTCTCTAAAAATCCAATGTTAGGTTCTTCTCAGACACTGCTTTGTTTTATTTCTACTTTATTCTAGCTGGATAGTGGACAAATGTCAGACATATTTTTAGAATATTCATTAGGATGAAGACATCTAAATATAAGAAAATTTGATCACCCAAGTTGCAGGCCTATTTATAACCCTGTGCACTTACTATTTAAATACAGACATAACAAAAAACTTAGAGTAATAAAACATTAAAAGAACAAGTATTATATTTAAATTAAGACATGATTAAGAGGAGACTATAAATGTTATGGTCATAAACACTGATAATAATATTATCATTCTTTTTATTTATTTTCTTCTCTAGCATAACAAAAAAAATCAGAATAATGACCTGAGGACAAAATGGCCAAACCCTTTATTTTTCTACTTGTAGTAGCTACATATCTCAACTTGTATATTACTATAATATCATTTTGTATTTCACTGAACCTCTACCTTTTAGATCTGCATAGTCCTTTTTTCTAAAAGTATGACTTCTTCATAGTATTTCGGTTCCATAGATTGTTTCCTTTCTATGACTTGGTACATTTATAGGTAACATGCGCTTTCACTTAATTTATCTGGGCTTTGAAGTATTGAGAAATGTTAATGTTGTTTGTAGCTCACAAAGTCATTAATGGAAGAATTTCACGATGAAGTTGTTGAAGCAGTTATACACAAGAAGACCAGTCTCCATCATTTGTATGTAGTTGTTGTAGCCACCCTTGCGGTAGGCATAGCAACATTTTTAGAAGAAACTAGAGGAGAAATGCGTAAGCGCAAACAAGATCCAATTCATTTTTATAAGCGTATAATCTATTCCAATGACATGGATTGTCATGACCAAATCTGTATGAGTAGAAGAGCCTTCTTTAAACTAGACAATATTATTAGGCAAAAAAACAACATTAGGGATACACTACACATTACGCTAGAAGAATAAATAGTGATGTTCCTACATACCCTGGGCCACAATATGAGGAATCACAAGATTTCCCATAGATATGGGCACTCTGGAGAGATAGTAAGCCGACACTTCCACAAAGTCTTGACGATTGTCTTAGCGCTCCATGCAAATTTTGTTTTGCCCCTGGTCTAAACACTCCTCTAGAAATTTTTGGGAAGAAATGTTTTGATCCATACTTCAAGGTATATCTCATAGTTGTACATTTTTGTTTTCTTGATTCTTACTTTGATTACTACAACATTTATTTGATTGTAAATTTTCTTCGTATAGGGTTGTGTTGGAGTAATCGATGGATCCCATATACCAATCACTGTCGATGTGGACATACAAGCCAAATATCATGATAGAAAAGGCAACTTGTTGCAAAATGTTATGGGTGTGACTTCATTTGATTATAAGTTTTAGTACATCCTTACTGGTTGGGGAGGGTCCACTGCAGATAGCCATGTTCTTGCTTTGGCTCTCTCAAGAGTAGATCCACTGGTAGTTCCATGTGGTATGTAAACATCTAACTGTAAAATGATTATATAGTCAAATTTTCATACGTTATAACAATATACATTTTTAATGTAGGGAAATATTATTTAGTCAATGCTGGATATCCAAATGTACCATAATTTCTTGCCCCTTATTAGTGTGCACGTTATCATCTAAAGGATTTTTCAAGAGAAAACCCAATAAACACTCCACAAGAGTTGTTTAACCACTGATACTCCTCACTCAGAAATGCAATAGAGCACACATTCAAGATTTTGAAGTAGCGTTTTCCTATCCCGAGGCATGCAACATATTATCAAACCATGACACAAACTAAGATTGTTTTAGCATGTTGCATACTACACAACTTCATCACGATAAAGGACGATGTTCCATCCGAGCTTGAAATTGAAGATGATGCAGACCGTGGTAGGATAAATGTATTGATTCTTGAGATATATGGGATGAGTCAACATGATAGAGATGAATGGGGGAAGTTTCGAGATGAAATAGATACAAGGATGTGGGAAGACTACATATCTCGATCTTAGACCATTGTAATGGTCCCATTGTTTTGGCTATAAAGTAAATATAGGCACTAGTAAATTTTGGCCATATTTTCAACACGAGTTGGTCAATTTTTTTATACCAGTTGGTCGACCAAATGACCACTATTGTCGTCAGAGTTTTATCATCGATTAACCAACCCAAAAAAGACTATGTCAAATTATTGACAGTAATAGTGGTTGAATGATCAACTGTATAATGTGTTGAGACTGTGGACATTTCAGTTGATACAGTCCGTCGATCATTCTCATCATCATCGAACTATCGACTTTAGTATGCGTTGAGACTGTGGCATTCTTGTTAAAATAGTTCATTGGTCATTGTCATCATCATCAAACTATCAACTTTAGTATGCGTTGAGACTGTGGCATTCTGGTCAAAATAGTTCATTGATCATTGTCATCTTCGTCGAACTATCGAATTCAGGAGGCATTGATAATGTGGCGTTCCAGTCAAAATAGCTTGTTGATCATTGTCATCATCATCAAAATAGAGACATCAGAATGTGTTGAGACTGTGGCATTCTAGTTGAATTTTTTCATTGATCTAGTTTCGGGCCGTTGAAATAGAGACGTCAAAAAGCGTTGAGACTGTAGCATTCCAATCGAAGCATTTCGTTGATATATTTGATTGCTGTCAAAACAACGATGACATATTCATTATGATATTTCCTTTTACTAATATTTTCATTGAAAGTATAGTAGTTGATTTAGAATACACTCCAGAATGCTTACAAATCTAATTACTTAGCCCTATAAATTATCATTGTTCTTACTATCATTAAATTATAGTCTATAAATAATATTTTGCATCTACACGTGTCAATATAATGAATATTTTGTAACACATGTCAACACAAGTAAGAAAATTCAATATTTTTTAAGTTTGATATGTATATATGGTATTTTGCAATTCCATGAAGATGCTAATACTATAGACTTTATGACAAGACATGTTGTCAATTAGTGTCAAAACACTTAGTCATTCTGTATTGCCTGAGTGATCAATGTGACCCGTGTGATCAGTATTGCCTGAGTGACCAGTGTGACCTGAGTGATCAGTATTGCCCAAGTTATTCAACATCGCCTGAGTGATCACTATTTCCTGAGTTATTCAATATTTCTCGGGTATCAGTTTGTCGCTTGAGTAGACTTCTGGACCTGAGTGACAGTATTGGGTCGACTTTGCATATATTATTTAATATCATTATGTCTAATGAAATCCGACTTATGAAGCTATTTGTTTTTGGATAAGATATATATAGGACATTTTGTTTATCCAAAAGATGTATGAGAAGAGTATTAAGTAGAAGTTTATATGCGAATGTGAAATGGCTTATTGATTAGAAGATTGCATAAGTATAAAGCACAACAGAGACTCATCTATTATAGTTAGGTGATCAGTTATATTCAAAAGGATCTCATTCAACAAATCAGAGTTGCCAAAGAAGATCATCTACTAGTTCATTCTAACAGGTGGATCAAAAAAAATCCTTTAACAAGGTGGACCTAATAGTCCTTTGTAAATCTCTTAACAGATTTGCATTACTTTTTGTATTGTATCAAATCCTTTAACAACGTGGAATTAACAATCCTTATTTATCTTAACAGGGAATGCCATCAGAAGTGGTCATTGTAAGCTCTAACATGCTAAATTTATACCGAAGTACTAAATCTTGTGGGTACCATCCCCACCCCAGTTTTACTTTCTATTTGGAAGGTTTCTAGGTAACCAAATACAGTGTTATGTGTTGTGTATGATTCTTTCATTTCATTTCTATGCATGCAAATCAGATAGATAATCTAATTATGAATAAAGAAGATTACATTTTATTGGTTCCTGATTCACCCCCCCTCTTAGTCACCTTGCATGTAATATATTTCCAACAATTGGTATCAGAGATAAAGGTTCTCTAACAGAAGTTTAACAACTTGAGAAAAGATCAGAGACAATGGAAGTATATAGACTGGAGAAATCCATTGAGAATGAAAAGATAGATCTACAAATGACCATGGATCAGATCAAGAAACTGAAGGAGCAACTCTCTCTTTCCCTGAAGAAAAGTAAAGATTTAGCAGCACAAATGAATGACAGGAATTACATAGAAGAAAGAATTGAAGAATTTTGTCAAGACAAAAGTTCTGAAGAAGCTGATGCAGCCATTGAAGACTTGCTTGCAAAGAATCTCAATTTACATGAAGAAGTCATAAAGTTGAAAAGAGAACAAGAAGTTCATTCAGTCAGATTATGTGAAGTCTTCAAACAAAAGAATCTAGCAGAAGATAACATAAATTTGGCACGAGAAGAAAAAATATTGCTGAGTACAAGGCTAGAAGAAAAATAAAATGAAATCCACCACTTGTCACTCCAGCAAGCAGATTTGGCAAATCAACTCAACAATGAAAATCAAGAAGTTGTCAACCTGAGAACAAAAAATGATAGACTGCAGAATGATCTCAACACTGAAAGGAAAACCAATGAAAGTATGATGAATTCACAAGGTAGTATAGATCAGTTAACATAAGTTAGACATCATGAACAGATTGGACTAGGTTATACTGAACAAGGTGAATATTCAAAGCAAGGAGCGCAAAATAACATGAAGCCTACTTGTAACCACTGTGGAAATTTAGGGCACACATCAAATAAATATTGGAGCAATGGAAAATCAAAGTTTAATGGGAAATGCTACAGTTGCAAAAAACATGGACATCGAGACAGTGAATGCACAGAGAAACCTAAGTTTGAAGGAAAATGTTTCCAATGTAAAAAATAAGGTCATAAATCTTCTGAGTGCAGAACTAAGAAATGGAACCCTATTGAAAATTGGCCAAAGCAATTTTTGGTTGGGATTACAACACATGGCACAAATGTTGTCACTATGGAGAATATTGACACATTGGTGCAAATTGTATAAAGACTCACCTCCAAAGAGGAAATACTACTAAGATATGTTATGTGTGTAAAAAACTTGGTCATCTAAGCATAAATTGTATGAACAGAGAAAAAGTGGATACTGGTTTTGAGAAAGGCAAATCAAAGGTCTCAGAAATAAAAAATCAGATGAATAAACAATGGGTAAGGAAATCCTTTGAAGGTTCAGATCAAAACAATGAAGGACCTAATGGCACCCAAGATAGTGAGTTGGGTGGATCTACCATCACAAAATAGAGATACAAGGAAATGACTGGAACTATGTATTCAAGCCATCATTTATTATTTCTAGATATGATAATAGTCCAAATCCACATATTGATGCATTAGGATAGATTATGGTGTTAACCGAGTCAGTAACTCAGTTACACCCGAGTTACTCTAGCTTAATCGAGCTGAGTCGGGTTGTACAAGAATTGGGAAATAAATTTTCTCTGAGATTCCGAGTAAGCCTGGGAGAACTACTTGAGCTATGCCAGCTACTATGTATGATGCATTTAATTTAATACTCTAACGGTAATAGCTCTTATAAATGATGAATTGGAAAGGTTATTGTTCACAAAGATTTCAATTTTCAAAGCAATTCAGAGCCCTTAGAAATTCAGAGTGAACTCGTGTTTGAAAGCGAAGTTTGATCAAATTCTCCAAGCAATATGGAATCCACATCCATCAGAAAATTTAAGAAAGGTTTAGATATATTGGTAGCAAATGCTCTATGTAACCCTCCAGAGTTCAAGCTTTATCCGACAGTTGCGAAAGAAGTAGACCCGATGGGAGCTCATTCCCTAATTCCTCCAAGGGTATTATTGGTGAACGACATTCGAAGCTTCTATCACTGCAAAATCCAGGAGCTTGGAAAAATTGAGATGAATTCAGTATATTAGAAATTGTGCGAAGGTGGGAATCTGAAGTGTGAGCCAAAGCATCTAGAGGTTAAAGGTTTAACCCACATCCTACACATGCCAAATAATTTCCAAATCAAATGGATTAGATTTGTTCTCATCCGCGTTCATGACATGCATCTATGGTTGGAACAACCTATAAAGATCACAAAGAAAATGATTCACTGAGTAACAACATATCCCATGCTCAAAAAAGCCAAAGATACCAAAACCCTAACAAAAGACAAGCTAGTTGAGTTAACTCTTGCTGAGTGGGACGACAAAGGCATGAGACTGAACAAAGTTGCTGACATGGAATTGAAATTCAAAATTCATGTGATAGATGAAAAGATATACAATTCCAGCAGACCTAATAATGTACCTTGTGAAGCTGTGGACTTAGCATACAAGGTGGTAAAAACAATCTGGAATTTGACCTAGCCAAGTTGCAGCTCATTCAGCTAAGCAAGAATATGGAAAGCATCCGGGCATCTAAAAAAAATCTATGTAAGTTTGGTTCTCTTCTGTTATGCATATTATTTTATGTTCATAAGTTCTTTCCTTCTAAAGGCACAGTAGCATGGAAGATGGATAGACCAATAATTCATCAGATAAATGAATTCATAGATGAGTTAGGATATAATTATGAGAATATCATGGATGGATATTTCATGAACTTCATACAAAAAATGCAGAGCAGATACATGATTCCTAAACAAATAGTTGAAAATTCCAAGGATGAAATTTGTTTTCTAGTTGATTGTGATAAGGTTTACATACACGCTATAAATCCTAGGGTTGCATGGGTAAAACCTCTTGCTTATGAGGTTAATATAGATGAAGCCAAGAACATCATTGAGGCTCTTGTGAATGAACCTGCAAATCCCAAGGCACCATACTTTGGTACCTATGAAGAAGAAAAGAGAAGAGTTTCTATAAAGATAGAGATTCCTAAGATTCTAAAGAGAGGAAAGAAGAGGTTAGAAAAGTTTGGAAAGAAATATGGTAGGACCTTCGACGCTCCTTCTATCACTGAAAGTAAAGATGATACAATTAAGATAGAGGATGATAAATTTGAGAAAGAAGAAGAAGAGGTTGAAGTAGAACCTCCTAAGAAGGAGAAGAGGATATCTCTCAAGAAAACACCTAAGGCCACTACACCTATCTTCACTACAGGAAAACCAAGAAGATCAAGAAGGAGACTTGTATTTGGAAAAGATGAAGATGAAGAAGTTGAAACATTTATCTTCAAGAAGCCTGCACCTACACTTGAGAAGAAGATTGAAGATCTTAAAGGAGGCAGCGGTATGGGTTCTTTAAATTCATTGAATTATGCTTCAAGGACAAAGGAAGAAAAGAAGAAGATAGAGGAAGCATTTGTGGAGAAAATGGAAAAATGGAAATATGACCCCTCCAAGATAAAGATTCATATGACAAAAGATTTGTTCAAAGCAATATCTATTCCCTGGTTGAATGTAGTCAAAACTAAAAAAGACATAAGGGAACATTCCCTAAAGGATGTCATGCCCAATATGAAGAACAAAGAGATAAAAGAGGCAATGAAAAAATATGAAAAAAAATCATACTCCCAGATTCAGGACTTTCCAAATACTGAACAAAAGGATAGAAGATGTTGTGAAGTCTACTACAATAGTTTGGAAATCCATATTTGAAGTCATGGAAGATGATAAGGCAGAAGTACTAAGCACAAATCCTCCTATACAAACCAATGATGAATTACCCAAGGTATAGACAATTGAAGAGTCTAATGCCGAGAAGATTGCCGTGGAAGTAATGACATCATTGCCACAATCTCCTATCCAAAACATATTGTCTCCGACCAAAGACAAGGTTATAGAATCAACAACATAAATAGTAGAAACTGAGAAACAGGCTCCACCTACTACTGGGCCAAGCTCTACTGAGTCATAGATGGACAAGGTAAATTCAGCCACTATTCATTCTTCAGTTAACCTTGATTCATCAATTGATGTAGTAAAGGTCAGTGAACTAATCCAATTGAATACTGAGGAACAAGTTAAGGATGGAAAAGGTAAGGAAAAGGTAAGGAGAAGGAAGTTAACACTAATAAGATTGATTCCAAATTGGGATCTTTCCAACTTATCAGTAGAGAAAATGGATATTCTTGGAGAACTGTGGAAGAAAAGAGCAATCCAGAAGAAGTTTCGAGAAGAGAAAAAGAGGAATAGAGTACTTGAATATGTTAAAGGCATATTCATAGAGACACTACAGATTGAAGTCAATGAGAATGACTCCATTATGGATCAAATTGTTGAATTAGTCCATAATTTTAATGAGGACATGAATGGTCAAGAGAAACTACTTGAGAAAGAAGAGAGAAAATTTGAAAACAAGGTTCTAGAAAATGTTGCAAAGAAGATTGCAATTGACCAGGTGCAGCTAACTAATGTTATTAGCACTCTAGAAACCACTGTGACCAATGTAGTAGAATTGTTTGTAAAGTTGAGTGATACCTCTAACTTTACTATGGAGATCAAGAATAAGTTAGTAAAGATTGATGCAAATCTGAAGGAAAGTGCAAAATAGTTAGCACTTGATCAGAGCACAGAATCAACACACCATATCAAGATCAAATATATGACCAAGCTATAGGATGAGTTATTGAGAGAATAATCAAGGATGAGGGAGTCTCTTTTAGCCATACAGAGCCAACTCCTACCACACATGGATGCTATGTAGAAACACATCACACATGCCAAAACTCTCATCCATGACAATAACTTCTCAATTGTAGAATTAATGATAGAGTTGTTAGCTGAGCTAAAAATTGAATTGCACATCATGAAGGCAATACAGGAAAATTGGGACAACACTTTGTCTCAAATTTTGAAGGTACATTGTGATTTCCTATCCTACTTTGGAATTACCTTGTAGATATAGTTTAGCATTTTTGTCAAAAACAAGGGGGAAAAGGTCATTGTATATACACTAAGGAAATATATGTACAGTTGAGTAGAGAAGAAGATGTACATTATAGAGAAGAAGATATACAGAGAAGAAGATATACATTACAATTTTTTTTTGAAAAATAAAAAAAACAGAGTCAGTTGGACCCGAGCAGTAGAACAAGTGTCAAAAACCTGAGCAGATAGTAAGGGGGAGTTTTGACTTATCAGATTTAGAGTACAATGATAAGTGTTTTTGTCAGTAATGCCAAAGGGGGAGATTATAGAATTTATGGCAAGACATTTTTTTCAATTAGTGTTAAAATACTTAGTTATTCTGTATTGCCTGAGTGATCAATGTGACCCGAGTGATCAGTATTGCCCAAGTGACTAGTGTGACTTTTGTGATAATTATTGCCCGAGTTATTCAACATCGCCCAAGTGATCAGTATTTCCCAAGTTATTTAGCATTGCCTAAGTATCAGTATGTCACCCAAGTAGACTTCTGGACCTGAGCAACAATATTGGGCCGAATTTGCATATATTATTTAATATCTTTATGTCTAATGAAAGCTGACTTATGAAGATATTTTTTTTTGGATAAGATATATATAGGACATTTTCTTTATCCAATAGATGTATGAGAAGAGTATTAATTAGAATTTTATATGCGAATATGATATGGATTATTGATTAGAAGATTGCAGAAGTATAAAGCACAACATAGACTCATCTATCAGAGTCAGGTGATCAATTATATTAAAAAGGATCTCATTCAACAAATCACAGTTGCCAAAGTAGATCATCTACTTGTTCATTCTAACAGGTGGATCAGAAAAATCCTTTAACAAGGTGGTCCTAACAATCCTTTGTAAATCTCTTAACAAGGTTGCATTACTTTTTGTATTGTATCAAATCCTTTAACAAAGTGGACTGAACAGTCTTTATTTCTCTTAACAGGGCATACCATCATAAGTGGTCATTGTAAGCTCTAATAGGCTAAATTTATACTGCAGTATTAAATCTTGCGGGTACCATCCCCACCCCATTTTTAATTTCTATTTGGAAGGTTTCTAGGTAACCAAATACAGTGTTATGTGTTGTGTATGATTCTTTCATTTCAGTTCTATGCATGCAAATTAGATTAGATAATCTAATTGTGAATACAGAAGATTAAGTTTTATTGGTTCCTGATTCACCCCCCCTCTCAGTCACCTTGCATGTAATATATTTCCAACAAATACAACTAAACCTACACTTATTTTATAATAAAATGCCAAATGAATAACATAATAATGAATTTGAACAAATAAACTAGTCATAATACCTGTTTGGAAGATATTGATATTGTTTAATACTATTAATGATTCCAACAATAGTGATTAATTACTAATTACTAGTGATTAATAGTGCTATCTTAATGATTAATAGCGAGAAAATTTGAATACTAACATCATTAAATTATCATTAACATAATTAATAATAGCTTTCAGATACTAAACCAACCTGTATACACTAAAAAATGGCTTCACTAATTAATTAATTAAATATTTATTATTTAATTAATATTGACTTGATGAATTAATTAAATATTTATTATTTAATTAATATTTATTTCTTCTATTTATTAAGTAAATTATTTAATTTATTTAATACATTCACTATAGTCTATTCTTCTTATCCCAAGTCTTCTAAATTAGTCTCATTAAAGTGATTAATTACACAATCACTAAATATGACTAAGCCTCCTAGTCCACCTCATAGACCTAGTCACTTGACACATCACCTTGGCTAAAATAATTAATTATTAATAAATCATTATCCTCACCCACGCATGCCCTATTCCTAAGGTCTATGTGCCTTCATAAGACTTGGTCTCATAACCGCATGTCTTATCCTACACTAAGTCAAGAAGCAATCCCTATTCCTAAGGAGCTTCTCAAGCCACCTCAAAGAGTCCAAGATGACTCATGGGACACTTGTACCAAGAGTCTTCATGAGGAAAAAATACTTCCTCCTTCCTCTCCATGGTCTTTGTGAGACAATTGACATGTGTCTTTTCCTTCCACCTTCTTCTCCTCCATGTCAATGTAGGAGGGAAATCCTCCCTATTCTTCCTCTCACATTCTAACTACATCCCCCTTTCTCTCAACCCCTTCAACCAAGTCAATAGAAACCCTAGGATCTTCCACCTTTCAATCTCCACCCTAGGATCATGCCACCTAGTCTTGGGTCCTCCAAAATCCTATAAAAGGAGCCTCATTCTCCCTTTATGAGCTAATAGGAAGCATAATAGTGATCTAATAGGACAATCAAGAATTCAAGCAATCAAGCCATCAAGCAATCAAGCATTCAAGCCATCAAGCATTCAAGCATTCAAGCAATCACATTCAAGCATCCAAGCAATCCATCAAGCATCCAAGCATCTTTACACCATTCCATCATCCATTAGTTGCATTTTGCATACATTCACTCAAATCTTCACACTTTGGTGACATCTTGGGCAAGGAGCTTCCATTGGAAATATGAGAGCTCACACATCCAAGAAATCAAATCTAGGAGGAAAATGAAGACAAGCTACGATGGGTGAGTGTGAAGGTAAACTTGTTTTGAATTCATTTGATCATTAATATTCTTCATTGGGTTTCATTTAGATAGATTTATTGGCTTTTTAATAGTAGTATTCCATTTATCATAATGGAAATCTATTTTGCATACCTTTTTGGCACCTACCGTGAGGCTCTCCTCATGAAATGGACATTTTGTTTTTTGTTTTTCTATGTGAAGGATTCTACAGGATTTTATGCACATTCATCCCTGATACCTATGCATACGTCCATTCCTACTGCACTTCTGTTCAAACTATGCATTCATTCCATAAAGCTATGCTTTTATTCACTGTTGCTGCTCATTGACATATTATGCACATTGGTTCTCTGTTCCTGCGTATTCATCTGCTATTTATGTGCATACATCTTTTGCAACAATAGAAGCCTATTTTCTTATCATTCTATTTTGGGCTAAGTATCTTGATAGGTTTTTGTTTGTTCTTGTAGTTTGTGGGCTATTTTGCAGGTCGTAAATCTAAAGACCCCTATCTTAAATTATTGATAGTTTACTTTCAGGTTCCTAGGGGTTTGGAAAATAAACTATAACCGTCATTTGGTCTTTAAAATACATGTTTTTTGAATTCGTGTGTCTTCTTTAGTTTAAAAAACTATCTGTTGTGTCTTGCTTTTATAGCTCAATTTGTAATCCCACATTATAACAATGTATCCTCTCTTATCACCATTCATGGACCTTGGGTGTAAGAGAAACCGTTATAATCTTTAGAGGGCGGTCTTTGGTGGGAAAAGAGATACCCACCCCAAGGAATGACCCAACTGGTAATAGGCTAAAGCCAAGCCCCTCCAAACTGGTATACAAAAAATGCCATTATGATTAATCTCATAGTGGAAAGGTGTGAATTCATTGTGGCAACCAAAATATCATCTTGTACCCATGTGGTGCGTTAAAGTCCCTACATTGTTAAGGTGAAAATATTACTTTGAAAGGATTGGGAGAGCCCCCTTAATTGGGAAAATGACTTGATCACAACCACCTAAACTAATGTCCTTACTAAAATATTTTGTTTAGTATCCAAAAACCTTCTATTTGCTAGTTCAACGGGTAGCCCAACCTGTGAAGACACCCCACATTACTCACGGTTCATAGTAGGGAGAACATTTATTTGGGAATTAATGACCCATTGAATTTGAAACTTGGTGTGCCAAAGAAGTGAGTGCACTGTAAGGTGGAGCCCGTGCCTCCAAGTTCCTAGGCTATCCATTGTGAATTTGCGTGGTTGGATTTTATTATCCAAGTGGGGATTCAGTAGATACTGTCCTTGCCAACCTTAGGAATTGCAAGCATGTTTGTGCATACATACTAGATTAAATTAGATTAGATCATTTCTGTCTTGCGTGTGTGTGTGTTTATGCATTTTAATTTTGCCAAAATCATCTAAAAACTACAAAATTTTCCAAAAAACATCCACAAAACCATAAAAAAACCCAAAAAAATAGAACCTCCACATTTATCACTTTCTGCTGCGCATTTGTCTAATCTTCCTGCACATTTTTTCCTGTGCATACATAATAATGAGCCTTTGTATGGACCCTCAAGATTCCAAAATCACTTTTTCAGATACCCATTTTTGTCCTTAGTACGATTCTGGAAGCACATCAGACCTTTGATCTTCAGTTTGACCATGTTCATCATTTTTCATTATCTTTCTTTCATCCAAAATTCACTAAATCATTCCTCAATCTTCAAAATCTACATTTAAGTATTGAAACATTACTCTGATTATCAGATTTTGGCTTTTGTGAGTTTTTATCACAACATGATCTATCATCCTTAATCAAAAATTACCTAGGTCAATATCTCTTGGTTTTTCTTTGTCATATCATAGTGAGATCCACACCTCTTATAGACTTAGATTATCAAGTTACCCTATCTACTTCAACACTATCCTGATTATCAGATTTTGGCTTTTGTGAATTTTTATCATATCAGGATCTATCATCCTTAATCAAAACTTACCTAGGTCAATATCTCTTGGTTTTTCTTTGTCATATCATAGTGAGATCGATACCTCATATAGGCTTAGATTATCAAGTTACCCTATCTGCTTAAACACTACCCTGATTATCAGATTTTGGCTTTTGTGAGTTTTTATCATATCAGGATCTATCATCCTTAATCAAAACTTATGTAGGTCAGTATCTCTTGGTTTTTCCTTAGTCATATCATAGTGAGATCCATACCTCCTATTGACTTAGATTATCAAGTTACCCTATCTACATTAACACTTTTGAATCTATTTCTCCCATGTTTTCTATCATCACATCTTCATCTATCTCATCTTCCACCTTTTATGGTTCAAACTTGATCTCATAAACTCAAACAAACCGTTAATCTAGAATCTATAGACAAGATGGAAGGAGGCAATACCAATGAGGAAAACCCTTGGTCTAAGAAAACTTCAATTTTTACATCCGATCATGAACCCGTAGATCAAGAGTTAAGAGATGCCATGCAAGATGCTAGATTCTACAATGTCATGGAGAGACTTTTAGACATGGATAAAGAGATGTATTTTCTTATGCTTGCTCAACAAGGAGAAAAAATACCCAATTATTTTGATGTCTCTACTCTTACAGAACCACCTATCGCAAATGATCAAGAAAATCCTGGTGGTTCTCAAGAGACACATGCTCATGGAGCAAATGAAGACAATAAAAATAGTGCTTTCCAAAACACCCAAGGACCTTCACCACCTTTGGATCCCATCCTACAAGAACTCCAAATGCTTCAACAAAAAATCCGTGACATACAAACTGGGTCATCAACCAAGAAATACTCCTTGGATGATATATGTCCCTATCCTTTTGATAAGCAGTTGGCTATGATTCCATTCCCTCCTCACTTTGAGGTACCAAAATACAATAAATATAAAGGGAATTCAGATCCACAAGACCACATTCATGAGTTTTGTGCTGCTCGTATTGAAGTCTCCCACAATGACACATATCTTATGCGACTATTTCCATGAAGTTTAGGAGGACAAGCCATGGAATGGTTCTCCAAACTCCCCCCAGGAATCAAGTCCTTCAATGAGATTATTGACAAGTTTGTGACTCACTATTCCTATAATATCAAACATGAAGTCACTATGCTTGATCATTGCAATGCACAACAAAAGAATGCAGAACCCTTCCTTACTTTTTTTCAAAGATAACGTCAATTGTTTTCCAAGTATCCACGAACAATTCCTGAACAAGAAAATATGGATATCTTTTTTCATAACCTTACACAAGAACTGAGCTATAGGTTACAATTGCAATGTCCTCAAAACTTTAACGAGCTCATTGAAAATGGAGTCAAAATTGAGGAAGCTATGGTTAGAAAGGGTGAGATTAAGATTTACTCCAAGGACAATGTTGGATCTTCAAAATCAAATCCCAACAACAACAACAACAATGACAAGTCCAAATTTTAGAACAAAAACAAGAACATTGTCAATGATGGGATTGTGGACAATCAACATGTTAAACCAACACAACCTATTTTGAATCTCACAAGAAAAGCCAATGCTACTCAACCCAATCATAGAAATCAAAGTGAAAATTAGAATACCAACAACAATTCATCAAGATTACCCTTTATGCCACGTAGAAGAACTTTTACTCCTTTGGGTGAATCTCTTGAATTAACATTAAGGAAGATGATCACAAAGAAACTCATTTCACTTCTTGAGACTAGAGATTTTGAACCTAGAGTGAAGCCTTCTTGGTGGAATGATAATGATTATTGTGAATTTCATAGAGGGAAAGGTCACAAAACCAATGATTGTCAAAGACTCAAACATACGATACAAGATTTGATTGAAAGTGGAGAAATTAGTGTTGATGGACATACCTCAAATGAGTCACATATGGATTTTAAAGATCCACTTCCAAAACATGAGAAAGGAAGTTATTCCAATGCTAAGGGTGATAACCAAGCCAACTTCAATACCACATCATATAACTATATATTTAACATTTCTGAATGCCATCCGTCCCAATACTATGTCAAAATGATTTCTATCAAAGAAAAGAGTCAACCAGCTAATGTTACTACTCAAGCCCAATCCAAGGTTACTCTTCAAGGTGTCTCATCCAAAACTAGCACCTCTTAGAACAAGTCTGCCTATGTTCCAAAGTCCACGCCAAATGTTTCCAATCGATACAATCTTTTGGATCAATTAAAGAAAAAACCAGCCCAAATATCTATACTAGAGCTTTTGCACCTATCACCTTCTCATAAGGATATTCTTGAGAAAGCTCTCCTAGAAACCAATGTTCCTACAAATCTAGATCAAGCACAATTCCAAGCTATGGTGGGAAATTTGACAACTCCACATTACCTATCCTTCACTGAGCATGATGATCTAACAATTAATCAACCACATAATGCTCCACTCCATATAGAAGGCCTTTTACAAAATCTTAAAATCAAACGAGTACTAATAGATGGAGGAGTTGGCTTGAATATATGCACTTTAAAACTAGTCCTTGCATTGGGATTTTATGAAAATGCTGTAGATCCAAAGAAGAAAATCACAATTAAATCTTATGATGAGGAAGAGAGGTCATCCAAGGGATCTATTTTTCTTCCTATCAAATTTAGTCCTGTAGTCAAAGATGTACTTTGTCAAGTCCTTGATATGGATTTAGCATATAACATTATTTTAGGGAGACCTTAGATTCATTCTATGCAAGATGTCCCATCAAATTATCATCAATGTCTGAAGTTTCCACACAATGGTCAAGAAATAACTATCAAAGGAGATCCAAATCCTTTTCAGTATTGCAACACTGTGAAGACAACACCTAGATCCTTGGTACCCCATAATCGTATTAGATCTTCTATACCAACACCCATTGATCCCAGTAATGAAGCATCAACCTATAAATCCAAAGGGATCAAGATAAACATAAAAGAACAAAGTATGGGAGAATATAATTTGGGTCAAAATTTATGTATTACAGAGTTACCCTTATCTCCTAAGTCATATGGAAAATCTTTGATTACCAAACAACAATCAGAAGCTCCTTCTATGCTTGTTTATGGCACATTTATAAGTGGGGGCACTATATCAAAAGAGGCAGCTGAGCGTAATGCTAATCATTTGCTAAAACACCATAAAGATAAAGAAGATGAAAAACATGAGCATATATCACCTGATGTATATGGTAAGGGATATACTTTGTTGCAAAAGATGAGGTATCAAGGCAGTGGACCTATAGGGTTGCAAAGAGAGGGTGTTATAAAACCAATTCTGAAAAATCCAAATTTCCAAAGAGACACCACTGGATTAGGATACAAAGGAGAAGGACCAAAGGAACCTAAAGGTAAATAAAATATTACACCTTTCTACAAGAATTCTAAAGCTCCCACATTATACTTCCGAAGACATGGCATGTATGTAGATCTAGAAAAGCAAAAGATAGCAACATAAATCATTAACAGACTTAGGAATGATGATGATGATGATGATGATTCTAATGCTTATGAATGGGATTCATTATCTAACTATACATAAGAGATAGGAGTTGATGTTGTCCATACCTATAGTAACGATTCTCATGAGTGGGAGAGTTCAAGGACGTAACCACTAGGCTTAGATTCACATGATATTACTCTTGGCGATTGTGAGGGGAGTGAGAATTATCTTGAGATAAGTGATTTAGATGAGAGTATGGAAATAGACCTTGCTGATACAATCATAAACTTTGAGAAAATTTCCATCAATACCATCTCAACCTTTGAAATTGACCCAAATGATCCAATACCCCTTATCCATCCTGAGATTATAGCTTGGGATTCCCCCAATAATCTGGAACTTGATGTTTTCCATAATTATGGTGTAATTATTGACTACCTTGGAATCAAAGATCATCTACCACCAGGGGATCATAAATCAGGATCTCCAATAGAACTCAATGACATGGCTTATTTTGGAGAGGGTGTTAATCCTTTTAGTCATAAAAATGTGAAAATAATCAATAAATCTAATGGTGAAAATCACTCAGTGGCAGTGTTAGATCCTAAAAAAGTAAAAAGAAAAGACATATCTGAGGGTGAAAACCTCTCTGAGGTGCTTGAAGATGGAAGGATTGACACTCTTCCCAATTACATGTATTGAGAGAAATTTGCAATACTTATTGAACCAACGTTGCCTCTCAACATTGGAATGGAGGAGTCCCCACTTATTCTGAAGATAGCAGCATCCTTAACAGAATCAGAAAAAGAAGCCTTTTAATAGTTTTTCAAAGAGAGAAAAGTCAACTTTGCTTGGTCTTATGCTGATATACCTGGGATCGATCCTAATCTTATTATGCATCATTTGTCTATTACACCAAGAATCAAGCTAGTAAAGCAAAAACTCAGAAAAATGCATCCCCATATTGTACTTATGATCAAAGCATAATTGAAGAAACTACTGGATGTTAGATTCATTTGAGCCATTGATTATGATGAATGGATTTCCAATATTGTGCCAGTATCCAAGCTAGATAATTCTATCCAGATTTGTATAGATTTTTGAGATCTCAATAAGGCTTGTCCTAAAGATGAATTTCCACTGCCCAACATTGATATTATAGTTGATTTGATGGCTGGGCATGAGATGTTATCCTTAATGGACAGGTTTTCCAGCTATAACCAGATCAAGATTACGCCATAAGACCAAGAAAAGACTACTTTTACATGTTCTTGGGGCACATACTATTGGAATGTGATGCCTTTTGGGCTCAAAAATGCTGGTGCAACCTATCAGAGGGCTATGACCACAATCTTTCATGACATGATGCATACCATAATGGAAGATTATGTTGATGATATCCTAGCAAAATCCAAGAATAGAGATGGTCATTTAAGGGTATTGGATAGAATTATTCAGCTGAATGCAAAAGTACCAGATTAGACTCAATCCAAAGAAATGTGCATTTGGAGTTACATCGGGAAAACTGTTAGGGTATATTGTCTTAGCTAAGGGCATAGAAGTTGATCCAAAAAAAGTTAAGGCGATCATGGAGATGGCTTCACCTATGAATATCAGTCAATTAAGATCTTTACTAGGATGCCTCCAATCAATCAGAAGGTTTGTTTCTCAATTAGCAGACACAAGTCATCCTTTTCAACACCTATTATATAAAAACATATTATTCAAGTGGGATGATAAGTGTGAAGAAGACTTCACTAAGATCAAGCAATGTTTAGCAACTCTTCCTACTCTTATGCCACCAATTCCAGGAAAGCCACTCTTGCTCTATATTTCAGCTACAAAAGTCTCACTTCGTGCTCTTTTGGCCCAACAAGATCAAGAAGGCAAAGAGAAGGCTATATATTACATCATTCGCACCCTTGTGGGATTTGAGCTCAATTATTCACCGATTGAGTGGGAATGTCTAGTAGTAGTCTTTGCTTCACAAAAGTGGTTACATTACATGTTGTCTCATTCCATCAAGCTTGTTGCAAAGATTTATCCTTTGAAGTACCTTTTGAGTAAGACAACATTAAGAGGAAGATTGGCTAAGTGGGTTATGTTTCTTAGTGAATTTGATATTGAATATGTAGATTGGAAGGATATTAAAGGGCAAGTGATTGCCGATCAATTAGCTAAAGAACCACTAATAGATGATCAACCTATACATACATAATTTCTAAATGTGCATATCTTGACACTATCTACACAAACATGGAGGTTGTACTTTGATGGATCATATACTCAACATGGTTCGGGAGCTGGATTGTTATTTGTACACCACAAGGATATACAATACCAAAGTCTTACAAGTTAATTTTTCCTTTTACAAATAATGTAGCTGAGTATGAAGTTTTGATGATTGGATTGAAGATGGCTCTGTAATGGAAATTCACTGAATTAAATGTCTATGGAGACTCCCAGTTGATTATCAATCAAGTTAACAATGAATACCAGACAAAGGATGACAAGCTGTTACCTTATAAGCATATGGTGGATGACTTTAAGCAGTATTTTTCAATCATTACCTTTGATAAAATTCCAAGACATGAAAATAAGGCTACAGACGCTATGGCAACAATTGATTCTCTATTTGATGTGGAAGATACTAAAGCCCATTTTGAGTTCTTAGTGGAATCCTTGGCTTATCCTGCATACGATGATTTTGATACAAGTATCATATGTCATATTATCGGACAAGATTCCCCTACCTATGGAAAGATATATTCCTACCTGAAGGACAATATCATTCCACCTGACTTATCCAGAAACCAAAAGTGAACCTTTTTACGCCAAACCTCCCATTATCTCCTAATATATGACACCCTGTATCGGCGAGGTATTGATGATACTCTCATACGATGTCTTGAACACGATGAAGCTCAAACTGCCTTAAAAGACATACACGAGGGTATTTGTGGAACAAATTCAAGTGGTCCTTCCTTGGATAAGAAGCTCATGCATATGGGTTTCTACTGGCCTACTATGGAAATAGATTCCTTTCATTTTTCTAGGAAATGCAAGAAATGTCAAATACATGGGAATCTTATTCATGCACCAGCACAACAGATTCGTCCTTTTACAACAATATTACCATTCAGTCAGTTGGGACTTGACCTCATGGGTGAAATTCACCCTCCATCTTCCAATGGCCATAAGTTCATTATAACCACAACAAAATATTTTACCACTTGTGGATTGAAGCCGTTCCATTGATCACTGCCACTGGCAAAGAGGTTTCCATGTTTATCCTTAACCATACCATTTGCCGATATGGTATCCCTATGCACCTTATTAATGATCATGGGAAGCAATTCCAAAATCAAGATATAGATGAACTATGTGCTAAATTCCATATCACCCACTATTATTCCACCATTTATTACCCCCAGGGTAACGGTCAAGCTGAGGCGTCTAATAAAACCATTGTCAAAATCCTTCAAAAGACTGTCAATGATGCTGACCATGAATGACATGTCCAATTGAATCCTTCCCTATGGGTCTATCGCACTTCCATCTATACTCCCACTAGAGCCACACTGTATTCTCTTATCTATGGGTCTGAAGTTGTCCTGCCCCTTGAGGTCGAGTTACCTTCTCTTCGTGTGTCCTTGAAATATTTGATTCTAGATGAAGAATATAGGGTTGCACGACTAATTGAATTAGAATTTCTGGATGAAGGTCATCAAAAAGCCTTTGATCATTTAAAATTATATCAGAAAAGGATGTCTCGTCAGTATAATAGTAAAGTGAAACCCAGAGACTTTCAAGTGGGTGATTTAGTCCTTCGTGAGAATCCCAAAAATCAATAGCATCGTGAGAAGAAGGGCAAGTTTGAACCTAACTGGTTAGGTTCTTTTGTGATTACAGTAGTCTATGGTTCCAGGGCCTATCAGTTGTCTACATCTGAGGGAGATCTCTTGGATGAGCCTCTTAATAGCATGCACCTCAAGAATTATTATGCATGAAATCCAGTGCAAGGGATGTGAAAAAATAAAAAATGAAAAAATAAAAATAAAAAATAAAAAAATAAAATAAAAATTAGAAAATCACAAGAAAATTGCAATAAAAGTATGTGGTGAAAACCTGGAAATAGGTGTCATTTGCAACAAGTTAGCTTCTCCCTCTATTAGGATTCTTTTAAGCACATCATTCCATTTGTATATATATATCCATAATAAAGTGGCTATTCCAGTCACCCTTCACCTTGTACATATCATAATAAAATGGCCAATCCATGATTCCTATCCATTTTATAAATCCCTAATAAAACCCCATCATAGATTGGTCTACTGTCTTGGTCTTCATCCTAGTCCAGTGTGTCTTTCTTCACCCATAATAAGTCATTCCATCACCTAGCTGGGGGCATGTCCTCGACCTAGTTTGGGAAGTGGATCTATGATAGTCACAACTCTTAGAGGAAAAAATGGAGTACTTTTTACCAGATAAGTAAACACAATCAATCGTTCTTACACAATGCTATTATAATCATGATTCATAATCTGCGAACCTATCTTTCAAAATGTTACCAATTATCTATACATTTGCAACAACATCACATCGACCAAAGTGATCAATAAACCTAACACTATCTTTTGGCAAAGAAATGTATATTCATGGCAGGCATGTTAGAATGATTTTTTATATGATTATGCATTCATATATGCATTTCATTGTTATCATGTTCCTATGCTATTCCGGGATATCTTTGACATGAGTTTCACACTCCAAATATGTCATTGATTAGAATAGCCGGGATGGGACATGATATTTTCTTTGATTTCTGTTTGTGGGATATCTTCTAATGAAGTTGAAGGAACAAATAATTGGGGTGTCTGTGCGTAAGTGCCTTCATCCGTTGAATAAGTATTGACAACATACAAATCATGTTGTTATGCGAATACTATTGACGGTGATATGCCACACATACCTCGACTCCAAATATTTGTTCCCTAATGTAGGGGGGGTTATTCCTTGTCTGTTATGTAAACAAAACTCAGGTCATCTCGGTTCAATTATACCTAGATGCTTGTCAAGTTTGCTACATTAAAATCCATGCAAGAAATGCTCAAGTCATCCTGGTTTAATTATACCATGATGCTTGCATCTTCTTGCAACATAATGAGCTCAATGATGAATATCAAATTCCAATATTTATGAAGTTTTAAGATGTTTCTAAAGTTGTGGAGATACTCATTTCGCATATCATTTTGCACTGCATTTAATAGATCATAAAAGCTCCTTTTATAGGGTTTTGTAGGATATCTTTCTTAGCTCACCTTTTCTCTTTGTCTATTCTTCTCATCTCAGACACATGGTTGTTTAAAATTGAGGATATTCTGGATAACAAAAACATTATCATGGGTCATTATGTGGATGTCCTTAGTTTTTATTTCTTAGGATTGTTCATTTGTATAACCATTTAAGTTTACATGCATATTCTAAATCATTTCATTTTATCATAGTTGTCATTTCATAACATCATAGGTCATTATATTACTACCATCATTATACATTTTATTTTATATCATATCATTTTGTTTTTTGTATTAAGTTCATTATCATCACTTTTCATCCATATACCATTGGTCATTACATGATCAAATCATAACCATTATGCATCCATATAGAGATAGATTTGTTACATTATCTATATCATCATAAGAAATGCATAATCAAAGTCATTCATCACATCCTGCATATGTCAGTATCCACATATATATGTCATCATAAGAAATGCATCATAGAAGTAATCATAATAGTAAAATTACCATGTGTCCATGAGTGTCCATAAATTCTATACTAATAATACAATAATGATACAATGAAAGCCATAAATACACAATGTATATCACAAAGCTAAGATCCACTTGTTAGTAATAACTGAGAGGGGGGGTGAATCAGTGGCCTCAAAAATTTATCCTTTTAAACTTTAATCCACCAATCAATATACCTCAAATTATTAAGTCCCTACAAGATGTATGCCTTTGAAATACTTGAAATACTTAACTGTCTATCGGTTTACCTTGTCTGTCCTTATTCTCCTTGATTACCGATAAGCAGTAAAACTTATTTATCAATACACAGCAAATACGCAGAGTATACCAATCAATCCAGAAATGCATATGTGAAATGTAAAATGATAAAGTAATAAACCAAACACACATAACACATGGATTTTAACATCGAAACCCTATTAAGGGAAAAACCACTGGGACCGATACCCCAAATTTTCACTCTTCTGAAGTGAGCCCTGTTAAAGGTTACAAACACATGGTTAAGTGTGACCTTGTTAGAGGATTTTTATACATAGGTTGTCACTTAATATCTGGCATCTACACTACCATCCTTGAATCAGCCTTTAGGCTGTCAATAGGCTTTATTCTAATCTTACTACCGTCCTTGAATCAACCTCCTTCTTAGACTATAAATAGGCTTTAGGTAAGACCGATGCTACTATCATAAGTCAACCTTTTTGGTAATCTATTAGGATATACCTCAATTATAGAAGACTGTTAAGTCCTGCTCTGTTAAGAGACTTAATGCTTCAATGGTTAAACTGAAACACAATGACCTATTTCTAATGCAACTTTGAATTGCAGATATTCAGATCTATTTACATACAAACCTTTCTGATCAATGTATCATTTCAATTCCTTTGCACTTCACACTTTCTACTCTGTGATACTGTGCTTCACTGTTCATCGGTGTCTGCAGAATTCATTAGCTCTCCCTTAGCTTGATTGATCAGGACTGTATGAAGTTTATCCTTCATCAGTTTCTCTTCAACATCTTCTTTCAATTCACTCCCCTGTGTATCTGATTTCTTGTGGAAATGAATTATACTTGTCTCTTATATAGACATGATATTCCTTAATTCTTGGTTCTTAATTCTTGGCATGAAAAAAATTCAGCCAGATTGATTTACGACTTTAACTCTTGATTTATCTCATAGTTATCTTCTTTCCAACTATATAAATCATCTTTAAATCACTTACTTAACTGTGGTCAAATAAAAAAATTAAAACAACCAGTCAAGTCTATCTTTAGGCTCAGCCAGCTAGATATTTTGTCATTTTCTGATCTCTCTATTCTGTCGGTCAATTTTGTAGTTCACCATCAATGACAACTGCCAGTTCCATCGGTGTTACTTTTGTTAGCTTTAGGATCTCCGTCTGTCGGACATCATTAGATCTTGCTCATTGGGCAACACTATTTTCAGCTCGTCAGGCATCCTGTGATTCTACTTTGTCGGGAAACACTCTCTTCTACTTGTTGGGCATCACTGTAATTTTATCTCTGTCTTTACCAATGATGTGCACTCCGCCGGTGTGGTCTGTCACTTAGTGAATACTTGAATTTTTTGCATTGATGAAAGCATAACCTATATTCCATTGCTTCTCTAAAGTATTTGGCATTATGTATATGACCATACAGATGATATCAAGTTTACATCAATGAAAATACAAACCATTAACTGATTTAATGTCTTGCATCATCTTTAACTTAATATTGTCAAAAATTCAATCAGTTACATGTCATCAATCTCTCCCTTTGGCATTGATGGCAACATGCTATATTATCAAAGTATACTATTTCTAATACAACATGAAATACAATTGTTGAGATTTATCAAATTACCAAACAGTTTGTTTTGATAATCGAAAAAAAATGTCTAACCGCCAGTAAGCTCTGTGTTAGCTTAGATTTGATTCTTGCAGCTTTCCTCTTTTCTTCTTTTGATGTGTTGTGACCTCTGTCTGTGTCAATTTCTCTTTCTTGACTGTTCTTCTTCTTTGATGTCTCTTTCTTTTGTTTGCAACTAACTTTGATAAAAATTCTCTCCCTATGGATATGACCTCTCCCTGTTTGGAGTAATCTGATAATGAATAGTTTCTGATGATACTATGATTACATTCTCTCCCCTTGACAATAATGCCTAACAAATATTTTATCAATATCTGACATTCTATCAATAAATTTCTTCTATCCATAATATATTCCTTGAATTTCCCTTATTCATCATCAATATAACAATATATTCTGGTGCTTGGTTCTGATATATACCTTTCTGTATATAGATGTAGCTTTGAAGTTCAGCTTCTTCTTTCATCAATCATGAATGATATTCTTATAATATATGACTGATGCAACTTTCAGTCCTTTTACTGACTGGTAGACATGGGTTTGACCTCTAGTCTTTTTCTCAAGTACTCAAATGTATCCTTGGGCAGTGGCTTGGTGAAGATATCAACCAATTATTCTTTTGATTGCACATATTCAAGTATGACTTCTTTTTATTGAACTTTTTCTTTCAAATAATGATACTTGATGGCAATGTGTTTAGTCTTTGCATGCATGAATGGATTCTTGGAAATATTTATTGCACTGGTGTTATCACAATATATAATTACTGGTTCTATGATCTTCATATGCATACCTTCCAGTAACCGTTTGATCCATGCAATATTTGAGCAGTTTGCAGCAGCAACTACATATTCTACTTCTATAGTAGACTGAGAGATGCATCCTTGCTTCTTGCTAATCCATGTGACAAGTCTGTCACCCATAAAGAATTCTCCTCCAGTTGTGCTCTTCCGGTCATCAAGATTTCTAGCCCTATCAGTGTCGATAAATACTTTCAGTTATAGTTTGCCTTTTCTTCTATACCATAAGCCAAATTCCTTTGTATTCTTTAGATATCTTAGTATTATTTTCAAAGCAGTTATATAAGACTCCCTGGGGTTAGAAAAAAATCTAGCAACAATTCCTACTGCATGTGCAATATCTGGTCTAGTGTGTACAACATACATGAGTTTTCCTAACATTGATTTGTATAGAGTCTGATTTACCTCTATTGTCTTGTCTTATTTTTTTAATTTGCATCTAGTAGCCATTGGTGTTCCAACAGGTTTGGAATCTTCCATCTTGAAAATTTTTAGTACTTCTTTGATGTATTTGGACTGTGTAATGAAAATACCTTCACTTTGTTGGATGATCTATAGACCAAGAAAGAACTTGATCTCTCCAAACATAGACATCTCAAATTCTTTTCTCATCTCATCAGTGAATGATTTGCATAGAATTTTATTGCCTCCAAATATGATGTCATCAACAAATATTTCAGCAATCAAAGTGTTAGCATTAGTATCTTCTTTCAAATAAAGATTACTATTCTTACTAGTCCTCATGAATCCAATACTTACTAGATAGGAATGAAGTCATTCATACCAGGCTCTGGGAGGTTGTTTCAATCCATACAAGGCTTTGTGAAGTCTACATACCTTGTTCCTCTTGTCTGGATCCACAAACCCTTTTGGTTGCTCAATGTATACCTCTTCTTCAAGTATTCCACTTAGGAATACTGACTTGACATCCATTTGATATAATTTGAATCCTTTGTATGCAACATAAGAAAGTAGAATTCATACTCCTTCTATCCTAGCAATGAGTGCAAAGGTTTCTCCATACTTTATACCTTCCTCTTGTGCATACCCCTTGCATACTAGTCTTGCGTTGTTCCTTGTGACTTCTCCATTCTTGTTCAGTTTGTTCCTGAATATCCATTTTGTACCGATGACATTCTTGTCATCTGGTCTTGGTACAAGTGACCATGTCTTTTTATTTTCAATCTGTTCAATCTCATCATTCATAGCACTTATCCATTCTTCATTATCTAGTGCAGCATTGATAGATTTTGGTTCAAACTCACAAATTAAGTAATTTGAGTTTAAAGGCTTACTTCTTGTTCTTGTACCAAATTTCTTATCTCCTATGATCTGGTCCTCTGGATGGTTCCTTCTTACATATCTTGAAAGTATAGGTACAACTCTTTGCATTTTAGCTTGATCTTCATTACCTTGCACATTATCTTGATCATTATCCTGACGTCGGCAACAACATTCTGACTGTCAGTTGCAACATTCTATTGTTATGGATTTAAGCATTGTTGCTCAGGTATTGTTATGGGTTGTTCACAGTATACAAACTTGTTGTAGTCCTCTGATTCTTTTCTTCTTTCCAGCTCATTCTTTTCTGCAAATTCATCAATCTTCACATTTGCACTTTCAACTATTTTGTTAGAAGCCTTGAGTAGACATTTAAAATCTTTTCTTTTGGTAGAATACCCCATAAAAATACCTTCATCACTTTTGGCGTCGAGATTTCCATTTCTATTATCCTTTAAGACATAACATTGACTACCAAATATTTTGAAGTAACTTACATTGGGTGTTTTACCATACCATATCTCATAAGGAGTCTTCTTTGAGTCCTTTCTCAATTGTACTCTGTTAAGTGTATAGACAACAGTGCTAACAGATTCCCTCTAGAAGATTTGGTTGATGTCCTTCTCTATCATCAGTGTTCTTGCACAGTCAACTATTGATCTGTTCCTTCTCTCAACAATCCCATTTTGCTGTGGTGTTCTTGGTGTAGAAACCTATCTTTTTATACCATGCTCATTATAGAAATTAGTGAATTCATTTGATATAAATTCTCCTCCTGTATCTAATCTCAAACATTTTAGATCCTTACCACTTTGTTTCTCTACCATAGCCTTATACCATTTAAACATCTCGAATGCTTCAGTTTTTTCTTTTAGAAACATGTCTGTCATCATTTTAGAGTAATCATCAACAAAGAGAATAAAATATCTACATCCATAATAGCTCTTTGTTCTGATAGGTCCACATAAATCAGTATGAACTAATTCTAGAATATCATCAGATGTATGGGTTTTTCTTTTGAAACTAGACTTTGTCATTTTACCCTTTTGACAATTTTTGCACATAATGTTGTCTGGCTTTGTCATCGTCGGTAAGCCTCTTACACTTCTTTTCCTGCTTGTTTTCATCATGTTGTCAAAATTCACATGACACAACCTTTTGTGCCACAACCATATTTCTTCGTTTCTAGTCATCAAGCAAGTGTGGTTAGTATCATTCAGATAGAATAAGTTACCTTTGGTTTGTTCACCAGTACCAATCAGTATTCCTGATTCATTGAAGATCTTTGCCTTCTTGTTCTCAAATGCTACTCTATGACCTGAATTATTCAGCTGAGAAACACTCAACAGATTATAATTCAATCCTTTTACCCAATAAG
>MU223139.1:275882-288968 GCA_018584345.1 Thuja plicata
TTTATAATTTGGATCCATATAAACATGTCAAACTTTGAGCAATTTAGAATATTGTACACCAGATGTTAAACATAAAACAACTGAAGAAAGTAAAATGAAAGCAATAAATGTAGATTACTGCACCTCTTAATTGGAGACCCTGCTAATTCCCATTAGTTCCTTCTTGATCTTCGCTCTACAGTGCCATGAATGTGAACATTAGATCAAATTTGCATGCATAAAAACACAAGTAAACTAATAAAATAATAGGATTTAAGAGTACAATTGCAAATTACCTTTCGATCAATTTTCTTTCTCTTGTTCATTAATATTATTCTATTTCTTCTTTCCTCCTCCTTCTCAGCACTATTATAAGATTGCATTTCAGCTTCAACCTCTTTCTTTTCTTTGTTAGGGAGTTCCTCATAATTTTTTACATCGTGTATTCTGCATTTACATTCAATTACATGCTTTCTTTGCATATCATACCACAAATTCATGTGGTAGTCAACATCACTCTCCCTCTTTTGATAGACTTGAATCTTTAGATACTCCAAAGATAGGAAGAGATAGACAATTTTTGTTTGTATTGTTTGTATTTCTCTCTTCTTGTCTTTGGGGCATTTGATGCTTCAAGTGAATTTAGGGTGCAATTTTTAGTCTTTTGATGGTCGATCTTGTATAGAATCAACTAATGCAAACAATCCACTAGGGGTGGAAAGATAAAGGAAGAAATCAAAATTAAAATATCAAAGGACCAAACCTAATGCCTCAGGGGCTCATCATAGATGGCCTTTCCTACGTAACTCGTAGAGACATTGTAGTTCAGGTTCAACTTTAAAACTAGTTTTTAAAAGGATGGTAGAAGTGGTTATGCAACTTATTTCTAGGGTAGAGTCTCCAGACAGTCTCTCCATCGAATGCTACCCACTTAGGTGAACAAGGACAAGAGCCTAATTAGATTCTACCTACAAATAAGTTATACGTAGACCTCCTCATAAGGTTACCTACCCAATGGTTCATAACTACGATGGGGAACCAATTCTTGTAAGATATTAAGGTAATATCCATGATCCCAAAACTACAAGGTTTATAATTGTATGAGAGGAGATACATATTACCTAATTCTATGACCACTTATCTAAAACTTGCATGACATAATTTTATTTGATACTTGCATGTTGCTTCCGATTTGTACAACGCTGAATGCAAAGGAGATCACCCATGATAATTTTTTTCAGCTATAGAAGGAATATATAAAGACCAGATTTAATTTATAAAAGCTACCTATTCTTGTTAATATCAATATTCAAATATAGAATATATTTAATTTTTCAAACACCCAAACATCTAGAAAAGAAAGGTTCATTTTTATTAACATTGGTTATTCACTCTCCAACTCTACCTATACTACCTTCTAAATCATAATAATCCAAATCTTATTCAATCACCGAAATCAAATAAATATTGACACATTACTTAAATGATGTATTAAGTAGATAGATGCAAATAACATATACATACCAAATATTTAAGTGGTTTAACATAGATGGTGATTGATAAAATTCTACTTTTCCATATAAGTATTTCCAGCAAAAGAACAGTTTGCATGAATAAAATCAATGAATTACTTGTCAAGAAATATATTACCTATTACTAAAGAATACATATATTGGTTCATCAAAATATATGTCAAAAAAAATAAAACAATTAAAGAAAGTAAAATGAAAGCAATAAACGTAGATTACTGCACCTCTAAATTGGAGACCCTACTAATTCCCATCAGTTCCTTCTTGACCATCACTCTACAATGCCATGAATGTGAACATTAGATCAAATTATGGTGCAAGGCACCTCCTGAAGTTTTTATTTTCTTGATTTAGTGTTTGTAATAAGGTGCATCCTTGAGATCACCCTTGTGTGTGTGTGTTTGTGTGGGTCTATGATGTAAGGTGAAGGACCCTAAGGTGAGTTATAAACCTATGGGTTCCTGAAACCATGGTTAGACCATATTAGTCTTTTGGTGATTTTAGTGTTTGGTTAAAAGTTTGTGTTTCAAGTCCTTAGAATAGGTTCTTGTCATGTTTTAAACCTCTCCCACATCCTTGGAGGTTGGTAAGGTTAGCATTTTCCCAAAATAACAACTTTCCCATATGTTACCAAAAGTTGTCTTTTTGCAAAATTTTGCATGAGCAAATTTTGCAAAATGTTGCTCAAAGAATGAAAAATTCATTGTAACCGACCACACCAACTTCTTGAAGCATCTATAACACATAGATGATTGTATTAGGTGATCTGATGCCTTCTAGGAAAGCTAGAAGTTAGTGTATACGAAGCTTGATGTTTAGAGGAGGAAATATAAGAGTTTTCTGAGTTATTTTGATAGTGTATGACCTGGTACAAATTCATCTTGTGAATCCAGTTGTATAAATTTTTGATGTCTAGAGTTCCTTAAGCATTCTAGTTGGTTTCAGTTGTTTTTGATAAGTTTGTTAAAATTTATAGATTTTACTTTCTCACTGTTTGAGAAACCAAAGTTTACTGGGTCAGTCACAAAGATGTGATCCTAACTTGAGATTTATACAGTGGATCTGCTCGGCCACTTGGAAAATAGAAGTTAGGATCATTTTATTTAAGAATCCTAAAGCTTAGTCACTCAAAGTTATTCCTAAGATTAATGAGACAAAGCCCTAGGCTAATTATCTCTATGTAATTAGCCTGGCTCTTTAGTACAGTCACATGCATGTGCAATATATGTTTGGAAGGATCAAACTAAGGGTGGTTCTAGACTATTTTGGGGTAGAGGAAGAAATCTAAACCTTTACATTTACTCTATGAACCCACCTTTGACCACTTACTTAACATACCAAGCCTAATCTAGCTAATTAGGCCTATGTGCTTTGTGATAGTTCAGGGGTGCAGGAGTGGAGTGAAGTGTTAAGGCTTTGAGGGGTTTAAAAACTCCATAAAGGGTGTCTAGAGACCCAATAAGATATATTGGATCCTTCTACAGTTGAAAGTTAAGTTAAAAAAACCCCCTGGATAGGGCTACAAGGAATCCTATGCCATTTAGGGTTCAATCATCCTTGGGTCTACAAGACTGAATCCATTGGTGGATTCTTGACCCTTGGGGTCTATTTGGAGTCTTCAATCACTTAGGGTAGGAGTGCTAAGTCCCTGGTGAATGTTTATGTTATTGTGCTTGGTTTAGTGAAGGTGTCCCTAAAGGAGAAATTGCAGAGTTCTATAACTTGGCTTGGAGAGTCAAGAGAGGAAAGGGGAAGTCAGAATACACCCTAGGAAGACATTGGTGGAGTTGAGGTGTTCAAGAAAGAAGTTTGAAGAGTTGATAAGGAGTTGGAGCCCATCAAGGTTTTCTAGCAGTGCTCTTTGCATTAGGTGGTATCATAACCTGTTAAGATCTTGGAAGAAGTGAAGAATGGGTGACAGAATAGAAAGTTCTCAAGAAGAGGAAGTCCCTACTAGAATAAAAAATGCGGAGTTGGCTAAAATTGTCAGAGAAAAAGTAGCCAAGAAAAATAAGATGGAGGAGGAGATAAGGAATTTGAAGGACCTCCAAATAGAGAAGGAGGAGGGATGAGATTATGAAGAAGAAGAAGATACTGAGAAAGATGAAACAAAAAACATACCAGCAGAGCAAGTCAAATTTATTGAAGCTCTTGAGAGAGTTGGAAGGAGAGATCATAAATCAGGCATTCCCATTTTTTTTGGGAAAATGGATCCTGAAGAATGTAACGATTGGGTAGAAGCCTTGTAGAATTATTTTGAATGTGACAATATCTCTAAAAATCAAAAGGCCAAAATTGAAAAATCCAAAATGAAGGGCCCTACATTAAGTTGGTGGAATTTTGTACAAAATAAAAGGATGGAAGAGGAAAAGAACCGTATCTCAACATGGAAGAAGATGTTAGTAGAGATCAAAAGATAGTTTGTGCTAGAAGACTATGAGATTACCCTTCATAAAAAGTTGCGAAATCTAAGACAGAAGGACCTTGATGTGAGTGGATATACTGAGGAGTTTCATAGACTAAAATTGAAGGCCAAGGTCCTGGAGAGTGAGAAACACAAGCTGGAAAGGTACCTAAATAGACTGAAATACAATATTCAAGATGAAATGAGCCTTTTCAACCCTGAATCAATACATAAGTGTTTTCAAATGGCACTGAAAATTGAAGAAAAATAGAAGAGGAGAGGAGAGAAAAATAACAGAGGTAGAGGGAATAATTTTAGAGGCAGGGGTAGGTTCAATGGCAGGGGTCCATTTCAAAGGAGTCAAGGGGAGTTTAGTAGTCATGAGTCCTTTAGATGTCCTTAAAAGAGTGGTACCAGCAGACAAGGAGGGGACAAAAGAGTACAACTCACCCAAGAAGATGACAGCCAAAGTGTATCCTCCTATCATTCTATAACTTCAAGGCCTACAAATCTAGAACAAGGAGAATGTATCTATGTGTGTATATTTGTGCACCTGTTTCCTGTGACACAACACTTCAATAAGTCATTCTGTTAGTGAGAAACAAGGGTTAATGAGCATATAAAACCCTATCATCGACCTATTGCTTTCTAACTAGGATGAGTGTAGCAAATAACATAAAAGCCCTTAGATTATGCTAAATACCAGTGACATAAACAACCTAGCATGAAAGATTTAAGTTTAAAACAAACTATTTAACTATTTAAACATGAATATTAGTCTAAAATGGACATTACAACTATGTAAGAAAGTGACTAATGGAGTGTGTATGAAGCTAGGAAGGAATGGGTAGCATAACAATGATTTGAGATTCCTTCTAAATCCCTTCAATTTATAGAGGAATGGGAGAGAGAGAGGGGAGACAAGGTTCATTAATGGAGCCCCTAAGGTCATTAATGAGGTGTAAGAGCCATTAATGCCTTGGGAATTAATGAGGGATGGGCAAGAGGGAATATCTATTAAGGGTTATTAATGGAATTCATTTAAGAGGCATGGGAGGATGTGAGGCTCAACTTGGCAAGTTGGTCTTTAGAGAAGTCATGCTTGAGAAGTTTGACTTTCTCAAGTGGGTTGAGTTGTTAATCATTCCTTAATAGAATGTGACAACATTAGGAGGTGGGTTAGGATTAGAATTAGATTAAGGATTAGATTAGCATGGGGGGAATAGGTTGGGATAGGTTAGAACCTAGGGTAGAAGTGGTTGAGATAGGTTAGTTTGGGGTTTAAGGGAATATAAATGAAATGAATTAAACTTATTTAATTCATTTAAAATATAGGAATTAATTATTTAAACATTTTATTGCTTTTTAATAATTAAGGGGACTATAGCCATTTTAATTAAATTAAATAGGCTAGGGGAATGGGTTATTTTGCAAGTGGGTAATTGATTTAGGGGTTTATTTAATTCCTTTGTAATTAATCATTTTTAGCCATGCATTTCATTGATTTTGATTTTGGCTAAAAGTAAATAATTTAGTGATTTGATCACTTTAGGAGATTAAATTGATTTCAAAATAATTATGCCAAGTAGTAATAGGGTTGTTTGGATATAATTGGGGGTATGATCACTTAGGGAAAATAGGGTCTATAGTTGGAACAAACCAAATTTAGGTGGTTATATTTGCCCCTCTTTGAATTGATGTGCGAGCAACACATTGATTCAAAGAAAGTTTTTGATTTTGACTTTAGAAAGATTGAGAATTCCATTCTTCGTTGTCGAACAAAATGTTGATGAGATTAGTCTCACACTTAATCGAACTAAACTGATAGAATTTATTTTGAACTTGGTTGTCGTCCAAAGATCAATAAAAGATCTTAAAGATACCAATTCTGAACTTGGTTGTCATCCAAAGATTGATAATACTGATTTTGAACTTGGTTGTCATCCAAAATTCAGTAAGAAGCTGCTAGGAGCTTAGTAAGAATATTTTATAAATGAGGAAACACAAGATATCCAGCTTATGAGAACCAAAGCTTTCTATCCAACAGTTCTGACTTTAGTCAAGGAAACTGTCATGCCCCTAGTTTGCTTGATAACGAAGTCATTTTTAATGCCATTTTGAGAAAAAAATTAATTGATGATAGTGTGATCATGCCCCCTCGAGAACAAAATCAAAGGAAAAGAAGAAAAACCTTCAGTTGAAAGAATGTGTCACTTGCAGGAAGCGGTTAGGGCAAGAAAGAATGAAGTAGAAGAAGTGGAAAAAGATGGTGTGTTTAAAAATAAACACACTAGTACCAAGTTAATTGCATGAAAATGTGAGGGATGAGACTGATAAAATGATGCTAGACCAAGGTTTATGATAAAATGTGTAGTATTGATAGATTTGTGGAACAAATGAAGCAAATTTGCAGTTTTTGGAACTGTCGCAAGAATGGTACTGTGCTGCTGAAAAAATCCTAGGCACCTTTGATTTTGTTCCTGATTAATCAAAAAGAGAACATAGATGTAGTTGTAGTTGTCTGGGAGGAGTTTTAGAACTCCTAAATGGCTCAAAAGACCAATATAAGCCTCAAAATTTACCATTTCACTATTCATTTTCACTTTCCTCCATAGTAAATTTGAGAGTTCTATAGAGAAGATGGTAGTCCTTTTGAGGAAGAATTGTTTCATGACGAGCCATCGACATCAGCACCCATCCAACTACCCACTGCCGGTAAGTGCTCGTAAAAATTCCTTGTGAATTTTGCAAAATTCAATTTTATGCATTTTTGTAGGTTTTATAGACAAATGAATTTTGAATTGCATCTAGTATTCTAGATCGCAACCTATAAAACCCGTGTCACATTCGGTTTTTCCCAGCTCGCATCTGATTTTTCTAGATTCCTGCGTCACATCCAGGATACTCTGGATCACATCTAGTTGCGTTGTTATTATCTATATTTGTGTTGAATTTTGCTTATGTATCATACCTTGTCCCTGAAAGGTCATACCTGATATTTAGGGTCACATCTCGTATTTTGGGGATCGCACCCTGTGGTCTTTGTCACATCCTTTATTTCTAGGATCATATCTAGGAAAGGAGATTGTACCCTGCTGATTCAGAATTGCATCTAGTTATGAGACTTAAAATTTTAATCTTTTGGACTAGTTTGCGTGCCATGAACCTTGAATTACTTATCTGTTTAGGAATCTACATTTTTTTCTATAGATAGGAGACTGATGTGGCTGCTGAATTGACTCTTCAACGATATGAGTGACGTCATTTGGCGACCATATTTAGATTGCGAGGAGTGGACCTTGGATGCACGATAGGTACCTTATCTATTTTAGAGCTAATATCTCATAGGGAGGACTAGATATGTGGTAGAGTGGTTCATCCATACTCAGGTGCTGAGACAGTATGGCCACTATCAGGGCAGGATATAGGATATCACTGTGTATGCATGAATCCGGGATGAGGCAACATTGTGGGGTGCTTAGTTAAGATATGAGACAATGCACCAGGAGATTCAGGATATGGTGGGAGTAGACTAGGATCTCCTCCTGGACATAGCTGATGCAGGTGTTGCTGATGGATATGTTGTGGAGATGCTCCAGTACCCATTTCCTCATTTCACTGTACCTGAGGAGATCATTCCTCAAATAGAGGAGCCATTAGACTATGATCCTGATGATCATCCTGCCAGAGGGAGGGGAGGAGCACAAAGAGATAGGGCCCCTAGTAGACATGGAGGTCGGGATGGTGGTAGAGATGGTAGGTGTCCTCCTCCTGATGATGGCGATGATGGAGATGATAGCAGTGGTGGTGCAGTTGGTGGCCATGCGGAGGTTGCTAGTGGGAGTGGGGAGGGTCAGCGTACCTTCTTTAGGTTTGTTTCTCCTCAGATTGATCCTGGTCCATTACTTATAGGAGAGAAGTAGAGGTAGTAGAGACAGCAGAGCCAATAGCCACAGAGACAGCCAGAAGACCACAAGATAGGGCCTCAGGGCAGGATTCAGGCAGGGATGGGGATCAGCTGTCTCAGTGTGAGTAGGAGAGAGAGCATCATAGAGCTCATATTATAGCTTTAGAGGCTAGAGTGACAGTAGCAGAGGCTAGGGCTAAAATAATAGATTCAAGACTTTCTATATTAGATGCCTTGCTTACAGATAGGGATAGGTAGATGGAGAGAATCTATGTAGAGAGAGATGTACAGGCCTGTACGACCACTCATCTAGGATAGAGGGCTACCTATTATTATTCTCTTTACCATGCAACGGTGCTAGAGGGATAGAAGGAAATATTTTTTTCATGGTTAGCACAACAGTCTAAGGGGGCGATGCCTCCTCCTCCTCCATTTGTACCTCCCCCTCCTCCTCCTCCTCCACCAGATCAGGGAGAGGGGGGAGCCAGAGCTGATTATTTTGTCATATTTTTATATATCTAGGCTCACATTGTATATTTGGATCCTTTTGAGATCCTCTTTTGTATATGACATTCATACATGTATATCTGATTCATTCTGTCTTACTGATACTCTGATACTCTTTATGCAGTTTGTTCTATAGTTTGATTTGTACCATGTGGTGGTATATATATATATATATATATATATATATATATATATGATATAGCTTCCTAATTCTGATATGTTTCATGAGTTCTTTTTGCTTTGATAGATTTTATTTGCACATGTGATGATATCTTGGTCTCTTGATGAGTTAGATTTAGATGATGACATCATTTTATGATTTGATTTGATTACTGATATAAATATGTTTTTAAATGATACTTATGTGAAGATGCAAATGTATGTTTCTTTTGATTTTCCTTTCATGCAATATAGATGTATGGATGCACTTTATGATGAAAAAGGAAAAATGCAATACATGGATGCTTTGTTTTAGTATTTTCCTATTGCTTCTTTTTATGAATGCAAAATGTATGCTATGGATGTGCAACGATATATATATCAGTAATATGGATGATGTAATTAACTTGTTGTTCTTAGAAGAAGAAAATTGAACTAATTTAGAGCTCACAATGCCTTTAATGTTTCTCCTTTCTTTTTTATATCCCATGCAATTGTTAAAAATGTAATGATATGCAGACTCTTAGGACTTTGTCACTGGTATGCAAATATATAGCTTTTTATCATCATTGGGCACTCTTTTGGAATGGGTACCACCTGATAGTACAACCATCACTAATACCCACTGATATTATGATAATATGAATACTATGTTTTATTGAAATGTCAGAAATAGACTTAGGAATCAAGGCATAGAAGCCAGGATAACAAAATAGTCACCTTCCTTTTAATATACCAGATTCTAATGAAGGCAAGATATTGGACCCGCAATGACCTTGAAAATTCATATCCTTGGGTACATTATGATTCATATACCTTAGTGAGAATATGGATCTAAAAAATAGACAAGGAAATTGTTTCAACCTCACAGTAGTTTACACATAACAAAGATTGAGATATATGCGGCTATCCACCCATAGTGGTAGCTCTTACCATAAACATCCAAGTTAGGTGAAATTTATAGGATCATTTGGCACAATCACCATACACAAAAAATCAAGAAAACATCATGCCCCCTATCCTTGTGACTCTTTGTATTTGCGTAGACGTCATTGAGTAACTAAGAAGACATAATAAATCATCAATTGTGAATTAATCAAATAAAATTTATAATTACTTAGATGCCCCTAGGTGAAAACATCATTAGGAAATGAAAGAATCATAATCAAACCAATATAAAATTGTGTGTTTAAGTAGTACTTGTTCATTCATTTGTCAAACACAGTAGAGATTCATCAATCAGAAAATTGGAATATAAGTAATATGGTGTTTCCATGCCCGTGCATTGATAGGATAATCCATTCATGTTTGCGATCCAATATAGCCTTGTAGGAACTCTGTTAATGTAAATGTCATGTCTGGATATGCGATGTTTGAAAAGAAACCCTTGTTTTGGAAAGTGACATTGTTTTGCATGTATCAAGAAACATTGTGTCTGTGAGGAAAACCATCCTAGAGAAACCTAGCAATCGCAACCTACCATGCCAGCAAAAGATGCCCCTAGTGCAGAATGACTTATTCCTAAGACGTAAATGCAGACAAATCCCAAGTGAGGATAAGATAGCCATTTAGGAAATGAAGTCAGCATATGAGCACAGGTGAAATTTATGAAGGCTAAGTATCAGTAGTGCATTGATAGATGGAGCGTAGAACACAAGTGACACCTAATTGCTAGGTTTTCACCACTTGGCAAGATCTTTTCTTTTCTTTTTGCTACCAAGATGCCTGTTTTACCAGGTGCTCATCAAGGCACTTTTCTCTTTTTCAATTTTTATTCTATTTTTTATATTTTGAATGTTTTTTTAGTATCAAGGTACCTATTTACCAGGTTTTCACCAAGGATACCCTTTCTGTAGGACCTTTTCCATTGTTTTTGGATTTCTTCAGGATCAATTTTCTGAATGTTTTTGGTATTTTGTAAATTTTTTTTGCTGTACAGGCTCTGTTAGCCAAACATTAAGCGTAGAACCACTTCAAATATAGAGTGTTAATAGGATCTGGAAGAACGTCCCCCTCAGGTGTAGCCAGTTGATAAGCTCCAGTCCCAAAAGTAGCAGTGATAACATAAGGTCCCAGCCAGTTAGGTTCAAATTTTCCTTTCTGTCCCCTGTTAGGCTGGTTCTTAGGATTCTCTTTTAGGACAAGATCCCATACTTCAAATTTTAATGGTTTGACCTTTTTATTGTAACCTTTGGACATACGTGCTTGATACACTTTGAGGTGATCGAACACTTGTTGTCTGCGCTCATCTAGTAGGTCCAGAGAATTGACCCCATCTATGTGGTATTGCTCATCAATAACAAGACCTTGTAAAGATATACGCAAAGATGGGATCTCAACCTCAATAGGTAGTACTTCTTTAGCACCACAGACCAAAGCAAATGGCATGGCTCTAGTTGGTTTCTTGATGCTCGTTCTGTAGGCCCATAGTGCTAGATTTAGTTGTAGATGCTAGTCTCTGCCAAACTTATTCACAATTCTATGTAGAATCTTGAGAATATTCTTATTAGATGCCTCAGCCTATCCATTACCTTGAGGATAATAGATGGAGGAGAAATCTTGAGTGATATGGAACTATTCATAGAGGTCATCAATGTCTTGATTTTTAAATTGGCCCCCATTGTCTGTTACAATTGAAGATGGTATCCCATATCTACAAATAATGTAGTTCAGAATGAACATAGCCACCTGTTTGCCAGTGGCTTTGAATAGCGGCATGACCTCAACCCACTTTGTGAAATACTCAATGGCCGTAATGATGAACTTGTGTCCATTTGAAGAGTTGGGATATATTTGTCCAACCAAGTCAAAGGCCTATTGCTGAAATGGCCAATGTGTTATGAAAGGTATAAGTTCTCTGGCAGGAGCATGGATAAGATTTCCATGTGTCTGGCATTTAAGACATGCTTTTGAAAATTGAATAGAGACTCTCTCCATGGTATGCCAGTAATAGCCTACTCTAAGCAGTTTCTTCGCTAATGAAAAGCTATTCGAATGTGATCCACATACACCTTCGTGGACTTCTTTTAATGCTAGATCAGACTCTTCTAGTTATAGAAACCTAAGAAGTGTACCATCGAGACCACGTCAATATAGGTTGTTAGTTATGAGGATGTAACGTGATGCTATCCTAATCAGGGATCTTTTCTCATTTCTGGATAAATTGTTAGGGATGGTATGGTTAGAAAGGTAAGCAATGATATTGGCATACCGAGATTGGCGTAGGGTTTTCAAAGCACATATAACCTGGTATTCAGGGGTATCAAAGGCAGGATAGGATAGTTCTTCCACCAAGAAGTCATAGAGGAAATGATGTTCTTCCAGTTGTAACATGGATTCCAAGGTAGCCATAGTATCTGTAGCTTTGTTCTCTGACCTTGGTATCTACTGGAAGGTGACGAAGACAAAGTACTTCTTTAAATCATCAACTAGTTGCTTGTAGGGCATCAACTTTTCATCCTTTGTTTGATACTCCCCATTGACCTGATTGATAATTAGTTGGGAGTCACCATACATGTGTAACTCTACAATCTTCCACTCTATAGATAGCTTAAGGCTGTTTACCAATGCTTCATATTCTGAAATATTGTTGGTGCATGGAAACATCAATTTGTAAGATTTGGGAATCTGGTATCCTTGAGGAGTTATGAATAGAACTCCTACTCCAGAGCCTTGTTGAGTGAATGAACCGTCAAAGTACATCTTCCAGGGATATTCAGTTAGATGGATGATTGTTTCATCAAGGAATTCAATTAGTAAAGGTTCATCATCCTGGAGTGGTGAATCAGCCAATTGATCTACAAGGACCTATTCTTTGATAGCTCATCGTTCTATATATTCAATGTCAAACTCACTTAGAATTAGGACCCATTTTGCCAAATGTCATGTTAACGCTATTTTTCTCAAAAGATACTTTAGAGGATCAATCTTAGAAGTTAGCTTCACTGTATGAGAGAGCATGTAGTGCCTCAATTTTTGTGATGCGAAGACAACTGCTAAGCATGCTTTTTCAATAATGCTATAATTGAGCTCATAGGCGACTAGTGTTCTACTAATGTAGTAGATAGCTCTTTCTTTCTTGGTTTCATCCTCTTATGCTAGTAATAGTCCTAGGGATGTAGTTGTAGCTGAAATGTATAGGAGTAGGGGCTTTCCATGAATAGGCACCATAAGAATAGGAGGAGTAGCCAGGTATCCCTTCAATTCTCAGAAGTTCACTTCACAGTGTTCATCCCATTTGAAGGTAACCCTTTTATGTAGTAACTTAGTAAAGGGTTGTGCTCAGGGATAACTTTAAGAAACCCCCCCCTCCCAAAAAGTATAAAATTGTGGCGAATCACATTTTTTTTTGAGGGAAAATTTTTAATATTGATGGCGAATTGTGGTTCAAATTATAGATATTTGGTGGCGAATTTTTTAATTTTGTATACAATTTTTATAAAAAAATGGTGAAAACAAATGATTTTAATAGGACAATTATTAATATAATTGGCGAAGCTGAAAAATTTTACTGATAAATTATGGCGAAATAATTTTCTAAATATTGTAATTAATTATTTGTCGTGGCGAATGTATTTAAAAAATACATATAAACTTGGCGA
>MU223139.1:298566-329194 GCA_018584345.1 Thuja plicata
GCATGTTTCAATAATGAACCTCATATATCTTAAATAGACAACTACAAATAAACCGTTTTCATTTTGGCGAATCGGCCGACCGGTACATATGATAAGAACTAATATTTGGCGAACCCCACGTAATTTCAAGCAATTGAGTGGGCGAATAGGGCAGGAATTTGGGACCCCATTGTGTGTGATGCATGGAAAATTTGGTCCTAGGACAAAAAAAAATTTGACATAGGAAAATGGGAATTTGGCGAATGATGTTTGTCAAAAGAGACACTCAATTAATTCCGTGGTGAATAAGAGTAAACATTAAAGAGAAATATGGGCGAATAACCCGAGTACCAAACTGAAATTGCATAATCATAGTGGCGAACGTTTCGACCACAATATGATTATTTTATAAAATCTGGGTGAACCGGTCAACTAGTATACGGTGTTTTTTTTCGCCAATTTCTATAGCCCGATCAGGACATATTCGCCAATTGGTGAATAATCACCACTAAAAAAATCCCTGGTTGTGCTCTATCTGCAAGTTGGGACATGAATCTCCTGATATATTGAAGTCTCCCTTATAGCGTCCTCATTTGATTGATGTTACGTGGAGGAGCCATCTCTAGTATAGCTTTAACTTTAGCAGGGTCTACCTCAATTCCTTTTGTTGAAACAATGAATCCTAGCAGATTCCCTAATTGGACCCCAAAGGCACATTTCTTTGGGTTGAGTCTGAGTTGGAACTGTTCCATACGATCCAAGATATTTCTTAAGTCAGCAATGTGAGTACCTCTTTCATTGGATTTAGCCAATGTGTCGTCCACGTAGTCTTCCATGTTTTTGTTCATCATGTCATGGAATATAGTCATCATGGCTCTTTGATATGTTGCACCAGCTTTATTTAAGCAAAATGGCATGACGTTCCAACAAAAGGTGCTCCATGCACATGTAAATGTAGAGTTCTCTTGATCCTCAGGGGCAATTTTGATTTGATTATAGCCCGAGTATCCATCCATTAATGAATACATCTAGAAGCCTACTGTAAGGTCTATGATCATGTCAATGTTAGGTAGAGGGAAGTCATCCTTTGGACATGCTTTTTTCAAGTCTCTGAAGTCTGTACAGATCCTGATAGATTTATCCATTTTAGACACAAGGACCACATTGGAGATCCATCCTACATAGGCAATGACTTTGATAAATCCATCTTTCAACAACTTCTCTAGCTCTACTTTTACTAATAATGCAACATGAGGATGCATCTTTCTAAGTTTTTGTTTCACGGGCTTGATCCCAGGAGCTATAGATAAGTGGTGCATGATAAGATTAGGATCCAACCTAGGCATATCAGTATAAGACCATGCAAAATTGATTTTCTTCTCTTTCAGGAACTCTCTAAACTATGCCTTCTCCTCTTTTGACAAGGATTGTGCAAGATGTACTATTTGAGGATTTTCAACAGTGCCCAAATTTACTGGTTGCATTGGTTCAATTAGCACTGAAGACCTTTCCTGAAAGTGTTCAGGGAGGATATCAAGAGTCTCATCCTTTGTCACCTTAGAGAGGATTTCACCATTGGATGTACATCTTTTTTCTTTACTAATTTGGGATCTGATACTGCCACAGAGTGATTTTCACCATCAGTCCTCTTTTTCTTTTTAATTTTTAGTTTTTGACTGAGAAACCTAATATCCTCCTGTGACATGTTCTCACTCCTTACATTGGTGGAAGAAGGGTAAGGTTCACAAGCATTGAGATAAAAATCTAGGGTGTGGTCATTGGGAAATTTGAGGATACAGGTAGGATCTATTTCAGTCCAATCAATTAGGTCTGGAAGTACCGATGTTAGAGAGTCAGATTCTGGAAAGGACAACATCGTGTTAGCATCAAGACCATTAACTGACATGACATGATATGTTAAGTTAATTTATTCAATGTTTAGATCAATAAGAGTGAGATCATCATTAAAAGGGTCATTGTTAGTTATAGGCGGACCAAACTCTAGCGACTCGTCAGTAGAAATCTCATCATCATCAATGATTGGGGGAAGGAACTCTTCTTCTGCTTCAAGATTATCAGTGTCATTGGGAGGAGTGTCAGACTATTTATGAGGAGTTGAGGGTGCCACAAACATGTGAATTGTATCTATTTGAATATCTTTAGTGGCAATAGATAGCTCTTCCCATTCATAGTCATGAGAGTTAGTGATCTCATCATTGGATCTATTTAAGTATTCAGCAATGGTTATTTGATGTACCCGGTTAGCTACATGGGGATCAAAGTGGGGTAGATCAAGGACATGTGAAACTATGATAGATTTCCCCCAGTTAGGATGTAAATCCTATTGTCAGGGTGTTTCTTGAGTAATTGTTGCTATGGTGTCTCCTACCTCTTGAATGGGAGGTTGTGCTAGCAAAAGGGTGTGAAGATCTTGTGGTACCTCAAAGCTGGGTACATAGCGTTCTCCTTGGTAGTTGGGGTCCTGTGTGCCAACATGTAAAAATCTCTCATAGGACCACTTCTCTAGTTCATTTGTTTCATCACTCCCTTTATCTGAGTGTGGACTCTCTTTTGAAGCGGGTTTATTAGTTTTAGTATTAAAACCTAGTCCTATCTTATCCCTGTTATTTTGGAATTCCATGGGTATAGGTTAAATAAGCCCTCATCTTGTGTCATTTAGAGGTCCTTTTCCTTTTTATCCCATCTATTTGAGGAAATCATATCCCTTTCCATACTATTCTGGGGATATCTTTGCATGTTTGACTTTAGCCTCCACCGGTTCTCCTTTGTAAAGCCAGTCCAAGAATGCTTGTTCTTCTGTGTTATCTAAGAAGATGTGGATGCCTTTACCAAGCTAGTTGCTTTGTGCACTTCTGGCTCTTTGGATGCTGTAGGTATGAATTCCGAGGAAGGTTTTCTGTAGGATCTTGGTGACACTGAAAGTTCTATCAATGAGGGGGTTAGGTCTAGCTTGTACTCTCCCATACCTGTTTCTTCAAGTTTTAAGGTTTTGCAAAAAAATTTCATGACCATGTCCTTGGTAGTTTCAGGAGAAACTACATCCATAGCCTCTTTATTATGTGGGATCATGCTACTTGATTTGATATTGTTACAGGTGTAGTTAACATCTACAGGAATTGTCACTTCCACCCCATTATGTGGGAACTTTATGCACTGGTAGTACGTAGAGGGTACAACTTGCATTTCATGAATCCATGGTCTCCCTAACTGGATATTGTAGGCCAATGCTAGATCCAGAACTTGACATATGAGGTTCCTCTCAATCGGTCTAACTTTGATAGGTAGAAAAATAAGACCTCTGGAGGACCTTTCTTCCTCATCATAAGCTTTGATGGTTATCTTGCTTCTAGAGTCAATTGTTTGATCTGAGAGACCCAGTCGCTTGATTAGATCATGTGTACAGATATTCAATCCTACACCTCCATCTATCAACATGAGTCTAACATGAGATTTATGAATAAGGACCTCAATATGGAGGGGTTGATTATGTGGATGTGTCAATGACTTATCTTCCTATCCAGAAAAGGAGAGGTAGTGTGGCGCTAAGATGTGATTGACCATTGCTTAGAATTTATCTTATCAATATCCTTTGGGACATTAGCAGCATGTAAAGCTTGTTCTAGGATTTCCCTATGTACTGTGGATATTTTGAGCAACTCAAAAATAGAAATTTTGGTAGAGGTTCATTGCAATTGGTCTACCAAGTCATATTTTGCTCCAGGAATAGTAACCACGTGTTTTGGTACTGGTTTAAGAATAGTTACAATAGGAACCTTGGATGTTGATGTCGGTTTTGGAGGTCCTTTGATTGTGACCTATGCTTGGCTCTGTGTTACAACATTTGAGTGTAATGAGACACGTTTGATTGTGACCACATTGATGGATTTGGTTTTAATGTCTAGCATATTGATCACATTGTCATTTTTGGAATAGGTGTAGTTTACCTCATTACTCTTCCCTTTAGATGTTTCTCCTTGATCGTAATTAGGAAAGGGTTTGTTCAATGTTGTATGATCCTCATTGGTAGTGTGTCCATCTATTTTGATCTTACCCCCTTCTATGAGGTCTTGGATGACATGTTTAAGCTTGAGGAAATTATTAGTCTTGTGTCCCTTGTTTTTGTGGAAGACACAGTAGGAATTATCATCCCACCACCTAGGTTTGACCATTGGTTCCCATGGTTTGGAATTTGGGATTGTGAGGACTTTGTTATCCAATAGTGTTTTCCAAATGGTCTTGAGAGGTTCCCCCAAAGGAGTGAAAGTTATTTGAGGTTTTGAAGTCCATGTTTGACCCTTATTATCATTGTTTGCTTTGGGTACGAGAGTTGTTACCTTAGCATCCTTGCTTGCTTGTATGCTATTAGTTAGATTGAATACCTCAGGTTTAGGATTAATGTGAGAGGTGTCAACCACTCCTTCATTAACAATATTCTTGTTTTACTTCCACCATTTAGACTTGGAAGTGGAGTTTTTGGTTTTGTTCACATTTTGAAGGGTGATCTCTTCCCTTTTGACCATGACTTCCTCAATACAGAGGGCATTTTTAATCATTTTGTCAAAGCTTGGAGAGTCTTGCATTTGTAAAGCATAGTTCAATTTAGGCATTAGATTATCAACGAAGATCTCCATCTTCTCTATTTCAGGAATGGCCCTTGAATATCGTGCAAAAATATTCCTCCATCTTTGCAGGAAGTGCATAAATGATTCACTAGTTCTCTGTTTGGTATTACATAGGTCCATCATAGTTAAATCATGTTGGATGTTGTAGGAGTAATATTGAATGAATCATTGGATTAACTCCTCAAATTTTTTGACCTTAGGGTTTAGTTTTGAGAACCACTCCATGACATTTACCCCTAGACTTCCTGGAAATAGTCACATGAGATATGTAGGTTCGTGCATGTATTCTATGCTTAGAGCACAAAATTCCCTCACATGGTCATGTGGGTAAGTTTCTCCCATGTTCTTTTCGTACTTTGGTCTTGCCACATTGGGAGGAAATGGGACCATCATGATACTCTTATCAAAAGGAAATGGACAAATGGCATCCAAAGAGTATTGTGTTTTGGGATTCTCTTTCTCTTGTTTTAGGTTTGTGAGCTCTGTTTGCATCAAATTGAGTTGTTTGGTGAGAATAGATATAGGATTTGGTACCTCTTTTTCTTTGAGCTTTTCCACATCATAGTCTTTGGGTAATTTGACACTTGTGGATGCTAGATGGAGGAAGTACTTTTCTTTATCATCATCAATTATCCATTCCAATATCTTGTGGAACCTCTTATTTTGTTAAAAATTTTCGTACTCATCTTCGGGGATCTCTCCTTCACTATCCGATCCAAATGGGCCATGTTCAAATTTGGGTCCTTCCTCCTCATACGTATCTTTAGGCTTTTGGTGTTTTCCATCGTTATACTCCTCAAAAGCCTCACTCCATCTGTGAGTTTTGATATCCATTTGCGGGGAGTCTAGATCGAGTAGGGAACTACGAGAAGTTTCTCCTTGAAAGTGTGGTATCTTAGGAGGCACTTTCAATCCTTTAGACATGAACTTGTTACATCTTGTGTTAACCATGAAGTTGTTTCTAAAATTTTGTCAAAATTTCCCAATAGTGCAAGTAAGGATTTTAGATTGTTCAAGTGGGTGTTGTTGACGGGGTTTTGGTGACCGGGTCTGCCAATAGCCATAAGTTGTCACCGGGTACCGGGCGTACCAGCCAACTCTGCTTGCAAAAGGTTATCTGAGAAATGGAATTCCCCAGACTTTCAAGCACTTGGGTGTCAGGTCATGATGCTGTGGGGCTTGGTTGGGAGATGTGACTAATTTTGAGGGTGATAGCTAGTTTCTTCAACTCATTCTCTCCGGGGATCCATGAAGGTGGGGTTTACCCAAACACTTTACAATTAACAAATAAATCAAAAAAGATTTGGAAGGGTTAGAAGTACTCCATCTAATTATAGTTATGTTTATACATTCCATACATCAACAATCCTCTGATACACTTATACTAAATACCGAATAAATACACAACCATCAGTTCATATTTGATCAGTAGCAAGGGAAAGGAGGTCATTAATCTACTTAAACTATTAGAGCACAAGACATGAAGAACATCAAACATAGAATACCATTAACTTAGAAGACAAGGTGCCAACAACATCATTGCAAGGACCATCTCCTCTTCATTAATATTATTTCCAGCAAGCACTGGTGCGTGACACAATGGCGGCTCTAGGGGAGCGTTTAATCTACTAAAATCTTGAAGACCAAAGGAGCATTGAGCTTTGCAACTAAAATTAAAATATTCCTTCTCTATTACTATGGACTGAAAAATCATCAATTTTTCCGACCCTTGAGAAAGGGTCAGAATTACTATTTATACATCTTTACATCTAACCCTAACCCTAATTCACTTTACACTGTTCAATAGAATATATTATCCAATGGTCGGTACTACTTGCGCCATCCTACAAAGGCCTTGAGATGAAATAGGCCTGACATGTCAGAAGAATGAGACAAGAAGGTGGAGTGGAAGGATCAGCCTTGAGAAGAGAGCTGAGAAAGAGAAAGAAGAAATCCGATCCCCAGGGATCGAGGCTACATGCCTCATAAATGAGAAATGCGGCGCCCTGTCTCTAATGTGCTAGGTGTATATCTAAAATAGCACCTTGAGAAGCTCATCTGTCAGAAGACCATTATGATCTGATGTGCCTTGATGTAGCTATCTTTCCTCTGACAACCTTTATTAACTACTTGAAAGTGACTGGTCAGCCTCGGGGACCGAGACACAGATCACTGAAAGAATACAAAAATGTAGGATCTAGAACTCCGGGATCCAGGAACTTACATTTTGAAAGAATAAAGAATACAAAATGATTTGATTTTCTCCGGCCTCTAGAAAAACTCTATGGTTGCTTACTATTTTTGAAGGTTTGGAGGAGGAGGGAGATTCCATCCTCATCAATCTCTTTGAGGCTGGACCGTCAGTACTTAGCTACTTCAATTTGTTCCCCTGGCTCCTGAATGGTATTCTTGAAGTCATCAGCCATCTTTTCCGCATTGTGACCACTAGGGATCATGCGAGTTAATCTCACCATTTGAGTTCCATCTATTCCCTTTGGGGATTGATATCTGGATTCCATCAATTCATCGAACTTTCCCAAGACATATTCTTTCGGAGTGCATGTGTTAGTGCTGAATGGGTCTGCTCCGGAGACGTTTGTGAAAAAAGCCTTGTACATATTTGAAGAATATTGGACCATGTTAATCTTATCATGTAGAACCCCTACCAGTTTATTGAGTACCTCCAATGTGAGGTCAAGTGTAGAGTGTTGGGTCTTTACAAACTTGAATTATTCTTCACCTAAAATCCTGGACTCAGAGAGCACTTCCTCCCCAATACTGAGGAGCTCTTCAAGTTCTACATTCCATGCTTCATAATTCTCCATATCACCATCCCATAGGTTGATAATAGTTTCTTCCTGACGGAGAACGTGGTGAGCTGAAAATAGGTCTAGGAGGGTAGATACTAGGAAGCGCCGGGTGTTCCCTATCTGTAGAGCGATCCACTCATCGACCGCCTGGGCCTTCTTCTTCATCGCTTGTAGGGAGTCTATGTCACTCTGTGGTAATGACACATCAGATGTGGAGGCCTCTAGAGGAATGGAGCTGATAGGTTGGGCTAGCTCAATTAGCAATCTCTTAAGATTTATTGTCTTCTCCTTCTCTTCTTTGAGCCTTTGGGCCTCTTTTTCATATCGGGCCTCCACGGCTCTGGTCGCCTCTTTCAACAGGTTCACTTCGCCCTATTTTCCTCTTTTTCCTAGAGATATCTCTATGATTATCATACTCTTCGGCCTCAGAAGTTGCTTCATCAGTGTCTGGGGAAGGTGCCACAACAAATGCAATGGTTTCTCCTCCCGGTCTGGTTCGAAGAGTATGAACTGTCCAGGCTTTCTTGGCCTTCGGAGGGCCCTGGACCTGAGCCATCATTTTGGCCAAGAAGAGATGAGCTCTGGGGGTGGATGGGGCTTTTCTTTTCTTTCTCTCAATCAACCACTAAGGTGACAGGGGTGGCTCATTCATGAGAGTCTGTTCCTTGGGTTCTTCCCTGATGTCTTGTTGTTGTTCCTCCTCAGTGGTGTGAGTCTCGCCTGGCTCTCTCTCTTCTTTTTGGGCTTCATCAAAAACCCTTTCCCTAGAAATGTTCACTTCTTCTGCCTTGTCCTCTGTGTCTTCTGCTTCATCTAGACCCTTGTTGGCTGCCCCAGGGGTTTCTTCTTCTTGTTTCACCTCTTGCCCCTCGGTCTCTATCACCAGGATTTATTTTTCCATCGGTATGTCCTTCGACAAAGGGAGAGGTACCAGGGCAAGATTTAATGTTTGGGCCATATTTATCACCTACCCAAAGGTCATTCCAGGGAGTGGCATCTAGAACGCGACAGTTGAGGTTACAGTTTCTTCCGTAGGTCCAGTTCCCTCAGCAAATGTCGTTTGTTCACTCTATTTTTGTTGATCCACCCCTGTATCTTGTATCCCAGGGATCTTAGAGGTGACCTCCTACCCTATTTCCTTCTCTTCTTCCCTTTGATCTTCCTGCTCCTGTGCAGGTTCTTGTTCCTCAGCTTCCTTTTGTGCTGGGACTTCTACCTCTATTTTCCCGATGTCCCCCTGCAGGTTCTTGAACTCGTCGGTTGCAAAAACATCATCAAACTCATCCTGTAGAGGAGGGTTGGCTGGGACATCGGCAGGCACTGGTTCCCCTTCTAGCTCTGGGGACTCAGAAGAAAGGATCTCAACCTGGGGGGTCTAGGGCATCCCCAGAACTGGCTCAACTTTAGGCTTAGGGTTAAGCCTCTTCTTTCTTTTGGTGACCAAGGGAGGCCCCGCATCCCTCAGTGCTTCTTTCTCTTCTGGGTCCACCCCCATTTCCTTAATCATCAAGGCTGCTAGTGAAGGGGAGGAGGGAGGACGAATTGGTCTGGCCATAAGTACTAGGGTAGCCAGCCGCATGATTAATTTTTCCTTCATTTATTAGGAGGCTGCGACTAACTACTTTATTTTCTCCTTTATGGAGACTTCTTGTGAGGTTGGGGTTGTCGCAATTCCTTTCCCTTTATCTGCTCCCTGCGAAGAAGTCCCGACCCCTGGGGTTAACTTTGGTATAGGCTGGGCCACCCGGTGAACACTCCTGGGGCACACCTTCTTGAAATGGAGGTGGCTTCATTCAAATATGTGGTGAGTGAACTACTCAATAGTGGCCCCTTCTTGGGCATCCTAGTTCATAGGTGGGAGGGCCAATTTGTCGATCCCTTGTGCTTTCTACTGGGGATCCTCCATGGAGCCAGTGTCCGAGAAGTCCTCCGGGAATCTCCAGAGTTTCAATCTTTCCATCATTCCTATGGTCATTCTGACATAATGCCGCCCGTGGACTTCCACATCATCTTGACAGTCTTCCTAGAAGTCCTCCATGTGGTATTGATGGGGCTCTGATGCCCGGGGAAGCGCCATTGCAATTTTCCATGTGGATCAAACTGTTTCCGTACTAAGTAAAATTCTGTCAAGTTATAGCATTTAAGCTCATTTCAGCGGCCAGATTGCATGAATAATTCCCACAAGTGATTGGGAATGGAATGTTCATCACCTTTTTCAGGATGAATAGTGCATGTAACTCCAAGATTTGCCTGCAATACTCCAGGAGAACTACCCTGTCCCCGCAATGCTTGGGTAACAAGTAGGGTTTTCCAAAGAAGCCAGTCACCCTTATGTATGTATGCTACAAAAAATATATGTAGTAATGTCCGTAACTCCCAACCAAATTCATCGCCTCTGTAGATAGATGGTACCCTGCATCTTGGGTAGGCATGAGCAGGTGGTAGTAAATGAAGGCATCCTTTACCCGACAAAAGTTGGGGAAGCTAGCCTCCCATTGGATCTGTGGGAAATGGTCCCAAGGGGCCTTCTGGCCCAGGCCGATCCTGAGTATGCCCTCAGTGAGTAAAGAATTGGTGTGGGGTCGTTGTTGTGCCAGGGCCCAGAAAACATAAGAAGTCATATAAAATTTCTTCTTCATGGTCAATTGGAGGAACTGGGAGTCCACATGATTTGAAATTATAGCGGCCCAGTTGAAATATTCCTCACTTGTGCTGATTCCTAGCAAGAAGTAGTACATCCATCTAGAGAATTCTCAGGCATGTTGTTACCCAAAGACTTGGCATAAGGCTATCATCCCCATTTGGATGCTTTCTTTCAATTTGACCTTGGGGATTTCCAACTTCATCCTCTTGGGATCCCTCTTTGGGGTCTTTAGCCAATGATTGTTCATGTATATACGGGCTGCCTCCTCTAACTGAGTGAATTGGGCCAGGGCATCTGATCGAGTGACCACAGTTGGCTTGTCAAATTGGGGGATTCCCAAGCCCCTTTGGAAAGTATCAAGATCGAGGGACACCATGGGAGTAGGGTATCCCATTAGCTCTAGGGCTGTGAGCATAACAGCTCGGAAAGCTATGTTGTAGTGCACCACAAGTGTGAGAATGAGCTCTGGTGACTACATAGAGCATGGGAAACAAGGTGCCCTAAGTATCCCAGAGTTCCCTATTTGAATGGCCAATGGATCTCTGACCTGTCTCTTAATGTACATGATTTTTACCAAGGCCTGCGTTTCGGGCCATGTTCTGATGCTAGTGTTGGTGATGAAATGATATTTGGATTCAATCTTAGAGCCCATGATGATTCTATCCTTTACATATTTCAGGCTTAGAGGCTGTTTCTCCAAGGCCTTCTCCATTTTGGATCTAACTGCCAGCTTGGTAACTGCCGTAGAAGGTATCTTTGGACTTCTGGGTAGTGAGGATGCAGAGGCTTCAGACATATTTGAAAATCATTGCTTCAAAACTTGCATAGCAAGGCGACCATCAGAACACAGATAAAAAAAAACTCTGGCGTCCAGAGATCTTACTATCACGGTGCTTGCCTCCCCTGAATGTTAGCTTCATTCAAAAACTCCAGAAAGCAAAGATATATTGTGAACTTGAAATTCAACTAACCATCTAGGTCAGGGTATTTTATCACACTTAGTAAAAGGACCTAGGATGAGTGATGGAAAGAAACCCAGAGCCCAGGGAAGTAACCATTGGAAGGTGTGCATAAAAAGTGAGTCGTCAGACCCATGTGGGCGCAATGTAGGTGAGCAATAAATAAGAGTTATGGTGACGGTGGCGGAGCCAACTGTCTGAATGCACAAAAAGTGAAGACCACTTGGACAAATTTAAATGCATGCATGGGACATAAATGAAAGACAGGCTAGTTTTATGAAGGAGAGAGAAAACCACCTATTTGAAACCAACCGAGAGCCGAGTTTCAACCAGGCGGTATTCTACATAGAGTGAGCTCGCGGAATAGAAACTAGAATAAAAACATAACAAGGCGAGCTCAAAAAACCACCAAGCAGGATAAACATAGAATATACACCTAGAATGCAACAAGGATGACGAGTATACACAACATATATACATCAAATTTACATATACACACAACATGCAGAGCGGCTATACAAGAAACTAGACAATGTACATCACACCCACAACTTTCTACATCATCTATAGACTATACTACATCTGCACAAAGGGAGGACAACCCTCTGGCAGAGCTGACCCACCAACAGGTGGCGAACCAGGAAGAAAACACAGGGCCCAAAGACAACAAAATGAGATAATGCAAAAAAAAAAACAACCAGAAAGAAGGAAAGCCGAGTGGGAGGAGGACACGAACCTAAAAATGAAGAAAGGAAAGCGATGAAAACTACTACAAATGCTCTGCAATAGCCACAACTGCCAAAAAATCACAACTCGTCACCACAAACCACCCATAATTGCTCAAAAAAGCTCAGAATGGTTAGTACTGGATTACCGCCAAGTTGCTGTAAATTGCTCTGAAATTGCTCTAAAATTGCTCTGATTGCTCAAGTGTTTAGTCGCGGTAAATGTGAAAATGATGAGTAACTTCTATTTAAACCCGCGGTAATAGCAAGTTACCTTTCTTGTGCAAACTTCAGATAGACAGACCTCCGGACTCTGGGCCCGCGGATTCTATGCGACAATGCCAACTTAAGGAAAGAAGACATCGTGATGAAGAATCTCAGAGTCTAGAATCTGGCTCCCAATGAAAGACAATAACTCTGGGACCGAATCTTAGAGACACAAGAGACCAACAAAACAAAACAACACCACAGGGAAGAAAACCCTGGATAAGGAAAATAAAGAAAACAAAGGAAAAGGGAAGGCAAGCGCCAAAAGAAGAAAAAAAGGGGGACCCAACATTTTGCGCACAAAATGTAGGGATGGGGATGCAGGGCATAACAAATGGTGACTATCTAGGATGAACGCCAGAGTGCATTTGAGAACTGCAGAATCTCTGGTTAGCAAAAAATGGAACAAATCGTTACCTCAAAGCATCTTACCTGTAAAGAGTAGCATGTTTGAGAAAATATAGCCATATGCGATTAACCTGTGATCCTTTCATCAGTGGTGAAGTGTGTGCTTTGGAATAAAAGCAATCCAATGACCTCTGGGAGAAGTAGAGAAGTGGCACTAAGTACATTAAACCACTGTCATCAGATTTGCTCGTTTCTCCCAAAGACTGAAGTTTTTTTCCCATTCCTTTTTCTTGTTACTTTGTGTGCTTTTGGGTGGGAAGGCGGTACTTCTTTCACCATCAAGCTTAAGATTAGCTAATTTTAATGGTGGTACTTCTTTCACCCTTCCACCCATTTTTTATATGTTGAATGGGGAATAAAGACTCCAGAAATGGAAAGAATCTCTTAAAAGTTCAGATTTGGGTCAACCAACTTAGTGTGACCGATCTACCCTCGACGTGTTCGATTACTTGTCTTTTGTTTTTATTTTACTGATTGCCAGATTTCTAGAAATAAACCCGATGAAGATTGCTCAAAAATGTACTACCAAACTTGTAAGATATCTCCGAAGCTCGGATTAATTCCATTATGCTAACAATAGATCCCCAAGTTCACCATGCTACCGACGTCATTCCGGAGACCAGAGTTTATGCCAAACATTCCAATCCTTACAAGGAGACCAAAATGATAGGATCCAAAAAGAAGATGAAACAAAAGCAAAAAACAACCAAGGAAAGAGGACCCTCTCGGAGGACAGCCAACAAGACTATTTACAAGGCCAGGCACCTCCCAATAAGGCACCGGAAAGAAATATTTACAAGCCAGAAACTTTACATAAAATACAACTTTGGGAAAACCCACCTCATTCAAAATAATGTTTGAGAAACTGTCCATTAACGGGCAATGGGACAGGTTCTCTAGTCATAGTGTTAAGGTGGTAAGTATTTGGGCTGCAGATCTTTGAGATTAAGTATGGCTCGAGCCAGAGCCGTTGGAACTTGGTGTGCTTTCCCTTCTTTTCCTGGGCTTTGTCCTACAGCAGGACCAAGTCTGAAATTTGAAAATCCTTGTATTGGGCTCTATGGTCAAACCATCATTTTACCACCGCTTGGTGACTCGCAAAATTTTCAAGGGATGTGTCTCATTGTTCTTCCATCTGTACCAGATTTAGAAGCCGAACCTCCACGATGTTATCCCAGTTGCCGAATTCCTGCATAAATTGCAAAACTGGGATTTGTAAGTTGATTGGGAACACTGGGTTCTGGCCATAAACCATATGGAATGGGGACATCCCCAAGGTGGCCTTAATTTTAATGCGATCCACCCAGAGGGTGAATCTCAATTTTTGGTGCCAATCCTGGGGATTCTGTTCTAGCAGGTGCTTGATTACTTCAAGTAGATTTTTATTTGTAGATACAGCAACACCATTCCCCTGGGGGTAATAGTTGCTGGAAAATTTTAGAGCGATCTTCTGATTGTAGGTCCACTCAAGCAATTGTGCTAAAGAAAATGCTGGGCCATTGTCACATACTAAAGCGAAAGGCATTCCAAATCTTGTGACGATGTTTTCCTCCAGGAATTTCATAACTACATCTGCCGTGTTATTTTTGCATGGTATAGCTTTGGACCACCGGGTGCAGTAAACAGTAGCAGTTAGGATATACCGGTGGTTAGCAGATGATTTGGGGTTGATTTCCCTAATGAAGTCAAATTCCCATTGGGCGAAGGGCCTAGCCTCGAAGACTGGTTGTAGAGGCATTGCCGGGTTACGGTCATGATGTGCTGCAGTTTGGTAAGTGTGGCATCTTCGAACGTGAGTGTAAACATCTTTAAATATACAAGGCTAATAGTATCCGGCCTAGAGGATCTAATGGGTGGTGGCATCGGTTGAGCCATGCCTAGCTCCAAACTGCCCGTGGAATTCATCGATCATCTTCGTAGCTTGGTCTCTATCAATGCACCAAAGGTACATCCCCTCATAGTTCCTACGATAAAGCATGGATTTTTTGATCATGAAATGAGAGATTTTCATTTGCAGGGAATGAAATTTATTGGGAGGTAGCCCCTCCAGGAATTTATTGTTCAACAATAGATATACCAGATTGGTATACCACAGGTCTCGAGTGATAGACTCCACCATGTAAGTCTGACATTCTATGTGGGGAGCCTCTTCCGCCATCACTCGACTTAGTCCCTGGCCTCAGACTATATTCATGGGCTGCATTTCTAAGTCATATTCCTGGAGGATGGCCATCCATTTCCCCTATCTTTCACCAAATTCACTCTGCATTAGCATAGACTTCACAGTCTGGTCTAGGATGATAGCGTGTACCTTGCTCCGGAGAATATAATGCCAGGACTTCTTCACGATGCGGACAAGAGAAAAATATTTCTTTTCTAGTAATGAATACCGGACTTTGACATTCTTGAAGGGGGAGCTCATGAAAGCTATTGGTCATTCTTCCCCTTTAACCTTTTGAGTCAACACTACCACGATAGAATGCGGCGAAGAAAAGGAGTAAATGTAAAACAGAAGGGAGTAGTCTAGACTAGCCAAGACAGGTGCTTCCATTATTATCTGTTTGATCTAGGTGAATGCCTATTTTGCTTTAGGACTCCACTCAATTTTGGTATCCTTTTTCATCATTTCATTGAGTGGCTTAACTATCTTGGTGAATCTAGTGATGAACCGCCGGACAAAGTTGATCTTTTCAAAGAAAGATCACATCTCTTTCTTGCTGCTGAACATCTGTAGGTTTAGCAGCGCTTCTACTCTCTTAGGGTCAATGGATATACCCTTCTCAGAGATGATATGACCGAGAAACTTCCCTTTAGTGACCCTAAATATGCACTTCTTGGGGTTGAGGGATATTCCATATCGGAAACATCTCTCGCAGATCTGGGCGGAATGGTCACGCCGGTCCCAGGAAAAGATGGTCAAATCATCCATGTAGATGATTATGCACTGATTAACAAGGCCTTCGAACGTGATGTTCATAGCCTTTTTAAATATGGCCCCAACATTAATTAAACCAAAGGGAATCCTCCTGTATGCAAATGTTCCCCACTTGGTGGTGAATGCCATTTTCTCTCTATCTTCATACTTAACCATGACTTGGTTATACCCGAAGTACCCATCCAAGAACAACATCATTTGGGATCCATTTACTAGCTGCAACACCTCATCCAACGAAGGGAGAGGGTGATTGTCCTTCTTGGAGGTCCTATTCATGTTTCAAAAATCCACATAAAGAAAAATTTCACCGCTCTTCTCTCTCACAGGGACCAGATTGGCAACCCATGTAGTGTGTCGGATTGGAAAGATTATCCGGGCTGACAACAATTTTTCCACCTCTTGTCGAATCAGAGGCTCAATCAGTGGGTTGACCAGTCATTGTTTTTTCCCAAAAGGATTAGCATCAGGTTTTAGGGGAATGGTATGAGTCATGATGGATGTGTCGTATGTCTTTAAATCCTCATATTTCCATGCAATTACATCTATGTATTCTTGGAGAACTGCGAGAATCTTCTCCTTCTCCTCAGGGGAGCAGGAGGTGCCAATATGTATCATCTTTTCTTCACCGGGCTGGCCGATGTTTACTTTTTTGAATTTCCCTCCTTCGGAGGAGGATGACATCTTTTCCCAGCCCCGAGGGTCTAAATCAAATATTTGTTCAAGCGTGACCATCCCCTTCAAGATGGTGTTAGTGGGTAGGTCCATGATTCCATCGTCTTCATCACCCTGACCAGTGTCATCATGGTCTCATTTGTCCACTATCTGATCCTCAAAGACACCAACATTGGCCATGAAGGCTAGGATATGCTGATCGTCTTCAAAAACTTGAAAGTGGGTGACATTATCTGGGATGGACGGGGTGGGGATCATCTCAACTGAGAATCTTTGGAATCGGGAGCCAACCATGGGCTCAAGTGTGCTGGTAGAAATGACGAGGGCATCTGGGACATAGTTCCATCACCGGGGAATAAGATCAATGCCGAAGGCATCAAAATCTTCCATAAGGTTCCATGCCTGATTGTGATATGCAGCCAGCCTTTTTTCATGATATGTATATTGACTCCGGACCTATTTGACAATAAACTCCGAATCACCCAGGGCCCAGAGGCGGGTGATTCCCTTCCTTAGCGCAAATAAGAGTCCAAGGACCAGAGCCTCATACTCTATAACATTGTTTTTGCAGTTGAACTGCAGCCTATAGGATGTGAGGAAGGATTTCCCTCCCAGGTTGATTAATTCTACCCCAGCCCCATAGCCTGATTTGGACCGGGACCTATCGAACTTAAGGGTCCGCAAATCGTTATTCATAGTTTGGAGCTGGGGAGCGGGAGTAGTCTTTGGATTGTTCTTGGGAGAGTTGGGAGGGGCTTCCTCCCCTACTATTGGTGTGTGGGTGGGTTTTACCCCCGAAGAAGTTTGAATTTGGGGTTCCTGGGGAGATGGAATTGAAGAAGTAGTTCCGGTCAGGATACTGGGTTCCGGGGAATCCATTGCGCGGTCTTTATTTTGGGAGGCGTCGATGTGCTGGGTAGCGACGGAAATGCAGGGTTCACATTCTAGTTCTGAATGTTTTTGATAGTGTACTTGACACCAATTACCAGAAAAGAGAATAGCGGGGGTCGCAGCGGCACCCTAAGAGTCACACTCAACCCTCAACTTTTCTTCTAGGTCCTGGGTTCTCTGCATAACTACGGAATCCTCCTCGGGGGTGAATTTGAATGTTAAGATTTCAAAGGGTCGATACACCCCGGGGGAAGTCTCAGAGAAGAAGACCTCACTAATCTTCCTAACTTCGGTAAGGGAATGCTTCATCTGGGGTTCACTTTCAACCCAAATCTTTTTTGGTTCTCCTTCCCAGGGGAGCCATAAGTGGGAGAAGCTGGTCGAGAAGTATCTGTTCAAGGACTTGGACCAATTCTGACTTAATAAAATCTCATAAGTCTCTGGGATGTCCACCACTTGGATATCAATTATGCTGGCTATCCTGGGGTCCTGGATAAGCTGTATCCGGACGTTCTTCAATTCCCCCACCATTTTTACAGCAGTCTTGTCTAATTGAATCACTGCACCGTTAGATGGGGTGGGATGGAATCCAAGCTTCTAGCATATGGAAAGGGGCATGATGTTGCCCAAGGCTCTAGAGTCTACTAGGTAGTTGTGTATATTTTTTCCTTGGATATTCAGGCCTAGTAGGAAGGGAGGATCTTCATTGTTTCCCCAGAAGATAGCTGCGTTGGCATCCTTGAAAGAGACAGTCTTGGGTGGGTGACTGACAAATTCTGGATTTCCCAAGAGCTTTAGAAGGGATTTCTTCTACTCATGAAAGTTTAGTGAAACCTCCATCAGGTTCATGGAGGTGGTGGTCTATTCTAACACCTTCGTAATGTCAAATCTTCCTCCTGGGAATTGGTGACTGCCCTCGTCCAGGGCCTTTTCTTGACTAGAGCTAGAACCTTTTAGAGGGGTGGGTCGATCAGTTGCATTATCCTGGGGTGGTGCATTCTTGTTAGGAGGCATCAGCATGTAAGCTGGTCCTTTACCAGCCTGGCTCTGAGTATTGTATAGAGTCTATGGGTTGGTGAAGGAATTGGCTTCAAAGGGCGGGATCAATTCATCAAAGAATCCTTGCAATTCAGATTCTTCTTCATCTTCCCCGGAAGTTCTGAAGAAGATGGTCTCACAGGTAAAGGAACTGTGAGTTGACTCCTACACAGGGGGATCTAGGGGAGTAGCATCATGCAAATTTTTCCTATCCAACTGGGAGATCATGATGACTTTCTCCAGTGTGGCACAGTTTACCTCATTTTGGGAGCCTGTGTCATGTAATCTGCACCAATTGGTCATGGACTAGAAGTCTGTGACCAGTGTGAAATGTGATGGTCCAGAACCACCTTAATTGGCATTTTGGTTTAGAGGTGGTCCCCTAGTGTTTGCATTATTGTTCCATTACTACTGATTGGGCTGAGGTATGTTGTTGAAGTTTCTTCCCCTGACATTGTTGTTTCATTGGCCGGAGAAGATATTCCCTCTCTGGGAATTAGAATTCTGGGGTGCATAAGACCCTGGCTTCAGCTAACCCATGTCCACAGTCAGGGTGGACAAAATTCGCTGGAGGGACTCAACCTTGGTGGTCAACTAGGTGTTTGCATCACAGTGTGACGGTTGTTGTTGGTTTCCTGGGAAGGTAGTAGTATTCACCGGGGTTCAGGGCTGAAATCCTCCAGCCGCTGATGACTGAAAGAAGGGCACCCCAGGTGGTTGTGTCTGAGGTTGTTGTGTTTGCTGTGGTTGATTCCAAGGGAAGACTTCTAGACCTGGTATTGACTGAGTTTGTGGTGGGTAAATGTACCAGGCCTGCTGGTCTATCGGTGGTGGTGGGGGATTCATTGCCATTGTGGGGGCACCCATTTCTAGATTGGGGTTATATCCCCTGGCGTACGCTATACCACCAGGGATCATGTTGAAAGGTGTACTCTGCCCAATCCCTCCTCGGGATTTGTTAAGGCCACGGGACAATTCTAAGGCTAGGTTGTAAAGTTTCACCAAAGTGTCTCGCTCACCTATGATGGTTGTTCTCCAGAGGAGAGTGGCAACAAAGGGGTCCATCGTGTTAAATTAAGTCTGTATAGTTACTTCCAGGGATGGAATGAAAGGGCCCATGCACTGCTTCAAGGAACGCTGGAACCGATGGTTGAATGCTACAAGAGGTTCATTGGGTTCCTTCCTGATGGAGATGAACTGGCTATGGGACCAAGTTGGGTCCACATACACGTGAAAGGTGGCCAAGAAGATGCCTCCATGTCCTACCAACTATTGATGGAGTTAGCGGGAAGGTTTAGGTACCAGTTCAACTCACCCTGTCGCAAGGACAGGGGAAACATTCATGTCACAACATCTTCATGCTGGATCCGGTGTCGGTTCATGGACTCCTTGTATGCTTGTAAGTGTTCTTCCATGGTTCATGGGCCTAAGTGCTCATATCATGGGCAAATATTTTCCGGGTGTGAGGGTAAGTCATTAATTGCACCCAAAAAAGTTCCCATAGGGGACCTAGTGTTACCAAAGTATGTGGCCATCTGGGGAACCTGATTTTGGGTAATTTGAGTGCTGGTTCCCAGGATTTTTTGAGAAGTTTGGGTATTTTGGGGTATGTTGGACCCCTAGACAATGGTGGTCAGTGTGGTTTTCAGGGTCTGTTTCTTTGGAGCAGGAGGCTCAATTTTGAAAAACCTTCTAGGGCTTGGGGCTAACCTAAGGATTCTTTCAAATTTTGCTGGGGAGAAAGACCCAATCCTGCTGAAGGCTTGACTCTTAAAACTATGGTTTTGGGAAACTTTGGGATGTGTAAAATCAGGATCTCAAGAGGGGGATGAGTTCATGCCCTCCCTCTAGCACCAGTTTCTATTGATGGGGTTTTGGTGACCGGGTCCGCCAACATTCATAAGTTGTCACTAGGTATTGGGGGTACCAACCAACTCTGCTTGAAAAAGGTTATCTGGGAAATGGAATTCCCTAGGCTTTCAAGCACCTAGGTGTTGGGTCATGACGCTGCGGGGCTCAGTTGGGAGATGTGAATGTTTTTGAGGGGGATAGCTGGTTTCTTCAACTCATTCTCTCCGGGGATCCATGAAGGTGGGGTTTACCCAAACACTTTACACTTAACAAATAAATCAAAAAAGATCCTGTAGGGTTAGAAGTACTCCATCTACTTATAGTTATGTTTATACATTCCATACATCAACAATGCTCTGATACACTTATGCTAAATACCAAAGAAATACACAACCATCAGTTCATATTTGATCAGTAGCAAGGGAAAGGAGGTCGTTAATCTACATAAAATATCAGAGCAGAAGACATGAAGAACATCAAACAGAATACCATTAACATAGAAGACAAGGTGCCAACAACGTCATTGCAAGGACCATCTCCTCTTCATTAATATTTTTTCAAGTAAGCACTGGTGCGTGATACAATGGCGGCTCTAGGGGAGTGTTTAATCTATTGAAAGCTTGAAAACCAAAGGAGCATTGAGCTCTACAACTGAAATGAAAATATTCCTTCTCTATTACTATGGACTGCAAAATCATCAATTTTGCTGACCCTTGAAAAAGGGCCAGACTTTCTATTTATACATATTTACATCTAACCCTAACCCTAATTCACTTTACACTGTTCAATAGAATATATTATCCGATGGCCGGTACTACCTATGCCATCCTACAAAGGCCTTGAGACGAAATAGGCCTGACATGTCAGAAGAATGAGACAAGAAGGTGGAGTGGAAGGATTAGCCTTGAGAAGAGAGCCGAGAAAGAGAAAGAAGAAATTTGATCCCCAGGGATCGAGGCTACATGCCTCATAAATGAGAAATGTGGTGCCCTGTCTCCAATGTGCCAGGTATATATCTGAAATGACGCCTCAAGAAGCTCATCTGTCAGAAGACCATTGTGATCTGACGTGCCTTGATGTAGCTATCTATCCTCTAACAACCTTTATTAGCTGCTTGAAAGTGACTGGTCAGCCTCGGGGACCGGGACACAGATCACTCAAAGAATACAAAAATGTAGGATCCAAAACTCCAGTATCTAGGAACTTACGTTCTGAAAGAATAAAGAATACAAAATTCTTTGATTTTCTCTGGCCTCTGGAAAAACTCTATGGTTTCTTGCTATCATTGAAGGTTTGGAGGAGGGAGATTCCATCCTCATCAATATCTTTGAGGCCAGACCGTCGGTACTTAGCCGCTTCAATTTGTTCCCCTAGCTCTGGAACATTATTCTTGAAGTCATCGACCATCTTTGCCACATCGTAACCACTAAGGATCATGTGAGTTAATCTCACCATTTGAGTTCCATATATTCCCTTTAGGGATTGATATCTGGATTCCATCAATTTGTCAAACTTGCCAAAGACATATTCTTTTGGAGTGCATGTGTCAGTGCTGAATGGGTCTGCTCCGGAGACCTTTGTGACAAAAGCCTTATACATATTTGAAGAATATTGGACCATGTTAATCTTATCATGTAGAAACCCTACCAATTGCTTGAGTACCTCTAATGTGAGGTCAAGTCTAGAGTGTTGGGTCTTTACAAACTTTAATGATTCTTCACCTACAATCCTAGACTCAGAGAGCACTTCCTCCCCAATGCTGAGGAGCTCTTCAAGTTCTACCTTCCATGCTTCATAATTCTCCATATCACCCTCCCACAGGTTGATAATAGTTTCTGCCTAATGTAGAACATTGAAATCTTAAAATAGGTCTAGGAGGGTAGATACTAGGAAGCGCTAGGTGTTCTCTATCTACAGAGCGATCCACTCATCGACTGCCTGGGCCTTCTTCTTCATCAATTGTAGGGAGTCTATGTCTCTCTTTGATAATGGTGCATCAGATGTGGAGGCCTCCAAAGGAATGGATTTGATAGGTTAGGCCAGCTCAATTAGCAATCCCATAAGATTTGTTGTCTTCTCCTTTTCTGCTTTGAGCCTTTGGGCCTCTTTTTCATATCGGGCCACCACGGCTCTGGTTGCCTCTTTCAATAGGTTCACTTTGCCCTATTTTCCTCTTTTCCCTAGAGATATCTCTATGATATCATACTCTCTAGCCTTGGTAGTTGCTTCATCAGCGTCTAGGGGAGGTGTCACAACAATTGCAATGGTTTCTCCTCCCAGCCCGGTTTGAAGAGTATGAATCGTCTGGGCTTTCTTGGCCTTCGGAGTGCCCTGGACCTGAACCATCATTTTAGCCAGGGAGAGATGAGCTCTGGGGGTGGATGGGGCTTTTCTTTTCTTTCTCTTGATCAACCACTGAGGTAGTAGGGGTGGCTTATTTGCGAGAGTCTATTCCTTGGGTTCTTCCCTGATGTCCTATTGTTGTTCCTCCTTAGTGGTGTGAGTCTCGCCTGACTCTCTCTCTTCTTTTTGGGCTTCATCGACAACCCTTTCCCCTGTGATGTTCACTTCTTCTTCCTTGTCCTCTATGTCTTATGCTTCATCTAGACCCTTGTTGGTTGCCCTGAGGGTTTCTTCTTCTTGTTGCTCCTCTTGCCCCTCGGTCTCTATCACCGTGATTTCTTCTTCCATCAGTATGTCCTTCAGCAAAGGGGGAGGTACCAGGCCAAGATTTAATGTTTGGGTTGCAGTTATCACCTGCCCAAAGTTTTTTCTAGGGAGTGGCATCTGGACCGTGGTGGCTGAGGTTATAGTTTCTCCCATAGGTCCGGTTCCCTCCATGGATGCCATTTGTTCACTCTATTTTTTTTGATCCACCCTTGTATCTTGTATCCCCAGGATCTTGGAGGTGACCTCCTGCCCTATTTCCTTCTCTTCTTCCCTCTGCTCTTCCTACTCCTATGCAGGTTCTTGTTCCTCAGCTTCCTTTTGTGCTGGGACTTCTCCCTCTATTTTCCCAATGTCCCCCTATAGGTTCTCGAACTCGTTGGTTGTAAAAACATCATCGAACTCATCCTACGGAGGAGAATTGGCTGGGACATCAGTAGGCACTGGTTCCCCTTCTGGCTCCAGGGAGTCAGAAGAAAGGATCTCAACCTGTGCGGTGTGGGGCATCCCCAGAACTGGCTCAACTTTAGGCTTAGGGTTAAGCCTCTTCTTTCTTTTGGTGACCAAGGGAGGCCCTGCTTCCCTCAGTACTGCTTGCTCTTCTGGGTCCACCCCTATTTCCTTAATCACCAAGGCTACTAGTGAAGGGGAGGAGGGAGGATGAATCGATCCAGCCATAAGTACTGGGGTAGCTAGCCACATGATTAATTTTTCCTTCATTTGTTGGGAGGCTGCGACTGACTGATTTATTTTCTCCTTTATGGAGACTTCTTACGAGGTTGGGGTTGTCGCAATTCATTTCCCTTTATCTTCTCCCTGCGAAGAAGTCTCGGCCCCCAGGGTTAACTTTGGTATAGGCTGGGCCACTCTGCAAACACTGTCGGGGAAAACCTTCTTGAAATGGAGGTGGCTTCATTCAACTATGTGGCAAGTGAACTCCTCAATAGTAGGCCCTTCTTGGGCATCCCAATTCACAGGTGGGAGGGCCAATTTGTTGATCCCTTGTGCTTTGTACTGGGGATCCTCCGTGGAGCCAGTGTTTGAGAAGTCCTCTGGGAATCTCTGGAGTTTCAATCTTTCCATCATTCCTGCGGTCATTCTGACATAATGCCACCCACAGACTTCCATGTCATCTTGGAAGTCTTCCCAGAAGTACTCCATGTGGTATTGATGGGGCTTCGATGACCGGGGAAGCACCGTTGCAATCTTTCCATGTGGATCAAATTTTTTCCGCGCTAAGTAAAATTCTGTCAAGTTATAGCATTTAAGCTCATTGTCTGCTTCTTTTGCAACTGCCAGACTGCATGAATAATTCCCACAAGTGATTGGGAATGGAATGTTCGTCACCTTTTTTAGGCTGAATAGTGCATGTAACTCCAGGATTTGCCTGCAATACTCCAGGAGAACTACCTTGTCCCCACAATGCTTGGGTAACAAGTAGGGTTTCTTAGAGAAGCTAGTCACCCTTATGTATGTATGATGCGAAAATTGTATGTAGTAATGTTCATAACTCCCAACCAGATTAATTGCGTTTGTAGATAGGTGGTACCCTGCATTCCAGGTAGGCGTGAGCAGGTGGTAGTAAATGAAGGCATCGTTTACCCGAAAAAAGCTGGGGAAGCTAGCCTCTCATTGGATCTATGGGAAATGGTCCCAAGGGGCCTTTTGGCCTTGGCCAATCCTAAGTACGCCCTTAGTGAGTAACCCATTGGTGTGGGGTCGTTGTTGTGCCAGGGTACAGAAAACATAAGAATTCATATAAAATTTCTTCTTCATGGTCAATTGGAGGAACTGGGAGTCCACATGATTTGAAATTATAGCGGCCTAGTCAAAATATTCCTCGCCCATGCTGATGCCTAGCAAGAAGTAGTACATCCATCCAGAGAATTCTCAAGCATGTTGTTGCCTGAAGACCCAGCATAAGGCTATCATCCCCATTTGGATGCTTTCTTTAAATTCAGCCCTGGGGATTTCCAACTTCATCCTCTTGGGATCCCTCTTCGGGGTCTTTAGCCAATGATTGTTCATGTATATACGGGCCGCCTCCTCTAACTGAGTGAATTGGGCTAGGGCATTTGATCAAGCGACCACAACTGGCTTGTCAAATTGGGGGATTCCCAAGCCCCTCTGGAAAGTATCAAGATCAAGGGACACCATGGGAATAGGGTATCCCGTTGGCTTCAGGGCTGCAAGCATAACAACCCGGACAACTGTGTTGTAGTGCACCACAAGTGTGAGAATGAGCTCCGGTGACTGCACAGAGCATAGGAAACAAGCTGCCTTGATGATCCTGAAGTTCCCTATTTGAATGGCCAATGGATCTCTGGCCTATCTCTGAATGTACATGATTTTTACCAAGGCCTGCATTTTGAGCCATGTTCCGACGCTGGTGTCGGTGATGAAATGAACTTTGGATTCAATCTTAGAGCCCATGATGATTCTGTCCTTTACATATTTTAGGCTTAGAGGCTGTTTCTCCAAGGCCTTCTCCATTTTGGATCTAACTACCACCCTGGTAACCGCCGTAGAAGGTATCTCTGGAATTTCGGGTGGTGAGGATGCGAAGGCTTCAAACATATTTGAAAATCATTGCTTCAAAACTTGCATAGCAAGGCGACCGTCATAACATAGATAAACTAAAACTTCAGGGTCCAGAGATCTTACCATCACGGCACTTGCTTCCCCTGAAAGTTAGCTTTGTTCAAAAACTCTGGAAAGCAAAGATATATTGCGAACTTGAAATTCAAATAACCATCCGGGTCCGGGGATTTTATCACACTTAGTAAAAGGACCTAGGATGAGTGATGGCAAGAAACTCGAAGCCTGGGGAAGTAACTATTGGAAGGTGTGCATAAAAAGTGAGTCGTCAGACCCACATGGGCGCCACGTAGGTGAGCAATAAATAAGAGTTATGGTCACGGCAGCGGAGCCAACTATCCGAATGCATGAAAAGTGAAGGCCACTTGAACAAATTTAAATGTGCGCATGGGACATAAATGAAAGACAGGCTGGTTTTATGAAGGAGAGAGAAAATCACCTATTTGAAACCGGCCGAGAGCCAAGTTTCAACCAGGTGGTATTCTGCACAGAGTGAGCTTGTGGACTAGAAACCAGAATACAAATGTAACATGGCGAGCTCGACAAACCACCAAGTAGGATAAACACAAAATATACACCTAGAATGCAACAGGGCTGACGAGTATACATAATAGATGTACCTCAAATTTACATATACACACAACACGAAGAGCGACTATACAAGAAACTAGACAATGTACATCATACCAACAAATTTCTACATCATCTATAGACTATACTACATCTGCACAGAGGGCAGAAAACCCTCTGGCAGAGCTAACCCACCAACAGGTGGCGAACCAGGAAGAAAACACAGGGCCCGAAGACAACAAAATGAGACAACGCAAAAAAAAAAACAACCAGAAAGAAGGAAAGCCGAGTGGGAGGAGGGCACCAACCTGAAAATGAAGAAAGGCAAGGGACGGAAACTGCTACAAATTCTCTGCAACAGCCACGACTGCCAAAATATCACAACTCGTCACCACAAACCACCCATAATTGCTCAGAAAAGCTCAGAATGGTTAGTACTAGATTACCGCCAAGTCACTGTAAATTGCTCTGAAATCGCACTAAAATCACTTTGATTGCTCAAGTGTTTAGTCGCGGTAAATGTGAAAATGATGAGTAACTTCTATTTAAACCCATGGTAACAGCAAGTTACCTTTTTTGCGCAAACTTTAGACAGAAAGACCTCCAGACTCCGGGCTTGGGGATTCTATGCGAAAATTCCACCTTAAGGAAAGAAGACGTCATGGTGAAGAATCCTGGAGTATGGAATCTGGCTCCCGATGAAAGATGACGAACTCTGGGACCAAATCCCAGAGACACGAGAGACCAACAAAACAAAAAAACACCGCGGGGAAGAAAACCTTAGAGAAGGAAAACAAAGAAAACAAAGGAAAAGGGAAGGCAAGCGCCAAAAGAAGAAAGCAAAAAAATGGGGGACCCAACATTTTGCACACAAAATGTAGGGACATGGATGCAGGGCATAATAGGTGTGTCTAAGTAAAAGTAACTGTTTGTTGGTGGATGTAAATGATTCCAGTGTTAGAGGGTTAGAATGCCCTGATAGTGTGATGGGAACCAAGTTGTTGGTAGAAAAAGGGTAGACCACACGTATCAAACCAATCATGAAAGACTGACTAAGTATGCAAGGTAGATGTTTTGAAAGAGTTTTGAAATTTCAACAGGGAGACCAGAAAAGACAAAAGGAACCAACTAAAGATCCAAAAGGGTATCCTAATCAACTAAGACTTTCTAAGAAATAATTCTGCAAGTACCCTCTATTCTAGATGCGAGCTCCCAGATGCGAGCCTTTGATGACACCAGATGCGAGCCTAAATCCTAGATGCAACTATGTGCTAACCAAATGTGAGCTAGCATACAAGATGCGATCCCAAATACCAGATGCGATTTGGGAAATCCAGGATGCAATCTTATGATGTCTTTGTCAGTTTTTGCTAGTTTTTGAAATTTGCATTTTGGGAGTTCATGCAATTTGTCTAATTTTTTATCATGTTTGGAGACTTTCCAGTGAAGAACACATGTATCTGAAGGTTTGAATATTGTTTCTTTTTTGAAGGAATTTATCTTTTTAGTGATCTTTCAAGCATTTCAAACAAATTTGCATTGTTAGGAGGGTGAAACAAACACTCATCTTTTTCCTATTATCTAGGTGGAGGATAAAAATCTTTGCTCGTTGACTCAGGTACACACTCAAATGCTAATCAGAATATAACCATCACCAAGCACACAATGGATCCAGTCATGATGTTGTATTAGCTGACTCCAAACGCAAGTGAGGGCACAATATGATGAGTGTCTTGGGGCAATTAATTTTTGCCTTGCACAAATATTATCACCCTTTTAGGGGTGAATCAAGAATTCTTTCAGTTGAAGTTGTTGTAGATAATTGGGAAATCCATTCAAAACCATCCCCCATAGAATTGCATTAGGCAAAATTCAGGCATATAGCCCTATGAGTACCTGAGTATATGTAGTCTCATAAGAAAGATTCAATCATCTCTGCTCTACATATACCCAAGCATGTTCAAGGAATGATGTCAAAATTTCATGAATAAAACTGGTTCCCTCTTCCGAGGCTTTAGCCTATGAGAAAGCAACTATTTATAGTGAGTTGTAAGGGTTGGCGTAAAACCTGTCCTCTCTTGGGTCATTCCTGGGATATTTTTTCTCCAATCGACAAACCCTCTACTGTGTAAATATGTGTACCAAGGATTGGCGAGCTTTGGATGTTTGGATTTATGATTTTTATAAAGAAGAAGAGAATACTCTCTTAATCTAAGCTATTTTCTCCCAAAACAGAGTCAAGCAAAGTGGTTCTTTCCCTCAAGAAATGTTGTGCTTGATTTAGAAGTTCCTATTTTAATGAAAACACTATGCTTGAAAGTAGATTTGCTTTGTTAATTTAGCCACAATATTTAGTGAGTTTGCTTTGTTCAATTTCTGTGTCCCAAAAATGAATTAAATAATTGAACTTGTTCTTTGATCCACAAGATTTAGTGATTTGTGTTGTTCATTTACTAACCCCAAAAGAATTATACAATTTGATTACTTGTTCAATTAACTCCAAATTTCGTTCAACCCATAAACTGATGTATGAATTTCTGATTTTTCTTAAAAAGGAAAAGAGCATAGTCCTCTATTCAGTTTAGTGATAAATTGGAAAATGTTCCTTAGTTTTTAAAGCAAGTAAAATAGAGGTCAAGATGGGAGTTGGGAAACCTAAAAAACCAAGTTAGTTTGTTATGTAACAACTCCCATGAAAAACCATCAATGTCAACCTGCAAACAATCGTTAAGCTATTCAAAAGATCAAAGAAGTCAAACACACAAATGTTAGTGGTTAGGCAAAGTAGTTCACTATAAATTTCACTAGATGCGAACTAGAAAGATAGAAAATGATACAAAACTGGATGCAACTTTAGTTACTAGATGTGATAGCATTCTTCCCAGATGTGAGCCTAAACAAAAAACAATCCAGGAAATCCTGGATGCAAGCCTCGTTTGCTATGGTGCGAGCGCGTATCCTGGATGTGATCTTGAATGGCCAAAAATGATCTTGTAACAAAATTCTGAGCATGCAAATTAGTGAAAAAGTGATATAAAATGAGGTCAAGTTGGAAATCGAGCCCCATGGTGGGTGCCAGAAATGTGTGTATATTTTTGCACCTGTTGCCTGCGACACAACACTTCAATAAGTCATTCCGTTAGTGAGAAACATGGGTTAATGAGCATATAAAACCCTAACATCGACCTATTGATTTCTAACTAGGATGAGTGTAGAAAATAACATAAAAGCACTCAGATTATGCTAAATACCAGTGACATAAACAACCTAGCATGAAAGATTTAAGTTTAAAACAAACTATTTAACTATTTAAGCATGCATATTAGTCTAAAATGGACATTACAACTATGCAAGAAAGTGACTAATGGAGTGTGTATGAAGCTAGGAAGGAATGGATATCATAAAAATGATTTGAGATTCCTTCAAAATCTTGGCATAACAACACTACAATTCAAAATTTGAGGCTTATTATGAGCTCTAAATCCCTTCAATTTATTAAGGAATGGGAGAGAGAGAGAGAGAGAGGAGACAAGGTTCATTAATGGAGCCCCTAAGGTCATTAATGAGGTGTAAGAGCCATGAGGGATGGCAAGAGGGAATATCCATTAAGGGTTATTAATGACATTCATTTAAGAGGCATGGGAGGGTGTAAGGCTCAACTTGGCAAGTTGGTCTTTAGAGAAGTCATGCTTGAGAAGTTTGACTTTCTCAAGTGGGTTGAGTTGTGAATCATTCCTTAATGGAATGCGACAACATTAGGAGGTGGGTTAGGATTAGAATTAGAATGAGGATTAGATTAGCATGGGGGGAATAGGTTGATGACATGTAACTAATTGAATGGTTGACTATACTAAGTTGAAGATGATGCAAGCCATTAAATCAGTTAGTGGTTTGTATTGTCATTAATGTCAACTTGATATCATCTATATGGTCATGCCAAAGCCTTCAGAGAAGCAATAGAATAGAGGTTATGCTTTCAGCAATGCATAAAATTCAAGTATTCACTAAGTGACAGACCACACCAACGGAGTGCACACCATTGGTAAAGACAGAGAAAAACTCACAGTGATGCCCGACGAGCAGAAGATAGTATTGCCCGATGAAGTAGAATCATAGGATGCCCGATGAGCTGAAAATAGTGTTGCCCGATGAACAAGATCCTATGATGCCTGATGGACAGAGATCTCAAAGCTAACTAAAGCTGCACCGATGGAACTGGCAATTGTCACTGGTGACGAACTGCAGTATTGACTGACAGAACAGAGAGATCAGAAAATGACAAAATATCTAGTTGGAAGAGCTAAATGATAAACTTAACTGGTTGTTTTATTTTCTTTATTCACCCACCGTTAAGTAATTGATTTAAAGATGCTTTATACAATTGGCAAGAAGATAACTATGAGATAAAACAAGAGTTAAAGTCATAAATCAATTTGGCTGGATTATTTTTCATGCCAAGAATCAAGAATCAAGAACCTAGAAAAAAGGAATATCATGTCTCTTTAAGAGACAAGCATAATTCATTTCCGTAAGAAATCAGATACATGGGGGAGTGAATTGAGAGAAGATTCTGAAGAGAAACTGGTGAAGGTTAAACTTCATACAGTCCTGGTCAATCAAGCTAAGGGAGAGCTAAGGAATTCTACAGACACTGACGAATAGAAAAGTACAGCATCACAGAGCAGAAAGAGTTAAGTACAAAGGAATTGAATTGATACATTGATTAGAAATATATTGTAAGTAAATAGATCTAAAAATATGCAATTCAGTTGCATTAGAAATAGGTCATTTTGTTTCAGTTTAACCATTGAAGCATTAAGTACCTTAACAGAGCAGGACTTAACAGTCTTTTGTAATTGAGGTATATCCTAATAGATTACCAAAAGGTTGACTCATGATAGTAGCATCGGTCTTACCTAAAGCTTATTGACAGTCTAAGAAGGAGGCTGATTCAAGGATGGTAGTAAGATT
>MU223139.1:341683-354625 GCA_018584345.1 Thuja plicata
AATAAAATTCATCTTATTTAATTAAATTAAATTTCTCCCTTTTAATTAAATAAAATTCCTCTTATTTAATTAAATTAAATTCCTCCCATTTAATTAAATAAAATTCTTCTAATTTATTTAATTAAAAAGAAACCCCTCTTTTAATTAAATAAATAAAAATCCCCACTTAAAGCACTTTATTTGATAAAAAAAGAAATAAATTAAATGAAAATTAAATAAAAATCCCTTTTTCTTCACATCTTCCTAAGTGGTGGGATTTTTGCCTCTTAATCATAGCCTTTGATTTTTGCCTCTTAATCTCAACCGTTCACTTTCCTTTAAAAGGAGACCTCTCCTTCTCATTCATAGATCATCTTTTTCATAGTATTGTTATGTTGCAGGTTTGGACAACAATTTTAGAGGATTTGAGCACTCAAGCTTGGATATTGCAACTTCCCTCTTCTTGTCTTCTTCTTCTTGCATCCATGGCTCTTCATGTAGATTAGATTCATATTAGATTAGCTTGCATATTTCTTTTCATAGATTAATCATGCATTGTTATCACTTAGATTAATTTTCTTTTATGCATTGCAATCATATAAAATAGATCTCATTTTTCATGCATTGAATCTCTCATTTCATGATGTACTTGCATGGGCATAACTAGGTCAATCTAAGGGCCTTCATCACACACCTTTGCACTCCATGACTAGAGAGCTATGAGTTGTTATTTGAGGCCTCATTCTTGAGCAACCTTGGATGGAATTACCCATAGAAGTGTGTCAACACTTTAGCACACAATTTTGGCACCCATCGTGGGGCAGAAGATTTGTTTTCTGTCACTTTAGCTATTTTTAGTAATTTATTTTTGGATTTTCAAATTTTCCGTCTTTTTCGTACTTTCTATTTTTGTCTATAGGGAAATTTTGTGTGAGATTTTGCAGGTTCCCAGTTGAGCTTTTGTTGATTTTGTATTTTCTTGTGCGACTCTATGTACTTCCTCACGTGACACTATGTACTTCCTCACATGAGATTCGGCATCAGGCCATGATTTGACTTGTTTGCTGTCTTTCTATATTTTTTTGATTCTATGCATTTCCTCGTGCAGGCCTATGTACTTCTTCGTGTGGCTGAGCACTTTCTCGCACGGCACTGTGTGTTTTCTCATGCGAGATCTAGCACCAAAGATCTGATTTTACTTGTTATATTTTATATCTTTGATTTTTTGGTGCTAACCACTAATGTTTACTGTTTCTGGTGGTTTGTGATTTTTTATTGCTATTGCTATTGTTGATTTGGACTTGCGTGGATAAACAACAAAATGATTCGCATTGCATTGGATTTGAGGTATTTTGTTGCTCTCTATAACATTTGGATTTTGGAAATAAAATGAGTATCTCATGTGTTTAGCTTGAGTGTGTCTTGCTTTCATAGATCACATTTCCAATTGGTGCTCTAAAAATGGACCTAGATTTTCTTTCTTACATATACGTTTCACATAGTAACTAGGCCCTATGAACAATATTTGTGGCGATCTTGAGAGAGTGGGCTTAATTATCTTGTCTTACATGCGAAGCTCTTCTTGATGATAGATCCCCTTGTAGGTAGGGAAGGATCTATTTTTATCTCATTGGTCAACTTGGTTTGGGCTTCAACTTTTGGCAATACTTTCTCTCTTTGGGGAGATTGGTGTCATTTATTGTTGTGTGAATCTTGAATGAGGTGATTTCAAATTAGTGAGTCAATGAATCATGTTTGCTATGTTTTGGTGAGGTGAAGAGGCTAGAGGATTATGCTCTTTTCCCTTTTGGGACAATCAAAAAATTGGAACCCTTGAATCCAAACCAAGTCCCCATGTGGTCCATATTGTGAGTCTTCCTTGTTAGAGAGGGTTAACCATAGTGGACATTCCATTTATTGGGTAAACCATGTGGACAGAACCTCAAGCGGTAATAGCCATTTTCACCATGGTAGAAGCAACTGCTATATAAATGTCCTTGTGGAAGAAATCTCCATGGGTGTAGTTTCTTGTGGGTTGTCAAATCTCCTCAGCAGCTCTTGATTGATTAAATTCTTGGACTGTGTCAAAACCTCGGTACACCAAGATTGGATTTCACCCACTTGAGATTACAAAAGTTGCAGAGTCAAGCCATTACTAAGAACCATAGTGCAACCAACTTTTTATTTTCTAGGACTATGTGCATGGTTGGAAATTTTTTTGAGAACATACACAAGTAGCATCTTTATGGAGTAGACATACTATGACACTATCCATGTTCATGTGCAAGGTTGCTTTGTCCCTTGCTCATTGTTTGAAGACATTGATTGCTTGAACTCCCTGATTGTTGTTCTATGTGCTTGATTCATGATAAAATCGGTTAATTCATCTAGTTGGTTATTTAAAACAATCAAAATCTGAGTTTTATGTCCTTTCCTCATGTGAGAAAACTGTTTCTTTGCTCTATTCACTGCATTTCCCCATGCGGCTATCTAAGAATCCTCGCACGAATCTTAAAGTCAGTTTGCTATTTCCTGTTTCACTAGTCTGAGTTTTCTTGCACCGCTCTATGCATTATGTCACACGATCCTACAAATCCTCACGTGAGAGAGCATTTCCTCGCATGAAACTTCTTGTCAGTGAACTATTTGTTGTCATTTTTGAGCCCGTTTAGCTTGCTGTCTTGTCGTTTCTAGTTTTCTGGGTTGATCCGGGTCAGATTGGATTACTTACCCCACTACTAGAAGCTTGTTTATCTTTAGATTGTTTCATTTTGACCTCTTGATTAGAAATCTTTGATTTCACAAGTGACCTTGCTTGGCACTTGGTGAGTTAGAAACTATCCTTGTTGAGAAGATAAACCTTTAGTTTCTTTTATAACACACTTAGAGAGTTTTGGTAGTCTCTTGTCCATCTAATTCCATATAATTTCAACTTCAATCTCAATTAATATAATTTGGGTAAGATCATCCTCCTAATCCATAACGTGCTAGGGTATTCAATTGAATTTATTGGGCACCTCTATGGCAGTGTTGGCTTATACCTCTTTGCAATATTCTATCTTATCACCTCTTTTGGATAAGTTAATGCTTTTACTATCCTAGTTTGGTACCAACGTTTATTAGGGTAATCCTATCAGCTAGTACTTTTTCTTTCATGCCAGTTACAACAAGATATCAAGTAAATCAAGGAAAATGACCTCAAGTGGTTTTATACCAATTACCCCTAGTTCAAACTCGCCAAAGACATAAGGGAAAAGAACCCATATTTGTTCAATCACCTAGGAATAATTTGGAAGTGTGGTTTGATTCCAAGAGTCATCTTAGTGAGCTGGGTATCCCATTAGCATCTTCTCATTATTCTATGGATATGAGTCACACAATGACTCAGAGAGAGAAGGAAGCCAGTGATAAACATTATGAGGATATGTCTACAAAGAGTAGAGATGCTATTTCATTTAGTGGTTCCTCTCATGATAGTAGACCGGCCTCACCCCTTATTTCAACAAGTTATCTAAATGCACACCAAAGGGCTGGTAGAGAGAGAGGTAAGAGACATGATTATCAAGATAACCATTTGCAACATGAAAGCCAACATGGAGAACCTTATGATGCTCACATAAACTCAACTTATACCAACAACTTGTTTCAAAATTCAAGACCAAGCTCACCTACCAATTACATGAGTAACAGACTCAAGAGGATTGATCATGAAAAGAAAGCATTCCAAGATGAACAAGCTCATAAGGAAGAAAAAATTAGACGTCTAGAGATGGAGAAACAAAATTTGATGGAAATGGAAAGAAAATCCTTCCAAGAAGAGTGAGACAGGCTCTTGGCTAGAAAACTCAATGATCCCTTCAATAATATGCATGTTAGTGGTGGAAACAGTTCTCCTCCATCCACTCCTCCTAGGACTCCACAAAGTAGGAGACATTCAAAATCACCATCACGATCTCCTATTCCTAGAGGAAGAAGAGTTTCAAGACATGATCATTATAGGAGAAAAACTCCTCCTAGGAACTCAAGGCCACCTTTACAATGTGCTCATTATGGTTTACAATATGGGAGTAATAACTCAAGCTATGATCACACCTCCCAAGACTTTATGCAAATGCAACAAGAGCCACTTTTTCAACAGTATGTGGAGAAATATGTGGAGAGAAGCAAGGATAAGTTCCTAGAGAGCCTAATCAACAAGGGTGCCAGAGTCCCTTACAACTTTGATGTGGATAGAAAGATCAAGAAGCAAGGTCCATCCCAAGAGGAGAACCTTGATGCAATGCAAAGAACAATAGACCAGATATCTGCATGTAAGAATTCTTTCTCATTGGACTCAATTTGTCCTAATCCTTTTAATAAGAGTGTTGACATGAAAGAATTTCCTAGGAAGGTTGAAATTCCTCAATATGAAAAATATGATGGAAGTGGAGATCCACATGATCATGTGCGCCAGTTTTATACCACAATTTTTGAATTCCATCAAGATGATTCATACCTTATGAGATTATTCCTGTGAAGTCTTAAGGGACAAGCAATGGAATGGTTTACTAAGATAACTCCTCCTGTTAAGACTTTCAAAGAGCTTGTTCACAGATTTGTTCAACACTTTGCATACAATGTTTCAAGATCTATCACTTTGTTGGACTTATGTAGCTTAAAGAAAAATCAAGGAGAATACTTTGTTACTTTCTTGCAAAGGTGGAGATGAAAATGCTCTTTCTATTCTAGAACTATTCCTGACAATGAAAAGATTGACATTCTTGTTAGTAACTTGGTTCCCGAAATGTGGTATGAAGTTAGGAAAATGGTTTTTGATTCATTCGAAACCATGGTTGAGACCGCATGTAGAATCGAGGATGTTTTAAAAGAACAAGGAATTTTGACTAAACATGAAAATAACAATGGTCAAAACAACAACTCTAACAAGGATAAAGGGAAGAACCAATATTGGAATAGGAACAAAAAAGTGGTTAATGATGGAGTTGTGGATTCCTCCCAACCTAAAGATCAACCTATACTTCATTTATCTAGTAATGTTCAAGCTGTGAAGCTCAATATATCCAATCAACAAGAAAGCAAGCCAAGCTACCAAGATAAGCCTAAGGGTGAAAAGCGTCAATTTGCAAAATTTGGTGAATCTTATGAGGAAATTTTCAATAAACTTATTGCTAGCAATCTTATACATCCTCTAGATGTTGTGAATTTTTGTATACCTGCCATTAAACCACATTGGTGGAAGGATAAAGCCTATTGCATATTTCATAATGGTATTGGACATGACATTGAACACTGCTGGAAACTCAGGTATATCATTCAAGATCTGATTAAGAGTAAACAAATTACAATAGATGGATTGAACACCAATGTTGATCACAAAGCATTCAAGGAACCTTTGCCCAAATATGAATAGGGGGAAACCTCTAAAGTTATGAATGGCAAAGCTGAGATCAATTATACTTACACAGATGCAAAAAATATTATCAATATGCTTGAAGTTGTTGATGAAAATGTTAATATGATGAGTGGAAAAGATCCTTATGGTTATGATCTAGATGAATACTCTCCTCCTATTTTTGATAGAGAACCTGTTGTGGTGCTAAGGGGTCCCAACTATAGAAGGTCGTCTCAAGCCCTTAATGCTGTTACCCAAAGTCAAGGTCCCATTTTCATTAGAGGACCCAATTCAAACCAATCAAGTAAACCTAAGAAAGTGGCATCCAAGCCTGTCACCTTGAAGCCAACTATTAATCCTAAGTCAAACTAAAATATTGTTGATCTGTTACAAAGAACCCCCGCTCAGATTTTGATCTTTGAGCTCCTAGAGTTGTCCCCTAGACATAAGAAAATCCTTGAGGATGCTTTGCGTATGGAAAATGTCCCCAACAACTTAGATATTGATCAATTCTAGAATATGGTTAATCACATTGCTACCCATCATTTCCTTTCATTTTCAGAAGATGATGATAAATATTTGAGCCATCCGCACAATCTTGCCCTTCACATTGAGGTTATGGTCCATCACACCCGTGTTAGGTGCGTATTGATAGATGGGGGTGCTGGGCTTAATATTTATTCTTTTAGTCTTTTGAAAGAATTGGGTTATTATGAGAAAGTTATAGATACCAAGAAAATAATTACTATCAAAGCCTATGATGAGGCAGAAAGAAGTTCCAAGGGGTTGGTCATCCTTCCTGTTAGGATTGTCCCTATTGAAAAAGACATTGTATTTCAAATAGTTGATGCTGGACCCCTTGCGTATAATATCCTACTTGGTAGACCATGGATTCATGATATGAAAGTAGTGCCATCTACCTACCATCAATGTTTTAAGTTCCCCTACAATGGAATAGAGATTTGTGTACCCAGGGATAACACTTTATCTGTTAATTCAATTTCAGTAGGGGCTCATATTCCCCTCAATAGAGAAGCAGAAGATTTTGATGCAACCTTAGCTGAATGTAAAGACAAGCTTAAAATGATAGACCTTGGCATGGGGGGGTACCAACTCAACTCCCTCACAACATTACCAGTTTCACCTCGGTCTTATGGAAAACCTTTAAAAGAAAAGAAACCTTCCTCTTTAGCTATGACCTTATTTGGAAAATTTGTAGAATCATCAGTGCCTATCTAAGATGATAAAGAGGAAACATTTGTTAGAGACTGGATCTATAGAGAAGAAAAATATATGCATAATGAGAACTTCTCTCCCTCTCCTAAAGCTTGTGGAAAAGGGGTATACCTTTGTCAAAAAGATGGGTTATCTTGGGTACAACCCTCTTAATCATAATTTGGATGCTAGGTCTAAACCTCTTGATCATGCACAATTTGGACGCAAGTCTAAGAAGCCAGTTGGCCTAGGATTTGAAAATTACAACAAGCACACTAATCATCTCTTTGAAAAGTTGGATAGTGATGATGAACCAGAGTATGTACCTAATTTGACAAATCAGCAAGATATGTGTGAAGATTGGGTCCCTTCCACTACTCTCCTTTGGGGAGATTCAGATATTTTAGTCACTCATACATCAGTTGAAACTTTAGAACAAGAATCAGATATAGAGGATCCTTTGAGAGAGTGTCAAAGAAAGAATCTTGTTCATTTAATGGAAAGAGAAAGTGCTACTTTTGATGAAACTAGACCTTCTACATCACGATGTCCCAGACCTTCATGGTGTAAGCATCCTAGTCGCAGTTCAGATACAAGTTCTAATGAGTATGAGCCAATGAGTCACATGTAGGATTAGAGGTTTTGAACCCACATGTTGCTTTAGTGGATGATTCTCCACTTGTTAGGAAAAATCTTGATTTGGGTATCTTAGAGGGATACTTGACAAACTTTGACTCTTCAGTCACCATTGATAATATCATTCACATTTATAACCTCAAACTAGTCATTGAATTATCCCTTGTTCATCCCAACCTCATTGATTGGTCTCAAAACTATCAAGAACCTGAGCTTTTAACATTCCAAAATGATTATGAGATAACTTGTTATCTAAATGACATTGAACCTATAGTCTCTTCCACCAGTGAACCAACTACCAGTATGACAGAGCTAGACATCAAGTACCTTAGACACAAGATAAAAAGAAAAGAAAATAAAAAGAATAGGTGTTTTGATGGCGAAAACCACTATGTGGCGGTGTCAGAACTGAAAAAGTAAAAATAAATGATGTATCCAAGGGTGAAAACCTCTCTAAGGCACCTAAGGATGAGGTACTTGATTGTCTCCCCAACTATTTTCAAGATAGATCTTCAGTGCTTATTGAACCAACACAAGCAGTTAATTTGGGTATGGATGAGGCTCCACAAATAGTACACTTGGCTGAGTCCTTGTCACCAATAGAAAAAGAGGCTTACACTAAGTTATTACAGAGAAAGAAGATCAATTTTGCATGGACTTATTCAGATATGCCAGGGTTGGACATTAATCTTATCATGCATCACTTATCTATAGCTCCAAATGTCAAACCAGTTAAACAGAAATTGAGAAAGGTGCATCCTCACAGAGCTCTTCTAGTCAAAGCAGAATTAGAAAAACTCGTTGGTGCAAAATTTATAAGAGCTATTGCCTATGCTGAATGGAAATCAAACATTGTACCAGTTTCCAAACATGACAAATCCATTTGAGTTTGCACAGATTTTAGAGATCTCAATAGAGAATGCCCAAAGGATGACTTTCCACTTCCCAACATAGATATGATAGTGGATATGATGATGGGTTATGAGATTTATTCCTTGATGGATGGTTTTTCTGGGTACAATCAGATTAAGATAGCTCCTAAAGATAAAGAAAAGACTGCATTCACTTGTGCATGGGGTACCTATTGTTGGAACGTTATACCATTTGGATTAAAAAATGCAAGAGCTACCTATCAATGAGCTATGACAACAATTTTGCATGACATGATGCATAAAAATATGGAAGATTATGTAGATGACACCTTGGCCAAGTCTAAACAAAGAGATATACACTTAGATGATTTGGAAGTAATTCTAGATCATATGGAACAATTTCAACTAAGGTTAAATCCTAAAAAGTGTGCATTTGGAGTCACATCTGGAAAATTACTTGGATTAATCATTTCAGCAAAAGGAATAGAGGTGGACCCTGAAAAAGTTCAAGCAGTCATAGATATGCCACCTCCTAAAAACATTAGTCAAATGAGGAGTCTTCAATCTATAAGGAGATTCATTTCACAACTGGCAGATAGAGCTCAACCTTTCAACAAGAACTTACATAAAGGAGTCAAATGTGTTTGGAATGAGGATTGTCAAAAGAGCATAGATCAAATCAAGAAGTACTTGGCGAATCCTCCCATTTTAATGCCTCCTATCCCAGGGAAACCACTTATTTTATACATTTCAACAACAAAATATTCCTTGGGGGCATTACTAGCTCAACTTGATGAAAATGGGAAAGAAAGAGCAATATATTACATCAGTCATACTCTTGTTTCATATGAGGTTAATTACACTAGCATCGAGAAAGCTTGCCTTTCTGTTGTGTTTGCTTCCCAAAAGTTGCAACATTACATGCTTGCACACACTATACACCTCATAGCAAAAATAGATCCACTCAAATATTTGCTAAGGCTGTCCTCACAGGTAGACTTGCTAAATGGATGATGATACTTTCTGAGTTTGACATAGCGTACATTGAGCGTAAAGAAATCAAAGGATAAGCCATAGCAGATAAATTGGCTGATTTCCCATTACAAGATAATGCACCTATTCAAGTTGACTTTCTAGCTGAGCATCTCATGTATATGATTGAAAGAACATGGAAGATGTTCTTTGATGGATCTTTTATACAAAATGGTTCAGGAGCTAGTGTGTTGTTTGTTTCTCCTAATGGGTACACGATTCCTAAGTCTTACAAATTATTGTTCCCATGTACAAAAAAAATTGCTGAGTATGAAGCTTTAACTAATGGACTTAAGGTGGCCATAGAATGGGGAATTATAGAGTTACGCATCTATGGGGATTCACAACTGATAATCAACCAAGTTAATGATGAATATCAAACAAAACATGAGAAAATGGTACCTTATAAGAAAATGGTTGATGCCTTGAAGAGATACTTCACATTTGTCATGTTTCAACAAATCCCTAGAGCAGAAAACAAAGCAGCTAATGCTATGGAAACACTTGCTTCACTCCTTCAGCAAGATCAACATGAATCTAGATTTGAATTCCTGGTGGAAGAGCTACATCACCCTATCTTTGACTCCCAAGAAATCCATGTCATTTGTACCCTTGTTGGTCATGAGTCATCCCTTTATGGTTCCATTTAATCATATCTTTGTGATGGCATTATACCTGAAACCTTTAACCGATCTAAACGTAGAAACCTTACCCAAAATACCTCTCACCATTACCTTATCGCTGGTGATTTGTATAGGAGGGGTCTAGATGGAACACTTCTTAGATGCTTAGAAAAAGAAGAATCTGACCAAGCTTTAGTTGACATTCATGAGGGAATTTGTGGGGGACATTCCAATGGTCTTTCTATGGCCCAAAGGTTGCATAGGGTGGGGTACTATTGGCCCACGATGCAGATTGATGCTCTAGCTTTTGCAAAGTCATGTGAAAAGTGTCAAAAACATGGTAACCTAATACATGCTCCAGGCAGGGAGATCATTCCTTCTATATCTCATTGGCCATTTCAGCGCTGGGCCTTTGACCTTGTTGGGAAGATTCACCCCAACTCATCAGGTGGACTCAAATTTATTATCACTGCTACTGATTACTTCACTAAATGGGTAGAAGCTGTCCCACTTTCTATTGCCTCGGGCAAGATAGTTTCTCTATTCATTCTGAACCATATCATCTGTCGATATGGAGTACCTTCTGAGATTATCACTGACAATGGAGGCCAGTTTAAAAATGAGGACCTTAAACAACTTTGCAAGAAATTCAAGATGAAACAACATTGGTCCTCCATTTACTTCCCGCAAGGAAATGGTCAAGCAGAGGCATCAAACAAGGCCATTCTTAAAATTTTGCATAGAAAAGTCTGTAAGAATGGTAGAGATTGGCATTTATAGATAAATCCAACTTTGTGGGCCTATAGAATGAGTATTTGTATTTCTAATAGGGCTACTCCTTTTTCCCTTGCATATGGCACTGAAGCAGTGTTACCTTTGGAGGTTGAGATTCCTTCACTTCGAGTTTCTCTCCATAGTCTAGTTACAGATGAAGACTACCATGCCATGAGACTTCAAGAGTTAGAACTTCTAGATGAGAAACGTCAAGCATCATTTGACCATATGAGGGTTTATCAAAAGTGCATGTCCAAAGCCTTCAACAAAAAGGTTTTCCCTAGAGAATTCCATGTGGGAGATCTTGTCCTACGTGAAAATCCTAAGAATTAATAGCATAGAGATTAAAAGGGAAAATTTGAACCTAATTGGCTTGGACCTTATGTTATTACAACTTTTGGGTCTAGTGCTTATTTATTGTCTACAAAAGAGGGAGAGTAGCTCCCTGATCCTATCAATGTCTTGCACCTAAAGAAGTTCTATCCATGATGCCCGTTCTGTCTGGGGGCATCCTTTGTACATAATTATTGATCCTGAAAAAATTTAAAAAAAATGATATATTTTCAAAAATTTTAAAAATCGAAAAATGTCCTGAAAAAATGATCATCTTAGTGAAAACCTAGCAATAGGTGCTTTGATGTATCTCAAAAAAATTATATATTCTAAAAATACAAAAAAATCAAAAAAATAGAAAAAGTGCCTTGGTTAAAACCTGGAAACAGACACCTTGGTAGCAAAAATTCAAAAAAAATATAAAAAGTCCTCAAAAAAGAAGAAAAAAAAATTTAAAAAATTGTAATAAAATCCAAGTGGTGAAAACCTAGAAGTGGGCACTACTTGAGGCCTTTGCACCCCTATTTCTTAGCGCATGTCCTTGACACTTAGCCTTTCTCCATTATGCCTTGTCCTTGTTGCCTCGGTCTAGAATTGGTCTTTGTCTTTGTCTAGGGGGGACTAACTGTGTTAGCTTTGGTCTCTTGGATGTGTTAGTCTTTAGGACATCTCACAAATGGTGTTTTTCAACACCACCCCAACTGTATTTTTCAATACAACCCATGACGTTAAGTTTTTTTTAACACTTATCGATTTGGTCTTACCCAATTTTGTCATGTGGTCTTACTTGCTTGCAAGCATTCGATCATTATCCTCAAAACTCAGTATCAGTTAACACACTTAAATTTTTAAACACAACACTTAATGCTTGAGCTATGTCATGATCTTTTCTTTGTGTGCTGATTGTTATTGATTTTCGTTGAGTGTCCTTGTCTAATAAGTCTCTCTGTGATGCATAGCTAGAGGACTTTGGGCATGGGGCATGTTTTTATTTGCTTCTTTCTTTAAGCTTCATTGTTTTTGCACAACCATTTTTCTGGTCATCCTGGCCTCTATGCCTTGATGCGAGCGTGCTTTTGCTATATTAAATTGGGTAAGCTAACATCATAGTCATCTTGACCTTTATGTCTTTGATGCTTATGTTAGAATCTTTCCACATTCCAATCTGATATAAATAACATTCATATCTTCATAGTTGCGCTCGTGTCTAGTGATGGTTGTGTGATGCTTCTGATCACAATCATATCTTCATAGTTGCACTTGTGACTAGTGATGATTGTGTGATTTTCTGATGTCCGTTAATAATGGCCCAATGATGAAAATAAGTTCCTTAACATTCTCTAATGAACGATGAGCACAAAGTCCTATTTTATAGTTTCTCTATTACAAATACACCTTTGCATTTTTATGTAGCTTGCATTGTTAGACTTCATGTTAGTTTGTATTTTTAGTCTGCATTATGAGTTTGAGAGGGTTTCCTTCATCTTTCTTGTGGACTTTTAATCAACCGTGATCATGTTCTGATCTTCATTTCTTTATCTTCTTTCGTGATCTCAATCAAAATTTTCTACCTTAAACAGTTGATTAATTTTGGGGCATTCTCTTCTTCTTCTTCTAATTCAACCTTGGGGCATAATCTTTCATGCTTGATGATCTACCTTGGTTCCGTGATCCTTATATCTTTCATCTTACATCAAGAACCTTATCTTTAGTTCAATTTGATCAAATTTATCAATTTTCTATTTCTTCTCTATCTCATTTCAATTTTGATCACGAGGGGGCAGTTCCTATCAAACTTCAATCCTTGATTCAGCTTTATCAATCCTATCATTTGTTCCACTTGGGGAAACCTTGCTTGAGATTATTTTCTCAGACATGTCAATTACTTACAAACAATGGTGTTGACCTTGTATTATTTTACAATCTTCTTATCTTTGTTCTGATGTATATTACTTACAAACAACGGTGTTGATGTCTGTGTTGTTTTGTGATCCCAAATCGATCTCACACTTCAACTACATTCTTTGACTACATGTGTTCCCATAATGATCACACATTAGTCAAAGAGGGGCAAATGTATGCACCC
>MU223139.1:355095-383789 GCA_018584345.1 Thuja plicata
GTGGTGGGATTTTTGCCTCTTAATCATAGCCTTTGATTTTTGCCTCTTAATCTCAATCATTCACTTTCCTTTAAAAGGAGACCTCTCCTTCTCATTCATAGATCATCTTTTTCATAGTATTGTTATGCTGCAGGTTTGGAGAGCAATTTTGGAGGAGGACTTGAGCACTCAAGCTTGGATATTGCAACTTCTTTCTTCTTGTCTTCTTATTCTTGCATCCATGGCTCTTCATGTAGATTAGATTCATATTAGATTAGCTTGCATATTTCCTTTCATAGATTAATCATGAATTGTTATCATTTAGATTAATTTTCTTTTATGCATTGCAATCATATACAATAGATCTCATTTTTCATGCATTGAATCTCTCATTTCATGGTGTACTTGCATGGGCATAACTAGGTCAATCTGAGGGCCTTCATCACACACCTTTGCACTACATGAATAGAGAGCTATGAGTCGATATTTGAGGCCTCATTCTTGAGCAATCTTGGATGGAATTACCCATAGAAGTGTGTCAACACTTTAGCACACAAGCAACAGGGTAGAGATTATCAGAGGGGAGAGAGTCAGGATGAGTCTAGGGTACTTGATACCAGACAGATGCTTTAGGCTATCCTGAATTTGTCTTGGTCCTGAGAGAGACAGAGAGGAGTAGGATGTATCCCATCACTCCCATATAGAGGAAAGATAGAGGGAGAGGTCTAGGAGCCCTCGTAGGAGGACTATTTAAGTGGACCCAGAGGTGGTTGCAGAAAACCACATTAGGGACCTGACGAGAGGGAAGCCTATACCTTTTGATGGACATGATCTGGTTTGGAGGCTGAGACTTGGCTCATAGCCTTAGATAGGGTCTTCTCTATGCACCCCTTTAGTAGAAATACTAAAGAGAGATATGTTGTGATGTAGTTGTCACACTTTGCAGCTATTTGGTGGAAGATCGAGGAGGACAAGCTAGGTCTTCATATGGACACTGTTACATGGGAACTCTTTCTTGAGAAATTTAGGGAGAGGTTCCTTTCTGATCAGTGGAGACAGTAGAGGGCCGATGAGTTTCATAACTTGAGGCAACTGACATTAACTGTAGAGTAGTATGAGCGTCATTTTTATGAGTTCAAACAATATGCAGGATACAGTCAGGACTCCACACTTATGATATAACACTTTTTGCGAGGTCTTAGTGCCCGCATTGTAGAGGACATAAATCTCTTTGAGCCTACTTCCCTGCTCTCTGCGATTATTAAAGCCACTCTTACAGAGACTAACTTGGCATTGGGTCATGGTGGCAGTCAGTTGGGTGCTCCTACAAGTGGTGCATCTGCTTCTAGGGTTAGAGGTAATCAGTCTCAAGGGACTGGGAACTTTAAGGAACCCCCTAGTTTCTTTATGGGTAATCAGAACTTGCAGTAGAAGGTGTCTTCTCCACATAGCCAGAGTGGTGGTACTCGCTCTAGGGATTCTCGTGGTGGTCCGCATGCCAGGGGCAATCAGTTTAGTCATCCTATGTAGAGAACGCAATAGAGTGTCAATAGAGACGGGTTTCAATAGTCTAGTGCACCTTCAGTTAGAGGAGGTGGTAGTAGAGGGGCTTGCTTCACATGTGGGTAGTTTGGGCATATTGCAGTGAATTGTCTATAGCGTGCTTCTCAATTTTCTGAACAGAGACTTGCGACTTCCGAACCTACAGTTGGAAATGTTGGTAGATCTCATAGAGTATATGCAGCCTTGGACTATCATCCTCCAGTGTATCATCTTCCTGTGAGTGAATCTACGGGTAGAGGACCTGCAGCTGGTTTTTAGTTTCCTATAGCAGGGAATGACCCTCAGACTTTGAGCCAGAGAGCAGGGAAGGGTCCTATGGGATCTACACGTTGAGTCTTATGTGACTCATTAGGATGCTTCATGTTTATGGGAGTATATCCCTATTTGTTTTAGGCTTCCAGGAGTAAGCCTAATCCTAGGGGGGGTGGATGTAATACCCACTCATATTTTTCTTTCATTTTTGATGCCTTACTCTTTTAGGCAATTATTTCAGTTGATTGGCCAAATTATTTTAGGCTACATTTCATGTGAGCTATTACTCTTTCATTTGATGGTGAATTGTGATTATGATGTTATGGATTTGTCATATGCATAGATAGATGTGATGATTTTATTATGATGATTATTACATGTTGATTTCAAATTATGATGTACTTACCCCATACTTGCATGTGTATGGTTGTCTTATTAGTTGATGTACTTGTTGATGTGTTGTTGTGGTAGAGGATGGAGACGTAGTTAATTTCTTTGAGAGATCCACACATTCGACCGATCCCTATCATTGTTTGCGATATTATATTGTATACACATGCGTGTTCTTTTGATGACAAGATTACAGGTACATGGCATCATCTTCCCTGAATTGGCAGGAGTGAGTGTACCCATACATTCATCTCAATGGTAAAGAGGGGAGGTAACATATAGATCCAAAAACCATAACCTAAGCCTAATCATCCTAATGTTGGATGAGTTTCAGTTTGACTACCCTATCTGAATTCGTCTAGTTGACATGAATTCAAATATCACTTCCTTGAGTAAGTTTGTCTTTGCTTGTGTTTGCTTTCAGGTGATTTATTGGGTCATTGAGTGATTTTCCATGTTTTATGATTTAATAGATTATAGTTGAATTAAATATTTAATTATATCCTATGTTTATTTGAGATAATTAATTAAATTCAAATATTTGAATATTTTGATTTAATTAAGTATTTAATTGAAACTTAAAGTAAATATGCTTTTATGATTAATTAAATAATTAAATATTTAGTTGCATGTATTATTGTGATATAAATATTTAATTTAATATTTTATTAATTACATGTGCATGAATGTGTTGAAAAAGTATTTTCAAATTCAAAATCTCAACTAGATATTAGGAGTCAAAGTTGAGTTGTGGCATAAAAGATATTTTTAATTATTTAATTATGAATTTCTTTCAATTTCAAGTTGAGTCTTTTTAGGGATTGACTTGGGAGTTGTCATGAGGGTTTGCATAATTTGTGGAAGTTGATTCTCTTTAGGAGAATTCTCCTCTCATTCTCTCATAACAGGTTTTTGGGTGAAGACATTTTTGTAGAGCCTTTGGTGTTCTTGAATTTTTGGAGAATTGGGAATTTTTGTGGTTTCTTGTTGGATTGGAGATTGGTGTGATTTCTTGGTTTCATGTGCTTAGATCTTCATGGTTTCCAGATTTGTGGTTGATTCGTGCTTGGAGGTTTTCAGGTTTTCTATCATCTTGAAGGGCACATTTCTTCAGTTTCTTGCATTAGAATCAAGGTAAGTTTTGTGTTCCTTATTTTGTTTCAATTTTTGCAAATCTGAGGTTTTCAGTGTTTGATTGGATGCATGTTTAATATTTTTGAATCTAGGTGGTTTAATAGTGTTTTTGTGCTTTCAGGTATCTATAAAACCCTTGGATATGAATTTCTCATATTTTATTTAGACTTGGCATGGTAGGGTTATGCTGGCAAAATTTTGTGAGAAAATTCTATATAGAACTCCTAGAAAACAATAAATCAATCTGCACTATAGTCTAAACTATAGAGAAAAAAAAAACATTCCTTTGAAATTCCTTTGGAAAAATTTAATTAGTTGAAAAAATTCAACTCTCTGGAAATTATACAGTCTTTACAAAAGGTCACCAGTCAATTTTTAATTAGCCCAGAAAGGACAAAAAGTGAGAAAAGACAAAAAATGAAAACCCTTTTCTATGTTTTTCCGTTTTCAGAATTTGGATTTAAAAAATAAATTTAAATACCTTTTTAGGAAAACAAAATTGAATTCGTTTAAAAAAAAAATCAAAATAAAAAAAAATGCTATTTTAGGGGGGGTGGGTTTGACCTCACCTACCCCGTGGCATAATAGCCGCCGCAACCAATGCTGCTAGCACAGACTGTTTTGCCCTCAGCAGTCACGGGACTGCCTCGGCAGCTGTGAGCTACCGTGGCAGTCACGGGACTGTCGAAGGAAGCTCGTGCACTACGTAGGTGTAGAGAGGGGAGGCCTGCAGGGGACCCGCTCCACCCCAAAAGTTGTTTTAAATTTTATTTTTATTAAAATTTATTTTATTATAAATTTCAGTTTTTTAAAAATAGTTTAGTTTATATTTAATATTAATTTTTAATTAATATGTTTAATATTAATTTTTAATTAATATGTTTATTAATAATTTTTATTAATATAATTATGATTAATTTTAATTAATATGTCTATGATTAATTTTAATTAATATGGTTATTATTAATTTTAATTAATATGCATTGTTTAACAAAGAGTATTTAATGTTGATTTTTAAATTCTTGATTAATCTAGAGACAATAGGTTTAGTTAGATTAATTTAATTAATTTAATGATTATTTTAATTAGTTCATTTAAATACTAGAGATAGTTTTGGATGGATTTAATTTAAATGCTATAATTTATTTTGGATTGTTATAAACCTGGATTGATCAATGGAGTTTATAAATGGGTTTATTTATTTAAATAGGATTTAATTGATGTAAATTATATGCATGTAATAGTCTTTTCGTTATTCCTGTGAGACTATTAGGGGTGAAATTTTTAGATGGATTAAACTGGTTACCTTAGTTTAACTAATGAACCCTAGTTTTTAGAAGACTATTACTTTGCAAGTGGAATGGTGATTGTCTTTATACCGTGTATGTGTAATGGGTTAATGTTGTTTTCCATTCCTTATGTGTTTGTTTCCATGCATCGGGTATCTGGGTTTTAGATTACCCTAGAACATATACAGAGGCTGGGGGGTGTTTTACGTTTCTATTTTTGAATGGCGTGTGTGTTTCATGTAATTACCCTAAATTGACCATGTTAAACCTTTTGATTATGTTATCTGAATGTGTACCTCTATGTGACCATTCCTCATTGTGTGGGATACTGGATTGGGTATACTTGGGTTTTGACCTATGCTAGATCTTTGTAGGATTTGTGAGCCTAGGCTAGGTTACTTAGATGTGTAGTAGGGGGTGGCTTACAATAAGTTTTGTGTCCGTAAGTGACTACATGGATTGCTTATTGTAAGTATACTTCAAAAGTGATCATTAAATGTATAACTGAGAGATCGTAAAATGAAATAATAAGATGTGTTTCTCCTCACCCATGCTTGAGTGCTAGTAAAGACTGAGATGGAGGATAGGATAATGCTTTCCCCCTTTCGAGGCATGGGCTTTGGCATAGTTGGTGGCCTTATCAATTTGAGAGGCCATTGAAGGCCATGTATATTCACTTGAGTGCCGAGATCCAATGAGATTTCTAGGAAAAAACTTAAGGGTTAGATGTACATGATGACACCTTCCTATGCATAATATAGTTATCCTACGTATGTCAGTTGCCTCTGGATTAGTGAGTCTAACCTTTTATGATGTATAGTACACCTGGATTAGAGAGCTATTAGGATCCCTTGCTTAGTGGTTACTTTCGTATTGGTTTTGGATGTCTGAGTGGGGTTTGTTATTATCTCCTTAGCATGGTGGGGTGGACCTTTGTGGTTCCACATAGATAGGTGGTAGTGATTCTTTACCCATTGAGTTTTGACGTCCTTGTACCAAGTGCTTGATGATTCTTTGTAGATGAACTCTTTATGTTTCTTCATTATTGGTTATGTACTTTCATTATTGTAAATCTTGTATTAGAGTATCGCATGTATACCTAATCTGGATATTGTATATTAAGTAGATTAGAGTGATTACCACATACCCTGTGACATGTGCAGTGGATGTGAGTTTATGGTGGTTTCATGGTTATCTATGAGGTTTGTAATTATGGTTTTTGTAAGTTGGAATTGTTATATCTATTCAATTGAAATCTTTTGTTATGTTAGTTAGTTGTGTTTACTTCACGTAATTCAATGTCAAGGAACCCTTGAGTCGTGTAATCTATGTGAGTGTATGACATGTGCATAAATGGTAATTTCTTCCACATTGATGTATGTCTCTTTATGTAAACTTTAAAAGAAAATTACTCAACAAACATAGTATCATGTTCTAGGTTAATCTCTCTTGGGTTCCCTGACGGGGTGTTACAGGAAATATGATGTAGATGCTAAGCATGATGGGAATTCCAATGTCTATACTATAGTTAAGGATGGTGTTGAGTATGTGATGAACCCACTCCCTGATGGTGAGAAAGAAAACATGCTACTAGCACTATTTGACATATAGGGGAGAAGGAATTCATGAAGGTACTAAAAGAAAGGGATACACCTTGTTATGCCTTAGTAGTAAGGTCCAAAAAGACACCAGTGAAAGAGCCAAAGGTCAAAGCTCCTACTACGGATGTAGGCCCCAAAGAGGTCAAAGCACTATTAGACTAGTATAAGGGTATTATAGCTGAGATCACACCAGATTCTTTGTCACCTGAAGGGAAGTAAGTCACTGTATACACTTCATACCAGGGGCCACTCTTCCAAACAAAGAAGCATATAAGATGACCCCTAAACAATACCAAGAGATAGAAAGATAGATTGAAGAGTTATTGTCAAAAGGCCTCATTAGGAAGAGTGTGAGTCCTTGTGCTATCCCTGCAATCCTAGCACCCAAGAAAGAAGGCACATGGATATTATGTATATAATCTAGGGAAATCAATAGGATAACCATCAGATATAGGTTTCCTATGCCTAGAATAAAGGATTTGATGGACTGTTTAGGGGGTGCAAGCTATTACTCCAGGATAGATCTCAAGAGTGGTTACCATCAGATTATAAGAATCAAAGATGGAGATGAATGGAAGACAACATTTAAGACAAAAAAGGCCTCTATGAATGTCTTGTGATGCCTTTTGGCCTTTCTAATGCTCCAAGCACCTTTATGAGATTGATGAATGAGGTATTGAAGCCTTTTCTTAACAAATTTATTGTTCTATACCTTGATGAAATTTTGATCTTTAGTAGGAGAAAAGAAGAACACCTCAAGAATTTGGACATGGTGATGAGAAAAATCCATGAGGATAAATTGAAGATAAATATAGAGAAATGTGTATTCCTTCAAAAATAACTTGTGTTCTTAGGTTTTTTGATCTCCAAGAACAGTCTCAAGATGAACCTTTCCAAGGTTGAAGCCATCCTCAATTGGCCACCTCCTACTACTCCATCAGAGGTAAAGAGTTTCCATGGTTTATGTAGATTTTATAGGAAATTCATCATAAATTTTAGTGGAATATGTACTCCCATTATCAACACCATTAATGGTGGAAGAAAATTCATATTTTCATGGACTAATGAAGCTAATGAGTCCTTTGAGTTGTTGAAGAAAAACATTGTAGAGAAACCTATCCTAGTTCCACCAAAATTTCCTAAAGTATTTATAGTATAATGTGAAGCAAGCAATAAAGCCATTGGGGGAGTCTTGAGACAATAAGGGAGGCCAATTTATTTTTTCAGTAAGAAGCTCAATGAAGCTAAACAAAAATACTCTACTTATGATCTTGAAATGTATGCAATGGTTCAGTCGCTTAGAAAATGGAGACATTATTTGTTGCCCAAGGAGTTTTTAGTCTTTATGTTAGGATTGGATAATACTGAGAGGGGGGTTGAATCAATATTAATGAACTTAATTAAATTCTTCAAATATTTAAACATTAACCATAAACTTTCAGTAATGAAAAGAACATAAGAAAATGACACAGAAATCATAACACCATATTTTGTTGTCGACGAAACACTGGCCAAGGGAAAACCCCGGTGGGGATGATACCCACATGCATGCACTAAAGTTTAGTGTCCCTGTTAGGAGACCTAGCCCTATTAGGAGATGAATATTACATAGTACATTTCCTTGTTAAAGGAATTACAACCCTGTTAAAGGTTCACAACACCCTATTAGGGGCCAACTGAGCTTACAACTCTTATAACATAATTCTGTTTACAAAGTGTTCTTAGTCATGAAAAAAACAAGCATCACTAATGCTTAGATAGTTCCTTTATAGTTCATCAATGATCTCTATTATTCTTTTCTATACCATTTGTATCTTCCACACAACATACTACTCATTACTCTATATTTTCTTTCACAAAAAGATCTTACATAAAAATCTTTTTCTTTCACCAAGTTGGCTCTCAATGCAGATATTACATAGTCAGCTTCTAATACAAAATAAATTTAATAAATTAAAAATTAAATGCATAGTTGGGGATATTTCATATTCAAAGTATAGGTTATCATCAACCATAATCCAACTCTGATTTCTAGGAGTCCATGTAATACTCCCTTAATCATTGCTACTGTCCAACTGCTCTATATCACTGTTCTACTGCAGTCTGTCTATCTTCAATTCTTTCTAACTCACCGTAGACATTACAAAAACCAAATAGATCTTAGGTTGAGGTCACACATACCCCATAATATCTTCTTCTAAGCTCACATGTCATAAATCATTGATCTCGATCTTCGATATCCAAAATCCTTCTGTATCTCTACTTCTATACTTAGTTGATTTCTGAATCAAAAAAACTTATCTTTAGACGAATCAATTTGTAACCCAGATGTGTTGCCATAAATTAAAACTAAAAAGTGAATCACATTACACAAAATTGATCACTTTACATCAATCTCTCCCTTTGGCATTGATGGCAATACTTAAAAAATATGAATAAGTGTTCCAACAAAAACAAAAACTGTCTCCTCTAAATTCTCTCTCTCCTCTTCTAGTCTCTTCTCCAATTTACTTCTCTTCTCCTATATATATATATATATATATATATATATTCTGTCTTCTCCCCCTTTGACAAAAATGACAAAGGTGCATACAAAATAATAGGATTTAGTGCTTTCTCACCAGTTTTAGAATATCTTGAAAGGAGTCTTTCAAGATCTTCACTTTTGTACTCCATGATTTGAACAATATTTGACTGATATGAATTATTCCATTCAATGCAAATGATGCGGTCTCAGCTTCTTTAAATTTTGTGGGCATAAACTTAGTTAACGAATCTATCACTTTTTCCAAGTCTGATAAATGTACCTCAAGTATGGATAGCTTAGGAGTGATTAAACTCTTCAAAAAATTAAATCTTGTCAATAGTCTCCCTTTCTCATTATCCAATACACTGAGTTTTGCCAAAATTCTTTTGACTTCCTTGTCTATCTCTATTATAGATTGTGAATATTCTTCACAACTGTCCATCATACTGTTCAGAGTTTCCCTCACTTTGGAAATAATGTCTTCAACATTCTAAACATGCCTAATAGGATTCATACAACAACTAAACAATTTTATTCCATGTCCAATGCAACTCTTTGCATTTGTCAAACAAGTTTTCACAATGCCTAAGTCCCATGTGATGGACTTGCAAACTTCTGATAGCTTCTTCTCTGCCTTCTCCTCTACAATCTTCTTCAAATTTTCCTAATGTCCATCAAATTCATCAAGTGTTATTCTAAGATTTTCAATGTCATCTTTGTGCTGGAAAAAAATAGGTACTAGAAGCAATTTGTTCACAGTATCAATTGCTCTTGTAATCACTTTAGTCTTTTTGTCACCTTTCTATTATGATATTTCCTTAAATTTTTTTAGTGAAGTAAAATCCAATTTAACCAACTCATATTAATCCATGCTATCAACATTAACATCTCTTCATGCCAAAAATGAGATCGAATATGTGTTTACCTATTTCTGTTCATCCTCTTTCTATTCTGTCTTATGTTCTTCTTCCTTTTTCTTGTCTACTTTCTCTTTTTGTTTTGATTCATTTTCTATAGTGTTTTGCACATTCCTTTCAAATGGGTCCTTTTAATCTTGTGATGTGTCAAGTGTCACTGGCACACCAGAAACATAGAAATCTGGTTGTGAATCTACTTCTCTTTTCTCAGCATTTGTCTTAGTTTCTATTGAGCTTTCTCCCATTCCTAATTGTGTAGGCGAAGTGGTCTGATGTAACAAAAAGCCTTGGTATCCTACCCTAACCTCCACTAGGGTCTTCAATAGGCCTCTTCTCTATCCTAGATAGGGTTCTACACTAACCCTAATTTTCAAGAATCTCTCTCTCAAGATCCCACTCAATTTCAGCTTGAGTACACCAATAAGAAAACCAAACTGCTTCAACACCTAGCCATAGTGCTTTTCTTGCACTTCTTCAAAAAATAATCCCAATGGATCTAGAACTCTTCTATATGGAGAGGTAGTCTCCTAGATTGTTGATTGGGCCAATTTCAATGTCCACAAACTCCTTGTGGAGTAAAACCCTAAACGAATTCCAAGAACCAAGACCATTTCACCCAAAAGAGGGATACAAGCATTAGGCTAATTAGGCTCTTTTCCTACAATAACTTGTAAAAATCCTTAACAAGTTGGAAAAATAGCACTAGATATAGATACCCTTTATCAAGACACTAAATATTTTCTAGGTTTTGTTCCCCAAAAGTGTTCGTACAGTACCTCCTATAATCATGCCTAAAAATTAGGGTTTCTAAGCAATTAGTCTGTCTACACAAAAGAACTTGTTCTTGGCACACTAAAATTCTCTCCCAAAATTCTCCTTCATGTTGGGGCTCCTCCACACACCACAATACCTCTCTAAAATTACTGATTGAAGCAATGAATTCTTTCAACCCCTCCCATTATCTCTGCAACTGCTTATGATCCCTAGCCATGCAACTCTAGCTCACCTAGGGCATCATATTAAAAATAGCTCCCATGCTTTCTAGGGCCCCTCATTAAATGTAAAATATGTACATGGAGTCACCTCCATAATCCCAAAGGCCCGTGTAGATTCCATGGTGGGAAGAGGATCTATAACCCCATCTTGACCAATTGCCTGGTTCAGACCAACGACTGGACAGGAAACAAAATAATTTACAAAAATAACAAAATACTTAAAAAATTGAAATCCAACACCACAGAGAAACTTAAAAAACCTACTCTAACACTTCCATGGGTTACATTATTTAGTTCAATCCATTAAAACACCAATTGCTCAGAAAAAACACTAATTGTGACTGTTCTTGCTATTACTCAGTCCGTACACACACAAAAACAAGCCAACCCTTGAAAAAGGTTAAGGATGGCCTTAAGTAGTTGACCAAGACCCAAAATCAATGGTTTTAGATAGTGATGAAACCAATTTCTCAAATTTTCAATTATGCAACAAATGTTGTCAATGTTGTCAATGACAACATTGACAAATTTTACATCTTTTTGGATTTGCTATCCAAGCATGGTCATAAGTCCACCAAAATTAATCAAATGATAATCTAAGGTGTTAGGACCATGAAATAGGACATTAAGTCCCTTTCTTGTCCATTTTGACATAAAAATTCATAAAACACCCTATTTGACCTAATGTGGACAATCCTACAAATAAGGTCCCAAAAGACCTATTAAGGCATCCTACACTAACACACTTCACAATAGGACTTGTTTAGTCCCCTTATTGCACTAGTGGTTTGGCTAGGACTACTACAAGCCAAAAAAAACATAGAATCCCTAAGTTCCTTTCTATCCCTTCCTAGGTGCTCCTGCACCATACTCCCCCACAAAGGAAAGTTATGACACTCTGTGGACAACAAATCTTCAGAGATGCCCACCTTGTTGAGTTATGATTCTGAAATCCATGAGGCCACTGATTAAGGCCTATGATTCCACTTTATTAGGTGTTCCATGTACACCTTGTGCCTTGTAGTCTTCTTGACTCTTGAGTCTAGAACTCTGTCAACTTCCAACTAAGGTTTTGGAGGTAATACTGTAGTCTCAACATCACCACTGACCCCTTGACTACTTTGATCATTCTCTGTTATCTGCCCTTTGAATTGGATCAAATCTTATACATTGAACACTGAAGAGATGTTCAAATATGAAGGTGGGTTTTTTTTTATATGAATAAGCCCCATATTTGGCTAGGATCTTGCAAGGTCCTACCCTCTTCATCTGAAATTTAGTTGGGATACCCTTCTATAACCAATATTTTTTCAAATGAACCATCACATAGTCACCTACCTCAAACTAAATGTCTTTCCTCTTTTCATCAACTTTGGCCTTCACCTTTTGTTGACTGTGTTGGATAGTCTCTTTGACCTGGTCTTGGTTCTCCTTCATGGTTTGAGTGAAGTCCTCAGGATGACCACTCCTATACTCCATGCCTCCAAGATCCCTAAGTTCACACATACCTCTTGGGTGCATCCCATAAACTAACTCAAATGGGCTTCTCCCTGTCATTCTATTCTTATTGTCATTGTATGCATACTCTACTTGGGGAATGACCACGTCCCAAGTTTGACCATACTCCTTAGTTAAAACCTCAATAGGTTACCCAAAACTCTATTGACCACCTCATTTTTTCCACCAGGCTGAGGGTGGTAGGCTAAACCAAAAGATAGATAGGTACCCAATCTAGTCCACAATGTCCTCTAGAAATGGCTCGCGAATTTCACATCCCTATCCTATACTATACTTAAGGGAAGACCATGGATCCTCACACTCTCCTTAAAGAACAAATAGGCTATGTGACTAGCATTATTAGTAGTCTTATAGGGTATGAAATGACCCATCTTGCTAAATCTGTCAACCACTCAATAAATGTTGTCATATCCTTGCTCGGTTTTGGGTAGACCTACTATGAAGTCCATTCTCACACACTCCCATGGCCTGTTAGGGACTAGTAAAGGATGATATAAACCTACATTACTTATTCCTCCTTTGGCTTTCATGCATACAACACATTGCTACACATATTTGGTAACATCTCTTACCAACTTAGGCCAATGGTAGAACCTTTTCACAAGCTCCAAGGTTTTGTTCATACCAAAGTGACCACTTAAACACCCATTGTGTTTCTCCTATATGTGATTCATTCTGATAGAGCCTCTTGGAACACATAATTTGTTACCCCTAAATAATAGTCCATTTTGCACAGCAAACTCTAAGAAATTGCTATTGAAATGGTTCTAAAAATCAATACACACCTTGTATGCTTCCCCAAAGTCCTCATATGCCTTGTAGAGATCTCTGAAACTATCAATGCCAATGCTATTCAACTGGACTTCTTGGACTATCAACAACCTCCTTCTTAGTGCATCTGCAACCTTATTGAGCTGCCCTTTCTTATTATTTATTGTAAAGGTAAATGCTTGCAAATACTCCATCCATTTCAAATGCCTATTTCTTAATTTCTCCTGAGCATTGATGTAACTAAGGGCTTGGTTGTCAGTAAGCACCACAAACTCTTTGGGCAATAGATAATGCCTCCATTTTCTAAGGGACTGAACTAAATCATATAGTTCTAAGTCATAAGAAGATTATTTATTCTTAGCATCATTTAATTTCTCACTAAAGAGGGCCACTGACCTTCCTTCTTGGCTCAAAACACCCCCTACTTCCATCCCACTTGCATCACATTCAATAGTAAATTTTTTATCAAAACTAGGAAATTGTAGGATAGGTTGAGTGGCTACTTGTTTCTTCAACAACTCAAAGGCTTTCCCTAATTCTAAGGTCCACCTAAACTTATCTTTGACCCCACCCTTGATAGTATCTAATAAAGGAGCAAAGATACCACTGAAGTTCCTAATAAACTTTCTATAAAACTGGGATAAGCCATGGAAACTTCTTACCTCAGTGGCTGTGGAAGGTGGTGTCCAATTTAGGATAGCTGCAACTTTCTCTAGGTCCATCTTCAAAGACCCTTTGGACACTACAAAGACCAAGTACACTAGTTCTTGCTTGAAGAACTCACATTTCTCAAGATTGATTGCCAGCTTCTCTTCATGCAATCTCTTCAACATTGCCTCTACATGCTTGACATGCTCCTCCTTTGTCTTGCTAAATATCAGTATATCATCAAGATATACCAGTGCAAACTTCCCCATGAAGTCCTTGAGCACTTCATTCATGAGCCTCATGAATGTTCTCAGAGCATTTGTGAGGCCAAATGGCATCACAAGCCATTCATATAGCCCATCTGTGGTCTTGAATGCCATTTTCCATTCATCGCCTTCTTTCACCCTGATTTTGTGATATCCAGTCTTCAAATCCGACTTGGTAAAGTACATTTCCCCTCCAAGGAAATCCATGAGATCCTCAATCCTAGGTATGGGGAACCTATACCTTATTGTGATTATTTTTGTAGCCCTTGAATCTATGCAAAGTATCCATTTTCCTCCCTTCTTGGATGCCAACACAATCGAGACTACACATGGGCTTATAATCTTCTTGATCAAGCCTTTATCCAAGAGTTCTTGTACCTTCCTTGCCACTTCCAAGTTCTGATTAGGGGTTAGCTTATAAGCTGCCTTATTAGGAAAAGATCCACCAGGGAAAAATTATATTTGATGACTTATTACCCTTCTAGGAGGTAAGGTTGCAGGAGTGCCATCACTCACTATGTCTTTATACTTCTCAAGCAATACTTGTATCTCTGATGGCAATGGCTCCTTGACTGGTTTTTCTTCCTCCTTAGGTCTGATCACAATAGCATACCCTTCCTTCTCATCATCCTTGAGATCCCTCAAAAACTCCTTTCCACTACATAAAATGACATTAGGAGTCTTGGACTGTGGCTCTTCCTCTTCTAGTAAAGACTGAATCTTGAAAGTTTTGTCACTTTTCTTGAAGGTTATAGAATTCTCTTTCCCATCATATACTGCCCCATTGTCAAATTTCCAAGGCCTTCCTAATAGAAAATGGAAAGCATCCATTAGTAGGATGTCACACAAGAGTTTATCCTTATAACCTACTATGGAGAATTCCACCCATGTCTACTCATTCACCAATACACTTTGGCCTTTGTTTAGCCATGTCACCTTATAGGGATTCACATAGGGTACTTTGGTCAACTTGATTTTGTTGACTACTTCCTCTGAGGTGATATTATCAGTGGAACCAGAGTCCACTGTCACCTTACAAAATTTTCCAAGGATCTTGCATCTTATCCTAAATAATGCCCTCATATGCTTGGGTTCATCTTTACTTGGTTGTCTTATCAAGACCCTTCTAAACATTAAGTTCTCACCCATATCTAAATCTAGATGGTCAATCTCAGGAGCTTTGATACTTGAAGTGTCTTCATGGACCTATGCTATTCCTTTATCACTGTTTGATGTAGTAGGCTTGTCAGGACATCTATATGCTAGGTGGCCTAGTTTACCACTGTTGTAACACTTCATACTTGCAAAGTATGAGTTACTTATACCTCCTCTTCCTCTGCTATGTCCTTGGTTACCTTTTCCTTTGTTATATCCTCCTCTTGGAGTGCTTTCCCCACTATGCTATGTTAATATTCTTTCACCTTGATTCCTCTGCTCATTGCCTCTGCCTTGATAGCCTCCTCTTTGAACCCTTTGGTCTCTTCCTCTACCTATTTTCTTGAAGTTAGAGTCACCTTTCTTCTTGTTCTTTTCCTCCACTCTAAGGGTTAATTGATGACACCTCTGAAGTGTAGTTGGTGTCCACAAAATAATTTCTTCTTGGATGTTCCATTTCACACCACCCAAGTACCTTGCTACCTTGATCGAATCTTCTTCTTTCTTCTTGGATCTAAGACACAACCTTTGGAATTCCTCTGTATAAGAGGCCACATCTAGGTCTTTTTGCTTCAAACTCTATCTTTTTCTATGGAGTTGAATCTCATAGTCTTCAGGAAGGTTATTATCCTTTAGCTTGGTCACCATTGCATTCCAATTGGCTATGGGATGCTTACCCAATCTAACCCTCTCATCTTGAAGGTATTTCCACCATGTTAGGGATGACCCTCTGAGTCTTGATTTTTCCACCTTGATCTTTGTGCTTCAGTTACCCCTTAACACTCAAAATAGTTCTCCATTCCTTCAATCCAATCCATCGCTATTTCAATACAGTGGTATACCCTCCAATTCCTTTCCTCCTAGGTATTTTATGGATTTTAGGAAGGGTTATTCATTCAAGACAGGGTTTGGTTTAGGGATAAGGTCTTCTTCAACCACCTTTTTACCCCTATCACTACTTTCCGCTTCCTTGTTTCTAGCTGCTACATTTGCAACTTCTTCTAGCCTTATTTTCATACCTTCTAAGGATTCTTTAAGGATTTTGTTCTTCTCATTTTTCTCATCCACCTCTTTATCTAGCTCTAAATTTGTCACCATGATTGACTCTCCTACTGATTCACCAGTAGTTGTAGACATACACTGATTTCCCAAGTCTTTAACTTGCTTTGATACCACTCTGATGTAACAAAAAGCCTTTCTCTCCTACCCTAACCTCCACTAGGGTATTTAATAGGAATATTATCTATTCTAGATAGGGTTCTTCACTAACCCTAATTTTCAAGTATCTCTCTCTAGAGATCCCACTCAATTTCAGCTTGAGTACACCAACAAGAAAACTAAACTGCTTCAACACCTAGCCATAGTGCTTTTCATGCACTTCTTCACAAACTAATCTCAATGGATCCAAAACTCTTCCATATGGAGAGGTAGTCTCCTAGATTTTTTATTGGACCAATTCCAATATCCACAAAATCCTTTTGGACTGAAACCCTAAATGAGTTCCAAGAACCAAGACAATTTCACCCAAAAGAGAGCTACAAGTATTAGGCCTAATTAGGCTCTTTTCCTACAATAACTTGTAAAAATACTTAACAAGTTGGAAAAATAGAACTTGATACAAATACCCTTTATTAAGACACTAAATATTTTCTAGGTCTTGTTCCCTAAAAGTGTCCGTACAGTACCTCCTATAATCATGCTTAAAAATCAAGGTTTCAAAGCAATTAGTCTCTCTACACAAAAGAACTTGTTCTTGGAACACTAAACTTCTCTCCCAAACTTATCCTTCATGTTGGGTCTCCTCCACACACCAAAATTCCTCTCCATAATCACTGATTGAAGCAATGAATGCTTTCAACCCCTCCCATTAGCTCTGCAACTACTTATGATCCCTAGCCATGCAACTCTACTCGCCTAGGGAATCATATTAAAAATAGCTCCCATGCTTTCCAGAGCCCCTCATTCATTGTACAATATGTACATGGATTCACCTCCCTAATCCCAAAGGCCCATGTAGATTCCATAGTGGGAAGAGGATCTATGACCCCATCTTGACCAATTGCCTAGTTCAGACCAGCGACTGGACAAAAAACAAAATAATTTACAAAACTAAAAAATTACTTAAAAAATTGAAATACAACACCAAAAAAAAATTTAAAAACACCTACTCTAACACTTCCATGGGTTACACTATTCCGTTCAATCCATTAAAACACCAATTGCTCAAAAAAACACTAACTGTGACTGTTCTTGCTATTACTCAGTTCCTACACACACTTAAAAAAATAAGACAACCCTTGAAAAAGGTTGAGGATGGCCTTAAGTAGTTGACCAAGACCCAAAATCAATCATTTAAAACATTTATGAAACCAATTGCTCGAAGTTGCAATTATGCAACAAATGTTGTCAATGTTGTTAATGACAACATTGACAACTTTTACATATTTTTGGATTTGCTATCCAAACTTGGTCATAAGTCCACCAAACTTAATCAAATGCTAATCTAAGGTTTTAGGACAATGAAATAGGACCTCAAGTCCCTTTCTTGTCCATTTTGACATAAAAATGCATAAAACACCCTATTTGACTGAATAATGGACAATCCTACAAATAAGGTCCCAAAAGACCTATTAAGGCATCCTACACTAACACACTTCACAATAGGACTTGTTTAGTCCCCTTATAACACTAGTGGTTTGGCTAGGACCACTACAAGCCAAAAAAAACATAGAAGCCCTAGGTTCCTTTCTAGCCCTACCTAGGTGCTCATGCACCATGGTCTTAGGAGATGGAGGAAGAAGTAGTGTTCATCAATATTTTCTCTAGTGCCTTCTGAGTTTCCACAGTGACTTCATCATAGTTCCTCACCATGATTTCCAACAATCTTAACTTAGTCCTTAGCAAAGGTTTCAATTCCTTGAATATTCTTTCTCTTTCTTGTAAGGATATTACAAGCAACATGTTATCAATTTGTGATGTCTGCTGTAATGGAGGAGGTGGAATATCTACCATTACTACCTCAAGAGTGGGAAGGGCTATAGTACTATCACTTTCCAATACAAGAGATTTTTCTGTCATTTTCTTTTTCACTTCTTTCAGTTCTTCTTTTCTCAATCCTGCTTTTACACCACATTCATGCACAAGGTTTTCAATTTTTCTTTTCCTCAGACCTCTAGTCTATTCCTCTCTCACCTTAGCTAATTTATCCGCATATGTTCCCCATATTTATTCTGATATATCAATTTTTGATTCAAGAACATGTTCAAATTGCATGGTAAGTACCTCTAAACTTACTTCATAACCCATTGGATAACACCATTTCTTTCTAGGTGTGACTACTTTAAAATATACACAATCAGTTTCAACAATGAAACAGATTGTATCCTTCTATTTTTTAACAATGTCCTCATGTATCCTGTACCTAGTTTTCATTTGTCTCTGAAAGGGTCTTGATCATAGAAAACAATTCCCCATCAACCCATGTACTATTTTGTCTTATGTAGCTCTGTGAGATTAGAATACTAGTAGGTATCCCTATTTTCCAACTACTAGGGTGCAAGACAGGAAATTTGTGCTCAATGTGTATAAACATATGCATCAATAGTGAGCCAAATCTGAAGGTCTTAGTTTTTTATTTCTTTAATAGTTTGACATTCTCTAGAAATTGCTATGCCAGTACTTCACATAGTTTATATTTCACATTTTACTTCACCATTCTCCATGCCATCATGATTAATCCTACATATATTGAGTTAGGTCTATTGCTATAGTAGAATTTATAGCCAAGTATCATAGAAATTAGCCTCACATCTTGCTGAAAGATGTCATTCACAGTCATTGTCTGCTTGTCCCATTTAGAGTGAGTTAGGGTTTCAACTTCTTTCTTTACATGTTTTTCCACAACAGGAATGATTCCAGTGTTGTCCAGTCTAGTAATTTCATGAATTAGGTCACTAAAAATCTTCACAAGATGGTCACCTATCCAAATGAAATGATCATGTACTCTACTCAACAATATCTTGAACCATTCATCTTTGTCAAATTCACAGAAATCCATAATTTTCATTATTCTCAACTGATCAATGTGTCTGTATTCATCTTTCATGACTCCATTATTAGTCATATACTCCATCTCGGTTGATGTCTCATCAATTCCCAGTATATCATACTTATAGTGTATGTAAGCCCTAATATATTCTACGTGTAATACACCATGAGGATTTTGAGAAAATGCTCCTTTAGGATCCTCTTCACAGGACTTGTATAGATGTTTCTTAAATTTTTACCTAGGTCGATCTACAACATCAAAAATAATAGGTGCATCCATAGCTAGATGATGTAAATACCTTTCTTCCGGTGAATATGAGTTTTTTCTTCAATCCATCATGCATGAAAAATCATAGAATATACTGAGTTCCTTTTCTCTTTGATCTCCTTAGGTTTCTCTTCATCAAATGGTAAAGAGATAGGTCATCGAATGGTCTTTTATACAAGTTTAAGTCATAAATTTCACTTTACTCAATACTGTCCAGTCAGCTTGTAAATATTGCGATCACAATATATGCATCTGCTGATGTTGTGCTCTCAGATACATATTTCATGATGTCAGCCAAGCTCATACCTAAGCTTTCTCAAGCTCAATCTACAAATTTCAGGGCAGGATATATTATGATGTCTGTATCCAATGCTTCCCCTAAGTCCATGATCAACCAATTAGGTCGATTCTGATTTACTACTATCAGGGAAAGATCTTGTAGCATCTACTGACTCTCCCTGAACTGATGTCTCACTAGTTTCTTTGATCTTCCATATCTTACCACTGCTATTATCTTCTACTTTCTTAAAACAACTTTCAAAATCATTCTTCAAATCTACAACACTCTTACCAATATCATTTCCATTCTTCTGTGTATTCATAAGAGGTGGTACTCTTCTATTGTCTAATCCATTATACCTACAAAACTTCACTATATGTCCTGGATTATTACATTTGTAACATATAGGAGGTCTTCTTTCCTGATTAACTTGCAAATTACAGTACTTCGCAATGTGTCCAAAATTATGACATTTGTAGCATGTAGGTTTCACTGTAGATTCTCTTCCATTGTCTTGTCTATATCTAGATCGATTAGGTTTTTTGCATTCTTCTTTCTTGTGCCCATATCCATTGCAATTAAAACAATAACCATAAAAAGTTATTAAAGGGGCATCACCTCTGCAGTCTCTCTTCATGTGTCCAATTTTGTTGCAACCAAAGCATCTACCTTTGAAGGGTCTGGTCTGCTCTTTAGGTTCTTCAATAGAAGGTTTCTCAACATCAATATTCTCATTAGGTTTCTCTTCCTGATTCTTTGAACATTTAGCTTTGTTGAAGCCAATACTAGTCATATCACCTTTGGGTTTCTTCCTATCTCTTTGTTCATCAATTAAATCACTGCCGGTGTGAAGTTTCTCAATGTGTTTCTTTGCCTCAACAAGTTCACCTTTTATGATCTAATTGTATTTCTCTAGTTCTAGATACTTGTTCTTGTAGTTGCTAGCCTCATTCTTCATTTGATCTAATGTACTATTTAAAGATTCTTCATCTTTCTTCTTAGCATCCTTCTATATCTATATTTCTTTAGTCATAGTCTCATTCTCAAGTTTCAGAGTTTCATTCTCAAGTTTCAAAGTTTCATTCTCTTCTTTCAGTTGCCTCACCTGATCTGAATTGTTTTCATCTGAGTCCTCTTTTATCTGAACCATAAGATCTTGTCTTTGGCTTCTGGAAAGCTCAAGTTGTTCCTTAAGTTTCTTTATAAATTTCTCAGCTCTTCGCATCTTGAATCTCAACTCTCCATTCTCTTCTTTTTCTTTGTCAAGGTCTTCAAGTGCAGCATCAAATTTTTCTTGTAAACTGTCCAAATCCATTTGATCTTCCTCAAGTTGTTAGACTTTTTCTCCAAGGGCCAAAATCTTTGATACCAATTGTTAGGATTGGATAATACTGAGAGGGGGGTGAATCAGTATTAATGAACTTAATTAAATTATTCAACTATTTAAACATTAACCATAAACTTGCAGTAATTAAAAGAACATAAGAAAATGACACAGAACTCATAACACCATATTTTGTTGTCAAGGAAACCCTGGCCAAGGGAAAACCTAGCCCTTGTTAGGAGCTGAATATTACATAGCCCATATAATATATTACATAGTACATAATATATTTTTTATAGTGTCCCTGTTAGGAGACCTAGCCCTGTTAGGAGCTGAATATTACATAGTACATTTCCTTGTTAAAGGAATTACAACCCAATTAAAGGTTCAAAACACCCTGTTAGGGGCCAACTGAGCTTACAACTCTTAAAAAGTAATTCTGTTTACAAAGTGTTCTCAGTCATGAACAAAACAAGCATCACTAATTCTTAGATGGTTCCTTTATAGTTCATCAATGATCTCTACCATTCTCTGCTCTTCCATTTGCATCTTCCACACAACATACTGCTCATTACTCTATATTTTCTTTCACAAAAAGATCTTACATAAATATCTTTTTCTTTCACCAAGTCGACTCTCAATGCATATATTACATAGTCAGCTTCTAATACAAAATACATTTAATAAAGTAAACATTAAATGTATAGTTGACACTCTTGAATAGTCAAAGTATAGGTTATCATCAACCATAATCCAACTCTGATTTCCAGGAGTCCATGCCATACTCCCTTAATCATCGCTACTGTCCAACTACTTTGTATCGTTGTTCTGCTGCAGTCTGTCTATCTTAAATCATTTCTAACTCACTGTAGACATTACAAAAACAAAATAGATCTTAGGTGGAGGTCACACATACCTCATATTGTCTTCCTTGAAGCTCACATTTCATAACTCATTGATCTCAATCTTCGATATCCAAAATACTTCTGTATCTCTACTTCTATACTTAGTTGATTTCTGAATTAACAAAACTTATCTTTACAGGAATCGATCTGTAACCCATATGTGTTTCCATAAATGAAAACCAAAAAGTGAATCACATTACACAAAATTTATTACTTTCCAACACTTTACTGATAACCATGCACTTAGCTTTCTGAATAAGCAGGAGAAACTTTATCACAAACATGTGAAGTGGATGGAGTTCTTACAGTTATATACATTTTCTATCAAGCATAAGAAAGGGATTGTAAACAAAGTTGTTGATGCTCTTAGTAGGAGACACCTAACTACCCAAACCATTCAGTTGGAGAGTGTTGGGGTTCATGCCATGAAGGATATGTATGTTAAGGATGAAGATTTCAAAGAAGCTTATCAGATTTGTAATGAGATGACAGACAAGTACCACACTGATTTCTCAGAGTTTATTGTGCAAGATGGTATTCTTTTCAAGGGTAGCTCATTGTGTGTCCCAAAAGGATCCATGAGAGAGAAAATTATTAAAGAAAATCATTGTGGAAGCCTAGCTGGTCACTTTGGGGTGGATAAAACATTGGAGCTGGTTAGAAGGTTCTATCATTGGCCCAAATTGCAGACAAATGTTAGGAGTTTTGTGGAGAGTTGTTTAGTTTTCCAACAAGACAAAGGAAACACCTCCAATGTATGGCTATACACTCCTTTAACCATCCCTTCAAAACCTTGGGATTTAGTAAGTATGGAATTTTTCCTAGGTCTTCCAAAGACCAAGTCTGGATTTGATAACATTTATGTTGTAGTTGACAGATTTTCAAACATGGCACACCTCAATCCTTTTAAGAAAACCCATGATGCATGCCACATAGATATATTACTCTTTAGATAAGTTGTGAGACTTCATGGACTCCCACTGTCAATCATTTCAGATAGGGATCCTAAGTTCTTAAGCCATTTTTGGAGAACACTATGGAGAAAGTTAGGGACAAATGTGTCACTGTCCTCTACATATCACCCACAGTCTGATGGTTAGACAAAATTCATCAATAGGTCCCTTGGAAACCTTTTTAGATGCCTCACACAAGAACATGGAGCCACTTGGGATACTATCATAGCACAAGTAGAATTCTCATTCAATGATTCAGTAAATCAGAGTACTGGTTTAACACCATTCCATATTATCTATGGCACTCACCCTAGAGGGGTACTGGAACTCAGGGATATCAAAGAAATGGACAAAAGGAGTGCACTAGCTAAAGAATTTTTTGAAGTGATGAAGAATATCTATGACCAAGTGTAGATCAAACCTGCAACATACCACTGAGAAATATAAAGCATAGGCTGAAAAAAAGAGGAGAGACCTATAGTTCAAAGTGGGAGATTTAGTGATGATCCACCTTAAGAAGGAGAGACTACCCCAAGAAAAATAAAAAAATCTTATGATGAAAAAGCTTGGCCCTTTCAATATTCTAAAGAAATGTGGCAACAATTCCTACAGAATTGATCTACCTTCTCACATTGGCTTATCACCTAGTTTCAATGTTGCAGATATCAATGTTTACAAAGGTGAAGTTAGTACTATTGATCTTGCAGATACTCTAGAGCCTCCTACACTCCAACTACTCAAGGACATGCCATAAGAAACTCCTCCTGAGATTGAAAGCATCCTAGATAAGAGAGTGAACAAGAAAACTAGGAGAGGCACTTACTATGAGTACTTAGTCAACTATAGAATGAAAACCATTGAAGATGCTACCTGGATGACCCCTGAAGACATTTAGAAGACATGCTATCCACTTGAAGCACTCCTAACTCAAGAGACTTGAGTTACTTTTGCCTTGGGGAGTATGGTGCAGGGCACCTCCTGAAGTTCTTATTTTCTTCCTTTAGTATTTTTAATAAGGTGCATCCTTGAGATCACCCTTGTGTGTGTATTTGTGTGGGTCTATGATGTAAGGTGAATGAACCTAAGGTGAGTTATAAACCTATGGGTTCCTAAAACCATGGTTAGAACATGTTAGTCTTTTGGTGATTTTAGTGTTTGGTTAGAAGTTTTTGTTTCAAGTCCTTAGATTAGGTTCTTTTCATTTTTTAAACCTCTCCCACATCCTTGGAGGTTGGTAAGGTTGAAATTTTCCCAAAATAACAACTTTCCCATATGTTTCCAAAAGTTGTCTTTTTGCAAAATGTTGCATGAGAAAATTTTGCAAAATGTTGCTCAAAGAAATACAACTTTATTATAATCGACCACACCAACTTATTGAAGTATCTGTAACACCTAGATGATTCTATTGTAAGGAAACTCAGGTGCGGAAACAGCTTCCTACGCTAATCTCTATAGGAAAGTATTGTGCAAATTCTTTTAAATCCTTACAATTACAGATTCGTTAACTACTTTAACAAAGATATTGCAACCACATACCATGCATACAGAAAATAGAGAATGACACAATGATATACCCTGGGGAAAACCTTTCGGTAAAAAACCCCAGCACTCCAAAACCTGCACAATGTATTGGTCAAAAAACTATTACAGTTACAATACAATTGCAATGCAAGTTCTTTCAGAAGATTTGAAAACCCTTGAAGACAAATCACGGCAGCATAAACCGTTCCAACAATACACTCGCATCGCTTATCTTCGCAACCCTAAAAAACGCTTATATCATGCACTTCAATTTTTAGGGTTACTCCTAACGATAACCGTATTAGGGTTTTTACCATTCTCTGAGAAAATTACAATTGGGGAAGAGTGTACAGTACTCACATTTATCAGTTGCCACATGTCTTCACCTGTCATTGAATCTTCCTAACATAGCTCTTACGTGTCATAGGAATTCGTCATAACCGTTTTAGCCATGATCTCCTTACACACAATTCAAGATGTCGACACATCAACATTATTTGCAAGAAATACATTTTACAAAACAAATAATAAGAATAGGAATTATCCAAGGTTGAGACACCTTATTCCTAACATCTATTAGGTGATCTGATGCCTTCTAGGAAGGCTATAAATTATTGTGATTTCTTGATTTCCTTAAGAATTCTGGTTGGTTTGAGTTTTTTTTGAGAAGTTTGTTAAAAGTTATAAATTTTACTTGCTCACTGTCTCAGAAACCAAAGCTTACTGGGTCAGTCACAAATATGTGATCCTAACTTGGGATTTATCTAGTGGATCTACTTGACCACTTAGAAAATACAAGTTAGGATCATGTTCTTTAAGAATCCTAAAGCTCAGACACTCAAAGTTAGTCCTAAGATTTATGAGACAAAGCCCTAGGCTAATTATCTCTATGTAATTATCCTGGCTCTTTAGTACAGTCACCTGCATGTGCAATATATGTTTGGAAGGATCAAACTAAGGGAGGTTCTAGACTATTTTTGGGTAGAGGAAGACATCTAAGCCTTTACATTTACTCTATGAACCCACCTTCGACCACTTACTTAACAAACCAAGCCTAATCTAGCTAATTAGGCATGTGTGCTTTGTGAGAGTTCAGGGGTGCAGGAGTGGAGTGAAGTGTTAAGGATTTTATGGGTTTAAAAAATCCATAAAGGGTGTCTAGAACCCAATCAGATCTATTAGATCCTTTTGCAGTTGAAATTTAAGTCCAAAAACCCCTCTGAATAGGGCTACACAGAATCCTAGGCCATTTAGGGTTCAACCATCCTTGGGTCTACAAGAGTAGATCCATTGGTGGATTCTTGACCCTTGGGGTATATTTGAAGTCTTCAATCACTTAGGGCAGGAGTGCTAAGTCCCTGGTGAAGGTTTATGTTATTGTGCTTGGTTTAGGGAAGGTGTCCCTAAAGGAGAAATTGCAGAGTTCTATAACTTGGCTTGGAGAGTCAAGAGAGGATCGGGGAGGTATTTTGATCCCTTTGACAAGTCAAAAGACACCTCAGGAAGACATTGGTGGAGTTGGGGTGTTCAAGAAAGGAGTTTGAAGAGTTGATAAGGAGTTGGAGGCCATCAAGGTTTTCTAGCAGTGCTCTCTGCATCAAATTAGCATGCATACAAACACAAGTAAACTAATCAAACAATAAGATTTAAGAGTAAAATTGAAAATTACCTTTTGATCAATTTTCTTTCTCTTGTTCAACAATATTATTCTATTTCAGCTTCAACCTCTTTCTTTTCTTTGTTAGGGAGTTCCTCATAATTTTTTACACCGTTTATTCTAAATTTACGTTCAATTAGACACTTTCTTTGCATATCATACCAAAATTTCAGTTGGTAGTTAACATCACTCACCCTCTTTTGATTATACTTTATTATTCTTCTGAGGAAAGAGATTTACGTTTAGGCTGTCCTATAGCATTTGGACCACCCTTTTGTGGTGGAATGAAATCAAGGTTATGCTTCTTTATCCTATGCATATTTGAAACGACTAAATATGCATAGGATGATAAAGCACAACCTTGAGTTCATTCCAATCTATGAATGAATCTCACAAAAATATAATAATCTACCATCCACCCGTCCAGTTCTATGATGAGTACAAACCTGCACAAACAATTCCAAAATAAAACAAGAGCTGGAGTGTAGCATAGCTCCTTCCAAGCATAGGCAAGGTGGTTTTTCCAAATAGAGATGGTTTTACATGATAAATGCATCTATTTTATTATGGTTACAACCCAATACCAACAAACAAATTATAAGAATATAAACTTAATTTAGTCAAATTACCTGGCTTCAAATACAACCAATGTTCGTTTGTATTTCGCTCTTACTGTCTTTGGGCATCCAATGCTCAAAGTCATACTTGAAGGATGTTCACTTGAATATCACCTGTGCATATACTTTCTCTAATCAACTCTTATATACAAGTGAAGGGGACTAAACACACATTTTGATTACTGGTTTTTGTTCTAAGTTTTATGTAGGGTACATATATAAGAAGACAACAGTTGGAATGAAATTTATGTATGTATCACCTGTGTATATACCTTCTCTAATAAAATCTTATATATAGGTGAAGGTTGTATATTTTTTATAGGTTGTGTGTGTGCGTGCATGTGTATGTGTGTGGAACCATTTGATAAACCCTATGGGACTGGACCTAAGTCTCGGGGGCTCATCATTGATGGCCTTGCCTACGTTCATGCTCAGAGACTTCATAGTTTGACTTCATAGTCTCAAACTAGATCAATCTAGGTTCATCATTGTAAGGGTATAAAAAGAGCCTCAAAGGTTTATTTTTACCTAATTTATAAAATACATAAGAGCAACGTAATTCATGCCATACATAAGGGACTGGAACTATTTCTTATGAACAATGAGAACCATTTGACTAACCCTATGAGGTTGGACCTAAGTCTCGGGGGCTCATCATTGATGGCCTTGCCTAAGTTCATGCTCAGAGACTTCTTAATTCAACTTCATAGTCTCGAACCATATCAATCTAGGTTCATCATAGTAAGGGTATAAAAATAGAGTTTATTATTTTGTATCACTATATACCACTAATTTTCTTCCTCTAAATAGAGTTCACGTATTCATCTTATATAAATAATCTCTTCCCTTCATTCAATCATTATACTCACATAGCATTAATTAACACATAAAATTCATTCACACACAAAAATCATGAATAATTCATTAACACATCATTTATCAACATTTACTAGTAGTAAAAAATAACATTCATTAAGACAAGGTTCTTTCATTAGCAAAAAATGTTAATTGCAATCATTTCTTTTTTGGTTTTTTTTTTTTTTTTTTAGTGAAATGGCTAAGTGAAGCATCAAGATCCTCATCATTCCCCTCCTCTACTAATTTTGATCTCAACACATGTCTCCTCATCATGTTTTCAGGAAGACTATGCTGCTGCGCCAAAGGGGGGTCCGCTGTAATAACAACTATATGGGTTAAATTCACACTATTTTATATTAGTGTTACAAGTATTTTATTAATTAAAAGAACTATAAATCAAAAAATAAATTTAAAAGGAAAAAACGTAGATTTTATTTACCTAACTGTGCCACATCATCTACAATAACATTTTTGTCATCCCCAAAGTCAACATGGTGATAACTACGAACATCCTCCACTCGTTCAGCATGACGTTTTGTATGCTCTAAAATATACACAAAAAAGGTTACACCAATTTCAATTTTAGATGTTAAATTGTATTAATAATTACATAATTAATTTTCAATAGAAAATGAACACCTCCATCTACATTGCGATCCACATCAGGGCCTTCATCATGTGACGTAGGTTCTGTGTTAGGATTACGAGGCTGCATTGGAATTCCATGCACATTGTTATCATTGTTCTCTATTGAAAAACAAAAATAGTTAATTTATGTTCAAAATTAACATCAAATAGATTGTTGCTCAATTATTCAATTTCAAATATTTTTCATTGGGCATATTTACCTGTTCAACCGATGCAGGAGACTCTTAGGTTGGGCCAGTGGAAGCTTGGCGTAGGCGTTCAGCCACGACTTGATAGCCTTCCTTGAAGGCAATATTTTTGTGTTCTTTGGTGGCCTCTATATTAAATTTTGAGCCCTGCATTTTTTGATTAAACAAAATTATTTTCAATTTATAAAAATTTAGATCCATAATTTCATTTACTGCTACTTACAATTCGTCTTGAATTTTATAATTGTAGACGTCCAAAATCATCCTTATATTAATTTAATTAATATTCCCATAAAATTATAGTTAAATTAATTATATTTGTTATATTCTTCTATCTATTTAATTAAATTTATTTAATTAAATATGATTCATTCTCCTAAGTATTTGAATCTAATTTAAATACTATCCCTCTTAATGTATTAG
>MU223139.1:399327-435321 GCA_018584345.1 Thuja plicata
ACGCAATGGTGGAGTCCTTTTCGGCTCAAACAGCTCCGAAAAATAGAGACCCCCCCAGAACCAGAGACAAATGCCGGAAAAGAATCTGAGAGCTTCAAACCCTCGCTGCTTCAACAAACTACGAACAACCGGCAGCAAGATGGCTCTGATACCATGTTGAGATTGCTGAACATCAATCTACCCAAGAACACCTGCATGCAAGACAGTTACACAGAAGAGGAAGCAGACAGAAGAGAGAAGGATTCAGAAAGCTATGACGGCCGATAGGCCAGAGATTGCAAGAACATGTTGACAGAAAATAAGTTCTATATTCAACAATGTAAAATGATTACAAACTCCTTATGAAATACAAAGAAGACAATCCTTATAAAGGATGTCGAAACCCTAAACGGGCAACTGCTAGGAAATAGAAACTTTCCTAAGACTAACTGAAACTGCCTAAGTAAAACTTAAGCACAAAAGAGCAATTGCTAAATTACTCTAACAGATAGTACATGGCTTTGTGGTGCTTGACCTACAATTTTTCAAGCGTGTGAAAATTATTTGCATCATGAGTTGATATGAAACATATGGGTCATGATCATTAATAATTTTTTACATACCTGTTTACCTCTTAAACCATATGCTAGATCAATTACCATTGGTGTAACATTGGAATCTCCATTACAATGAGATTCTCTAACCAATGAATAAAAACCTTCCCATGTTAATGAGAAACCATTTTGTTGACATCATTCAATCCATATCGTCATCTAATCAAGATTGTTCACAATATACAAATGGATTGCATCCCACTCTCGACCAACTATATAAAAAAAAAAACCAATTACAAATAAATTATATTGAAGATTTATAAGAATTAATTAACTATAATAACATCTTATAATTACCTCTCACTTTCATCAATCTACCTTTCCCCATCAAGTACTCCCCTTCAAACTTGTTAATCGAGTTGGGATCCCAAATACAATCTACATGGATATTTGTTGTAAACTTAGGAAGATATTCACTAATGTACACTAATAAGGCCGAGATAGGGCCATATAGTTTTATGTTTTCATATGTTTTATGGCTACTTTTGAAAGACTTTATATTTTTTCATGATACTTTCCAGACTGTTTAATATCTTAGAACTGTTATATCTATGGGTGTATGCAAATATATGTGAAATGTTTTTAAAAACTTTATAAATATGCTATCTATGTGTTGTATGGATATATGGAATTAAATTTGATACCTTTCTATCTTACCTTAAGTCGGGTGGGTTTCCTGTAGCCATATGATGAAGAGCGAGGTAGTAAATACACTTTTTATGAATTCTTTGTCTTGGATATGTACATGTGCTAACCCTTTTTGCAAAGGCAATGGATCCATGAATAAGGAAGGAGTCAACATAAGAGGAATAGAGTAACACTTTGAAAGGACCAACCATTGTGGAGCTCATAATGGTTCTACTACTGCGGGTGAGAATGAGTCCTATTGCGGATGAATTACAACTGAAGCGGTCATAATGGAGTCAATCTAGCAGCAGCGTGTTCCTAGATTTCATGAATGTATAAATGCAGTTTGTTCCTTCAGTTTAAGTTGTTGGTCGTGTTCTTGATGAGTGCCATATCCCTAAATGTTGGGGAAGTCCTAGTCAATAGGAGTTTGTTTCAAGTTGTTGTTAAATAAGCTGGAAGTTCTATTCCCAGTAGTTAGTCGATAGATAGAGAATTATTATTACAGTACTCTATTGTAATTCAGAAAGAGATATACAGTCTTATTTTTTGTATCCTATGTAAACCATGTTTTATGAATAAATTATGAGAGCTTCAACTTCTAGTATCTGAGATCTTGTTTATTCACACTTCTGTGGGGGCCCACATGGGAGGTGAATCTAATTTTTAGTTAAGTAGGTTGCAAGTTATTTGAAGCAAGTAGGACTCTGTTGCTCCTGTAGCCACTAGTAATAGCACCAGTGGTTGTTCCTACAACAAAGGCAGTTAGCTAGTTTATCATTCCTGCAGCATAGGATTAAACTTACTATTTCAGCAAGTCACTTCATCTTTAGATTACACTGTTGACATTTCATTTCCTAAATTAGTTCCTTTCAAGAATTTTCCATTTACTATAATGATGACTTTTAAGATGGATTAAAGCATATACTTTGCAGTCAACATTTCAAGTTTACGCTCCCTGGTTGATAATTTAATGAGTTCAACATCTTATTTCTATTGGAAAGGATGCATAATCCTTAGCTACAAAGGTATTATAACGAGCAGTCATTTTTTGCACCGCTGTTGGGGATGGTGTCAATATAATCTAGCTTAGAGTCATTTTAGGCATATTGTAGCATTTTTTTTATGCATAGAAGAAGGGATCATCTTGGGCATTTCCTTCCTCAATATCATCAAGCCGAGTCATTTAATCTATTCCACCTTGAGCTTGAGGAACCCCAAGTTGATGCCATAGAAACTAAAGAACCATTTTAGAACATATTTGCAGATGCATTTGATCACTTAATATCATCTGATGAATCCTTGCAATTAGATGAACTATTCACTGAACCAAAATATCTCTTACCACCACCAGGGCCTCCTCCAAGGATGGCTCAACCAACCTTTCCCTTTCCAATTCCGCCTCAGTAAGGAAATCAGAATTTGAAGAACATACCCTCTGCAGTCTTGCCCAAGTTCTATGGCCTCATCATCGAAGACCCTTAGACTTTCCTTTTTGAGTTTGACATCCTTTGTAGGAGCTACGACTATACAAATGAAGCACATAGGCTCAAGTTGTTTCCATCCACTTTGAAGGAAGTCATGCTACGATGGTTCATGGGCCTTGGTGCTAATGTCGTAGCAGATTGGACTGCCATGAGCAACATGTTTCTTTCCAAATACAAAGAATACTGTCAAGGGCGAGATTTGAAAGGTGATGACATCTTCAGGATGACCCAGAAAGGGGACGAGACGCTGGAAGATTATGTCTCAAGGTTCATGTACAACCTGCAGCGTAATACTCAGCATCAATTGAACGAGGACTCTCATAAACACCTTTTCATTAAAGGTGTCAATGAAGAAAGCATTAAGGCCCTGGACCTGATGGCTAGAGGTGATGTTACACAAAAAAATTGGGATGATATCAAAAATATCTGCTTGAACTACTCCTAGGCCACTGTTAAGAAGGGTAGGGGAATTCAAGACCTACCACACAAGTCTGTTGGCTCTGGTGTATCCAAGATGGAACTTTCTAATATGCTATTGGACTTCAAACAGGACATCATCAATGATGTCGCTACCCAGCTGGATACCATGCAAGCTAGAAAGAAGAAGGAGGATGCTGATGTTGTGCTTGCTAAATATTGCCCACATTGCAGGGAGAAGAAAATAAGCTACAAATGCAAGACCATCACCAATGCGGAGTCCCAACCGATGCCTAAGGAGTTCAAAGCTATAGATGAAAATGGTGAAATACTGTATGTCACTCAGCGTAGGCCATGGGCTCCACGACCATGTATGCCTCAAGATACCCTTCAAGTTCCTAGCAATAATAATCCATGGAAGAATTTTTCAAATTCAGGTCCTCATAATTTTGGAGGCTATAATAATTGGCAGCAACCTCAACAGGGCTGGCAACAGCCTCAGCAGGGCTGGCAACAGCCCCAGAAAGGGTGGAAACAACCCTTGATCAATGGTCTAATCAGCCCAATCAATAAGACATAATGCCTCCTCCACAACAACAAGATCTAATGCCTCCTCTTATAGCCGCTAATAATCCTCCTAAACTACCATAGCTGCCCGCACAACCTAACCCTAATCCCAATAACAAACTACCTGTTCAAAAGTAGAGCTATGCCTTGCATGACATTCATCTCAGGTTAGGAACTACTCTTGCTCCACCTCAACCTTCTATCATAACTGAGGTTGAGGAACCTCTTGTTGACCACAAAGAAGTGTCAGTTCCTGTACCCAAAGAGCCTCTGTTTCCTCAAAGATTAGCTAAACAAGCTGAACCCATAGTAAACCATGTTGTAGCAGACTTACTTGACCAATTAAAGCATATAATGGTAAAGAATCCTTTCCTAGATGCTATCAAAGAGGTCCCTACCTACACTAAAGCTATTAGGAAGGCTTGTATTAAACAACTTGGAAGGAAGAAAAAGGATCCAAAAACCATTCATGTCGTCGGCCAGCTATCTGATCTCATGTTAGAAAAGTTGTCTGTACCCAAGTATGCTGATCCAGGAAGTCTTGTGGTTACAGTTACCATCCAAGGTATAAAAGTTCCAAATAACTTAGTGGATTTAGGTGCATCTATAAATGTCATGACCAAAGAATTCCTATCCAATCTAAGCATTGCTGGTCTCCGTGACACACCAATAATTTTGCAACTGGCTGATAGTTCCACTGTTAAACCTGATGGCATAATTGAAGATTTCATAGTCACCCTACATTCCTGGCAATATCCTATAGAATTTGTGGTTCTTTCCCCTAAAGCTGATATGGGTGGGTATCCTCTCATTTTAGGACGACCATGGTTGGCCATTGCGAATGCTTTTATTGCTTGCCAGCCAAGGAAGATGACCATCTCTGATGGTTTCAATACCAAAAACTTGACACTCCACTTCCCCGCTCAACCAATATTACAAGAGGAGGATGCCATATGGCCAGAATTAGATGAACTTGACCTAGAAACCAACTCAATCTAGAAACTCATGGTCATAGGAAGAGAGCCATTTGCAGCCTCTAGGGAAGAAGATGAGATCTTTTCATCTATCCTCACTAATGACTACGACATAGATTCCCAGATGTGTCCGCAATCGGACTGTGTTTTAGAGACTATTTTGACAACTCCAAATGCATCTCCATATTCACTATCTTCCAGCTATCTTCATCTCCTATTACCCCATGAACTGGCTTCACCGCTAATTGCTGAGTTGGCCATGATGGATAAGATCATAAAAATGGAAATTAGCCCTGGCAAGGGATTGAATATCATCTCTAACCTATCATTACCCCACCAAAAAGATATCCTGTAGTTGCTACAGGACAACCAATAGGCCTTTGCCTAGGATTACACCGACATGAAATGGATAGATCCTAAGCTTTGTACCCATCAGATCTACATAAGTCCAGATTATAAACCTGTTAGGCAACCACAAAGAAGAGTCAATCCTATCCTAAGGGATATAGTCAAAACTAAGCTCCAAAAGCTCCTTACTGTCAGGTTCATCTATCCAATTTTTGACAGCCAATGGGTGTCACCTCTTGTCATAGTGCCCAAAAAAGGAGGTAAATGACACATTTGTGTGGATTACAGGGAGCTCAATATGGCCACTAAAAAGGACCATTTCCCACTCCCATTCATAGACCAAGTCCTAGACAACCTAGCAAGAAAGAAGTATTTTTCCTTCTTGGATGGGTTCAGTGGTTACAACCAAATTCAAATAGCTCCCGAGGATCAGGAGAAAACTACCTTCACCTATCCTTGGGGCACTTTTGCACATTTTTTCCTCCCTTTTGGCTTATGTAATGCCCCTGCCACTTTCCAGCGAGCAGTCATCAGTATCTTTTCAGACATATCTTCCGATTGTATGGAAATCTACATGGATGACTTCACTACCTATGGGAACACCTTTGATGAAGCCAAGGAAAATCTTGAAAATGTCCTCCAAAGATGCTAGGACTATAACCTCTCTCTCAGCAGTGAGAAGTGTTTTATGATGATGGAAAAAGGTGTCATCTTGGGACATTTTATTTCCTCACATGGCATCCAGGTAGACCCCGCCAAGATCTCAGTCATTAGTACTCTTTCCACACAAGAGAAGCAGAAGGATGTCCAGATTTTTCTCGACTATGCTGGGTATTATAGAAGGTTTATCAAGAATTTTAGCCAAATTGTAGCCCCCCTCTATAATCTATTAAAAAAGGATTCTGACTTCGCTTGGAATTCAGAGTGTGATAAATCTTTCCTGCGGCTGAAAGAAGTCCTCACAACTACACCAGTACTGTGCAGACCAAATTGGGGCCTGCCATTCCACATTCATAGCGATGCCTTAGATTATGCTATTGGGGTAGTATTGGGCCAGCAAGAAGATGCAATTGAGCATGCCATTTATTTTATCAGCAAGAATCTGCAGGGGGCCAAATTCAATTATACAGTGACCGAAAAAGAGTTGTTTGCCATGATTTACGCCCTGAACAAGTTTAGGAATTATATCACTGGGTACCAGATTTTTGTCCATACTGACCATTTTGCAATCTGGTACCTAATGAACAAACTAGCTATCTCAAGAAGATTGGCTCGTTGGCTGCTACTCATGCAGGAATTTGACATCACCATCGTTGACAAGCCTAGGAAGGCCAATGTTGTTGTAGACTTTCTCTCTCACTTGCATGTTCCTGATGATCCTGCAGCCATAGATGACAGTTTTTCGGATGAATATTTGTTCCTGTTGCAAGCACACAATCCATGGCATGCTGATCTTTCCAATTATCTCACCACTGGTCAGACACCGGCTCACTTTTCTTCCAAGGAACGCAGGTTGCTAGCCGAGAAGAGTTTTAACTTTTCTTGGATAACTGGTTTTATGTTTTACACTGGTCCAGACCAGGTAATGAGACGATGCATCCGTGAGGATGAAACCTATGACATCCTCTAGGCATGTCATGATGAGCCATGTGGAGGCCATTTTGTAGCCAAGAGGACGACTTTCAAAATTTTGACCACTGGATATTATTGGCCGACTCTCCACAAAGATGCCGCTCAGTACACCAAGAAATGTGATTGATGCCAACGGATAGGGAGGCCTACTAAGACTAATGAGATGCACCTGTAGCCATAGGTAGTGGTCACACCCTTTGATAAGTGGGGCATTGATTTTGTGGGCCCAATTGACCCTTCTTCTCAAGGTAAGTCTTACATTTTGGTCTGTACTTATTATGCTACTAAGTGGGCTGAAGCTAAACCAATGAAACATCCAAGAGACAATAATATTGCTAAGTTCTTGTATGAGTGCATTTTTACCCACTTTGGTGTTCCAAGGGAAATTGTCTCTAATCAAGGGGCGCAGTTCACTTCCAACCTCATTGCTGCTTTGATGGAGGAATACAACATTTGTCATGCCAAGTCATCTCCTTACCATCCGCAGGCCAATGTTCAGGTTGAGGTCACTAACCATGAATTGGAGGCCATTCTTACCAAAAATGTGGCTGTTCATAAGAAGGATTGGGCAGCTAGGCTTCCTAAAGCACTGTGGGCTTATTGCACTACATGGAAGTCTACTACAAGATTCACCCCGTTCCAACTAGTCTATGGAAAAATGGCAATGATGTCAGTCGAGTTTGAACATAAAACCTTGCGGACAACATTGGAGCTCAACCTTGATCTCACTACATCTCAACAAGAACTTGTTCTCACCTTTAACAGTCTGGATGAATGGAGGAAATTTTCATTAGCTAACACTAAGTTGGTGCAACAACAGAGGAAGCAGTGGCATGACAGGTTTATCAAAGATAAACAATTTGCCGTCGGCGACTGGGCTCTCCTGTATGACTCCAGATACCACCACACTCCTAGTAAGTTCCAAACCCACTAGTTAGGACCCTATGAAATAATTGTTGTATTTTCCAATGGTGTTGTGCAGTTGTCGACCGTTGACCCTGTTCTGTTCAAGCTACTAGTTAATGGATAGTGACTCAAGATGTAACATAAACCATAGAGCAAAGCCGAGTGCCTATAGTAGTTTACCAACACTGTAGTTCACGATCCTCCTGTAGCACAAGAATGTGAGCCCCTCGCTCATATTCAGTCTTCACTCTAAAAATTGGTCGCATCACCCTATAATAATTACTTTCTTCCGTGAAGTACTTTTATCCACAATAAACATTCATTTCATTCTTTCTTTTCTACCACCCATCCACCTCATCATTTCCCAATGTCAGATGGCAATTAATTCATTTATTTCGTGGAGCCGCCACTACATCATCAGGTGTGTGTACTTTTCCTTGGCATTTAAATTCATTAATTCATTTTTTATTAGCTTTGCTCTTGTCATATGTGGCATGGTGGGACCCTTGGCATACTTAAGTTGGGGGGAAGAGAAAATTTGTGATTTGTCCTATATAACTATGCACATATTGTCTGATATATTTTTCCAAATATTACACATTGTACCCTTGATTGGACAGCCTTGAAATGACCGATTAAATTCACACAAATAAGCCAGCCAAGGTGTCCATACAGACGTCTGTTGAGTAATCATGAATAGTTAAATCTTTCAAGATATGATAGATATGCATTCATTTCTCCATTTAGCATTTGAAATCTCGAAGTCCAGAACTTTCCATTTTCCTGCAGCTTTGTTTTTCCGACCTTCTCTGCAAGTTTCTTAATATAGCTTGTAAAACATCTCTGCGTTGCTTGTACATTCTTGTGGTGTGTATCCTTCAAAATTTGCAGACATGGGTGGAAATTTAATTCATTGTGAACCCACGATTCATGACATTCTGTTAAACAATCAAGTCTATAGGTCATTATTCCAGGCCAGAGGATGGATGGATTACATTTTGAAGCTCACTAGTCAGAATGAGGAAATAGCATTGCAATTCCTAAGCACACTCTATGATGGGGTAGCTACTATTAAAGGACTAAGGGTACCATTTTCATAATAAATTATAGCAGAAGTAATGGGGTTACCACAGGAAGGTGAGGAGTTTTCAGAAAATTTTGACCTAGCAACTACGAGAGCATAGTTTACTCTACACACAGACCCGCCACTGGAGATTGACAAGAAAAAAGGCACCAGAAGATTGTCTTTACCAGAAACCTTTAAGTAGTGTGCGGTTTTTGTGATCAAATATTTCACCTGTGAGGGTCGACAAGCCTACCTGCATGCAATGCATTTCAAATTCCTGAGCTGTTTAAGGCATGACAATAGACCTATCAACGTGCCAAATTACCTCTACAACATTTTGCAGAAAAGAGCTGCGGTAGTGCAGGAAGGTAAGCCTAACATTGTCTGCCATAATTGTCTCATTAAGCTTATAGTAGAGAAAGCATTACGAAACTACCCTAATATAACATGGGAAGAATTCTTGAAAGGGAAATTAGAAGAAACCCTAAGACCATTAGGGAGTAGGGTTGGTAGAAGACTCCAAACAGAGCGGGGGGTTTTTAAAGTCATTAAGGAACTAGCATCAGGTTCGTCCTCAACAAGGAAGCCTAGGACTAAAAACTCTAGGCATCCTCCTGAAGCTTCTACATCTAGGTAATCCCAGAATAGGGGCAAATGGAAAATTTTGGAGAAAGAAGTCCAGGATAAAACTGTTCCTCCTTTTGATGATACAACTACTACCCCTACTAGAAAAGGGAAGGAAAAAGAAAAGTCAGCTACCTCTAGTAAGAAAATGGATCCTACAGCTTCAGGTACTTCACAGAAGCGAAAGACTGCTAATAGGAAGGAGGAAAATCCTTTACAAAGAAGCAACAGGTAAAGGAAGGGTATGGCCATAGATATGTCGCCAGAGAATGCAGCGGTCAACCTTGATTCTCCTGAGTCAAGAGAACCATCAGGAGGTAAACAATCTTTTGAGGTTGTTATGGATGAAGAATGTGTAGTGATTAAGGACGATTCTACCTCTGAGGAGCAAGAATTTAGATTCCAGAGAAGGGATTCATCTACCCATGAAACCCAAATCAGAGATGATTTCATTGAAGCAGATAATAATGATGAATTCTCTGAGGGAGACCCTATTCTTAATGAAGGTATGCCAAATTCACCCCCCACAATAGTAGAACAACATTTATTTGAAGACAATTCTGATGTTGCTATGAGTGGGGATGCACCTCCTACAACAGAAGGGGAGGATCTGTTTAAAGAAAACCCTAGCATTGACATGTTGGCCGAGCAAGTTTCAGATCAAGAGTTGGACAAACTAGTTGCTATAGCTCAGAAATATAGTAATCCAGAAAGGGCCATCATAATTCATTCAAAGTTTTTGAAAAATGCAGCTACAGGAGCTGATGGATCAGCAGGAGAAAATCATGATGAAGGTGATCTGCTACAGGTACCTTGTCTTGTAACTCCGTTCTCTTTTATTTTTTGGTTAGTTAATCAGTTAATCATGGAAAGAGAACAATGGAAAAGGTAGAAGAAAGATTTACACTAGGTTATTGATCAAACTTTTCAAGAATTGGTAGAAAAGGAGGAAGAGGTAGAACAGCTCCAAGAAAGATTGGCTAAGGTAACGTCAGTTATTCCTGACCTGATGAGATGTAGGTCCCCTTCCCCAGTATATGCCATTTTTCATAAGGAACAATTATTGAATTATCAATTGACCAATATAGTCAAGGGAAAGTCTCCTTTGTTAAATGAGCCCAATCAGTTTTTTCAAGCCTTCCATAATTCTTCTGCAGCCATACAAAACTTATTATGTGAATTGTTCCTACATAATTTAGCTGTACCTAATGATAGGGTTTGGAATCCACTACACTATGTCAGAGATATCCAGCTTAGGGAACTCATGTCCTGGATATAGAATGAGATTAGTAGGGAGTCTCACACTAAAATTTATAGGGAATTAGAGGATGAAATTCCTTTACACTTACGACTAGAGGCTAAAGATCCCAAAACATACTATTATGATTGGATGAAGATAGCACAGTCAGAATTAGGGGAAAAGATCATCAACCCTCTTAGGGATGCAACCTACAATGAATACACTCAGATGGCCAAAACTAAATTAGCTGAGGCCATGAAATCCCTCCAATGGTGCTGGATTACTATGACAGCAGATATGAGGAATAAGGAACCCCATTCACTGCTTAATTTTTCAATGGAAAATAAGCGTGCTCCCTGCTATGTCATGTTGGGCAGAGAAAGAAAAAGCTATTGGATTCCATTAACATTCCAACCACCTCTTCTACCTAATTCAGAAAACTTGGAAAATCATGACATGGCAGCAGAAGTTAGAAGGTGGGAAACATACAGGGACAATAAGGGTTTTTACTGGAGTTTTGCTGATGGAGGAGTTGGACAGAAAATAGTTGTAGATATCAGAATGCATGCCAAGATAAAGAACTACCTATTTTCTCGAGGACCAGCAAAGGATTAAGCTGGGGGGAATGATAAGGCCGAAATAGGGCCATATAGTTTTATGTTTTCATATATTTTATGGCTACTTTTGAAAGACTTTATATGTTTTCATGATACTTTCCAGATTGTTTAATATCTTAGAACTGTTATATCTATGGGTGTATGCAAATATATGTGAAATGTTTTTAAAAAGTTTATAAATATCCTATCTATGTGTTGTATGGATATATGGAATTAAATTTGATACCTTTCTGTCTTACCTTAAGTCGGGTGGGTTTCCTATAGCCATATGATGAAGAGCGAGGTAGTAAATAAACTTGTTATGAATTCTTTGTCTTGGATATGTACATGTGTTAACCCTTTTTGTAGAGGCAATGGATCCATGAATAAGGAAGGAGTCAGCATAAGAGGAACAAAGTAACACTTTGAAAGGACCAACAGTTGTGGAGCTCATAATGGTTCTACTACCGTGGGTGAGAATGAGTCCTGTTGCAGATGAATTGCAGCTGAAGCGGTCATGATGGAGTCAATATAGCAGCAGCGTGTTCCTAGATTTCATGAATGTATAAATGCAATTTGTTCCTTAGGTTTAAGTTGTTGGTCATGTTCTTGATGAATTCCATATCCCTAAATGTTGGGGAAGTCCTAGTCAATAGGAGTTTGTTTCAAGTTGTTGTTAAATAAGTTGGAAGTTCTATTCCCAGTAGTTAGTCGATAGATAGAGAATTATTATTATAGTACTCTGTTGTAATTTAGAAAGAGATATACAGTCTTATTTTCTGTATCCTGTGTAATCCATGTTTTATGAATAAATTATGAGAGCTTCAACTTCTAGTATCTGAGATCTTTTTTATTCACACTTCTATGGGGGCCCACATGGGAGGTGAATCTAATTTGTAGTTAAGTAGGTTGCAAGTTATTTGAAGCAAGTAGGACTATGTTGCTCCTGCAGCCACTAATAACAGCACTAGTGGTTGTTCCTGCAACAAAGGCATTTAGCTAGTTTATCATTCCTGCAGCATAGGATTAAACTTACTATTTCAGCAAGTCACTTCATCTTTAGATTACACTGTTGACATTTCATTTCCTAGATTAGTTCCTTTCAAGCATTTTCCATTTACTATAATGATGACTTTTAAGATGGATTAGAGTATATACTTTGCAGTCACCATTTCAATTTTATGCTCCCTGGTCGATAATTTAATGAGTTCAACATCTTATTTCTAGTGGAAAGGATGCATAATCCTTAGCTACAAAGGTATTATAACGAGCAGTCATACACCATAGTTTGGTATACCATATATCCCTCCACCATAGAACCCTCAAGATGTGCTCTTTGTCAAACCAAGCCCTTAAAAAATTTCAAGTGCCTCTCAACCATCCACATTGACTTAGTTTGTACAGGTCCACACAATTCAATCTCCTTAACTTGATGTATGAGGTAGTGTTCTTGTGCATTGAAAAAAGTTGAAGGTAGACACTTTTTGTTTTCATACATAAGATGAGGAATTTTTCTCTTCCAATATTTTATATCTTCTTTATGGATTTCTTTTGATGACAAACACCTCATGTATTTTACAAGATCATATATAAATTGTTTTACACTATTTTTGAAATGGTGTGGGAGAGATAGAGGTAGAACGTACTGCAATAATTATAAAATGATCTTTCAATGTTTTATAAAATAATACATTGAAAACTACATGCAGTATACAAATATATAGTGAATACAAAATAACATGAATTACCTTAATAAATGTATGCTAATTGTGTGTTTTCATCCCTGGCCCAAATTCAGTTTTCTTTGATATGAGATTGTTTATGTTCGTAGCAAATCCTGTGGGAAAACATATTTTTTGTATGGCTTCTTTTATAGCATTGCTCTGCTACTCCGACAATAACCAAGTAAGGGCACATATATCAATCTGGTCTCCATTGTTATTTGATTGAATAACATTTTTCATTACATGGTTGGATTCCTCAATGTAACTACAAATTTTGATAATTTTGTCTTTGTCACACCTTCCATCCAATAATTTCCATAATGTCTCTATTACATTCTTTCCAATATGCATAGCATCAACCAAATGCACGATTGGTAGTTGCTTGTAGTACGAAAACCTACTAAATTGTGTAGGATAAATTTTTAGTCCTTTTGGAAGTTGGTCATTGATCCCTTGACGACCTTCACGAGCATCAATTACATCATCAGTAAACAAAACAGAATATCAAAATATAAATTTCAAACAAGAACCATCAAATGGAATGACATTACCTCGATGATTTATTCTAGTGTATTCCAACTTTCATAGGCGAGGTGTCATTCTCCATGGCTTTGATGTAGTCTCTTCTTTCCCATTGAAAATATGTTTTTTTGTAATTCGGTGCTTATGATTTCTATGGAGAAAGTGTCTATACTCATCAAACACCTGCTTTCCTAAACTTTTTGAATGATGAGATTTCATCTTTGGACCACAAATTGGACATGTAATTTTTCCCTTTGTCTGAAGACCTACAAGATCATGTATTATTGGATTAAATATGTTAATTTTTTGTTAGCACTATAACATACCAAAAAAGAGGTATTAACAAGAGAACAGACCCTTTTTGTATGCGCAGAGCCTTTTTATAGGGGCGCGTATGCCTTCTCAAGTATAGGTACATCAAGGTCATCTTCATCATCATCATCAGTTGCATCAGAGCCATCATCTTGATCATCGTGATCTTTTTCCATGGGATCATTACCTTCTACTTCGATATTAACACCTCCATGTTCCCTCATTTGGAAATCCACATTCTTTGGATTGTCATGGTCCGTAACATGAAACCTAGGGTGTTGACCTATATCAAAATGATGACCTTAAATTAACCATGACCATGATGTCATCATCAATCCATTTCTTATGTATATAAATTGTTCAAATAATATATTGAAAAACATACCAATGGACAAAATTTGTTTCCCCCTTCAATGTGACCATGCTTCCTACAACATTCCTCAACTGTTTTGATTAGATATCTTTGAGTCTTTAAGCCCTTGCAAATATTGCAGGGACATTAACATTTTCCATCACCTTTTCTTTTAAAGGTAGACTAGAATCTAGCAATTGTCTCCTTATTTTGTTTTGGGTTGATATTGCTAGACATGGTATTTCTTGAATGGAATGAATCGTTACTTGTACATTGAATAGAATGTTGGTGGAAGAAGGATGATTTGTTTGCAACCTGTAGATACAGACACTGAACAACCATTTTCTCAACTCTAATTTTCTCAACACAAAGGGACATTTATTATAGCCATAGAAACCTGATTATTTTAAAATGGAATACACCAAGGAGTACCATCAGAAATATCGACCATTTATAATCATGAACATTAAACCTAAATTAGATAGCTCATTTTTTTATCAGTGTGTGTAGTCTCTGTGTATATGAAAAATGAATGAAATCCAAGGCCTAATTTATCAAGAGCAAACGATCCAAAACCCCACAATCGAAAACATGAAACCTAATAAAAAACACTGGAAAACTTGATTGGGACAATGGAATTTAAAAAATAAGGAAAGGTGAGAGGATAAATAAAATAATAAAAAAAAAGAAACACGCTTTGTCAACAATGTTCAAAATCCTGTCACCAAGCATAGACATAGGAAATAAAAAATGAACAAAAGACAAGAAATAAGAAAAATTGTTATGAGAAGAGGTCAAAATAATATTCAAAGTACTATTATGAAATATGCATGTTCATCACTTGTGCATATACCTTCTCTATTCAAATTCAAGGCCTAATTTATCAAGAACAACAAACAATGTGGAACCCCAATATCGAAAACATGAAACCTAATAAAGAACACTGCAAATATTGATAGGGACAATGGAATTAAGAAAGTAAGGAAAGGTTAGAGCATCAATCAAATAATCAAAAAAAGAAACACACTTGGTCAAAAATGTTCAAAATCCTATCACCAAGCACAGAAATAGGAAATCAAAAAGGGACAAAAGACAAGAAATAAGAAAAATCATTAGGACTATAGAAAAATCATTAAGAATATAGAAAATCAAGTTCTAGAAATGGATGGTTCCGATGCTTTGCCACTACAACAATTGAGCATTCATCATTTGGTACTTCTTGGTGTATTCCATTTAGATATGTTCAAAATTTTGCAATTTGGGGAATGCAATCATGTAAAACACAAACTATTATTATTATTATTATCAGAAGAGGTCAAAAGTAAATTCAACTAGTTTATGCATAAAAGGACATATGTTTAATATATTTGAGTTGAATTATGTTAACTTAATTCATGCAATAATAAAACCACCCACTCTACACCATTGAAAAAATCTTCAATGTCCCTCAATAAGTCAGTGGAATCATCCAAGAAAGTTAAACAACTCAATAACTAGTCAGAAAGACCTACTAGGTTTAGTAGGTGAATTAGTGTTTGGAGTATTGTGAGTGTTTGGGGATCAAAGTGATTGTTTATTCCTCACCTAGATAGATCAAATAGTGTGTTCAAATCTACAGATTGGATTAAGAACCTCACTGGTGAAGGGTTTCACAACTTACCAAGAATCAGAGAAGTGTTCCAATCCCTTAAGCCTGAGAGGGTGTTTGAAGACTTCGAATGGGTGAGACCAAGTTGAAGAAGTGCCTTAACATCTTTCTATTTTGACATTTTCTTGTTGACAGATTAGTGTAATGTCCCCTGCTAGGTTGGACATAATTATTACATATATAATTTGAACTTACACTATATTTCCCAAGAACACAATAATTCAATTTAAAATATTCATAAATAGGAAGTAACATTAGTTCCTGTATATCCAATCATATTACTATTTGGCTTAATAAATGCAAGGTGTAGGTCTTATCCAAGTTGCCTAGAGACCAGCGAATGGACTCCCTCAAATTTTACAGGTCCACGTCTGTATCATGAAGGCTTACAGAACGTTGACCCCTACCCTCTATTAGGATAAGATCCATTGCTTGGATTTATACAAGCCCCTCCTTGGTAACACTTTAGTCCCTTCCTCTTCAGGTACTAAATAGTAACAAATCTGAACATGGACAAATATGATTATGACTTCATTATTATTAATGAATATATATATTAGAGATGTAAATATTAGATCATTCAGAGATATGTTACATATCATTTAGATATATGCATTATATATAGATAATTCTGATTTCATCCTTATTAACATATGATATATATGATAGACTATATAAGGTTGTTTATCCTTTATATATATATATATATATATATATATATATATATATATATAATCAAATTCTCTTATATATACTTAATATATATAACATAACTTTATCTGATTTCATTATTATTAATATATATTTATCATACACACATATCTTATATATTGTGTATATGTATATTCACTTATGAAATATAACATACATATATGTATAATTATGATTGCATATTATATATATATATATATATATATATGATTTTTGTATTATTAATATATCTATTTTCTGGTTTCACTGTTGCAACTAAAATTAATATTATGTATCTATATTAGACCATATATATTGATATATGATTTCCATTGATCTGTATCAATATATATCATATACGTATATGTATTCAATATTCTCTTATTCTATGATAATTCATATCCATCTCTCTTAATGTACCATGATTCCTTCACATTTATATATTCTTCTGTGTGATCTATTCTTCCCACAATTAGTGGGTTAATTGCTTGGTTTGACAAGGAATGCAAAATCAACTTGTCCACTTATCTTCTAGGTGGTTATCCTCATGTATTTCCCTTTGATTATCAATAAAATACACTGTTATATGTACACAATCCATGTCTCCTAAGTACCTACATATGTATATATATGTATAAAATTGGATATATATATTTTAGAATATATAGACACCTACATATATAGATATATGTATTGATATGTATGGGATATCTCTCTTTGATCTCGCCATTAGTGAACAATGGAATATAACTACCAAAATACCCCCAAAATAGTAGAGCAATGATTTTCTAGTAATTGTAAGTAATTATGGACTATAATTGCACACTTTCATATCGAATAGGTTTTTCCTATAATTAGGCCCTTAGATAATTACTCCATTTTCATAGTAATAATGAATCTACGGCATCGCCTATAAGGTACAGACAATAGTAACTAACAATAATGTGAATACATGATGTATGTATTCAGTGGAGATTGATCCTGATAATCTCTTATCTTGAAGTCTTTGACTTTTCAGTTAGAATTTTTATTTGCAGGGTCATGTTTCATTTCCTATAGTTTTAAATTTGTTTCGATACACTATCGCTATGCAAGGAATGACGAGGGTGTCTTTCTTGCATGAAAAACAAATGAAAACAATGCAGAGCCAGTTAATGCTTTCACATATTGAGCATTTTACACTGCAGTATGATAGAAATTTATCATCTTGGGAGAAAATTTCTTTGAGGCACTGTGTCAAGTGATTTGGGTACATTGTCCATAGTTCCACATTTTGTATATGTGTTTCCAACCTTATCTAATACTACAAAGCTTCCATTTCGGTGCAAGTAGTGTGAATACTAGTAAAATATGGAGGAGTTTAACTATCTCCTCATCATTTGCATTTCCTTGGATGTTTGTAAAGCCATATTAATGAAAATATTGACCATTTTATTTGATGGGATGCCACTCCTAGAAGCTACACTATCAAAAAGTTCATTTTCCATTTATAATAACTTCACATTTTCCAAGTGCATCTATTGGAGCATTTGCAACTAATATCTAATAGGAATCTCAATATTAATGTGCTTCAATGAAAAATCATTATTTCCATGTGTAGGCATCTATTGAGGCATAATGTCAAACAATACTCTTGATTTCCCTATTCATGGTTCCACCATTGGCATGCATATCTACCAAAGAATTATCCAACTATAATATCAAATTAAAGTTTGTTCCTACCATGTTTTGTTTCTTTACATATCTTTTCAAACATTCAACAGGATAGAAATTTCTATAATATCAAATTAAAATATGTCCCTACCATGTTTTGTTTCTTTACATATCTTTTCACATATTGAGCATTTTAAGCTGCAGTTTGATAGAAATTTATAATGAATAAGGATATAAATTTTATTAGCTAGATAATTTTTTGTAATGATATAAAGATGACCTAGTTTATTGACAAAAATGCCAACCTCAAAAAGTAGTCCATCATAACATTCTTATTGTCACAAGTGAAAAAATCTTCATTGTGACCATAGAAGATACTCATAGAAGCATAGTTATCATTAGTGCAAGATAGCTTGAAGATCTCCCACACCTCCACCATTTTATTTTCAAAGCTAGTTCTATTACCAAAAAATGATCCAATCCTGCCAGAGATAATGTTTGGATTGATCGTATGAATCCCCTGTGCAACATTTTCTGAATTGTTGGAAACAACCACATGCTTAACCACCTTCATGACCCATTCAAACTAACCAATAACTTGAAAGAGAGTAGAAAATACTAGTTTATAGATCACCCCATTGTGTACATGCAAGCCAACAATATTATGTTTCAGAAGGTATTGAATAGCATGTTTGATGTCAACATCATACACATTTAATAATCTGGACCACTGTTCTTCCAAGGAATCCAAATGACAACATTCAATATCAAATGTTCTATCCATTGAGAAGACCTAAAACAAAGTAACAATAATGAAAATAATGAATAAGTATGCCAACATAATGATGCATACACATACATCTGATATATATATATATATATATATATGCATCTCTGTCATTTACATAATTATGTGTACGTTTACATAATCATGCATATATATATATGTCATTTACATAATTATGTGTACGTTTACATAATAATATATATATATGCATGATAATATATATATATATACATACATATATATATATATATGTATATATATATGCATGATAATATATATATATATATATATATATGTGTGTGTGTGTGTGTGTGTGTGTGTGTGTGTGTGTGTGATTATGTAAACGTACACATAATTATGTAAATGACAGAGATGCAAGTAATTTCAAAGTAGAGAACAAATGGAGCTTCCCATGAAAATTATATGAATGTTGAACAATGTCAATCATAATGTGACAGGCCTTGTATTGATAAGAATTCATGGTCCCGAAATGGTGTTGAGAATGAAAGTAGATAATCATATATAAGAGGAAAGTTTACTGTCCAAGTTTGTAACAGTGCCAGAGAGGTTTACAGGTCAGGGATATGGTTCATGAAAGCACATTGTAAGACTAGTATGTCAGTTTTATGAAGGGAAACAATTGTGTTATGAGCATGGTATCAATGTAAGGCATGGTTGGAGCATCACGAGACACTATATAGAGTGAGAATAATTATTGAGTCCACGCATATAGAAATTTTTTGAGCATGTTGATCCCAAATCCAAACTGAATCTTGGATTGTGCAACTTCAAGATTGAAGCACCCAATGTTAAAGTTTTTGCACAGAAACATGATTTAAGTGACAGGTTGTCCTCTATATCTCATTTCTATTTACGTGTATGTTTGTTTCTCTTTTATGTGTTTGTATTTCCATTTTATTAGTTTATTAAGTGATTTGGGCACATTTTAGGATTTAATTAGACAAAATTATAATCAATCAATCTTGATTGCAATAAAAAATTTATTATTTAAATACCAAAGTTAACCAAAAATTATCTTACTTGTGTTGTTAGGAAAATTATGTTGGTGGTTTCCTTCTTGTAATAGTTGGTGGGAGCATTTATCCACTCTTATTTTCTTGATGTTTTGTGTGTATGTCAATATTTGATTTCAAATCTAATAAATTTTGTCTTGTGGCATCTACAATGCCATACTTTTGATGGTTCTCTATGGTAGGAGCATTAGATATTAATATTAGATTTTGTGAGGTAGGATCTAACTCAAATCCCACTTTTATGTAACTTAGGTTTTTTATTTTTTGATGTTTCATGGCCTTTTATTTGTGTTCTTTACTGATGAACTCTCTAGATGTGAAAGAGATTCCCATTTGGATCTCTAAAAAGGATTAAAAGTGTTTGTACATTTGTCTGTACAATAACATTTTCTACTTCATATGGTAGAGGAATTTATCATTTAGTTATTGGTTCAACTATTTACATAAACATATGAACCTAATGGTCTACAACAAGAGTCACTTGGTTTTCATTTTTCATTGCTATTGAGTAAGATATATTTAGAAATGGATAAGAAACACAGAAAAATAATTTAAACTTCACAATATACCAAATAACTCCATGGTTGACATAGCTTTACTATATTTAGAAATTAGAATTGGGACCTTACCAATGATACCAATGGAAGATGAGTGATAGACAAGGACAAATGTTCAATTGGAAAGCATTTGGAAAATAATTAGCAACCTTCTATGAACAACCAGGCATTGGAAGATATTTTATCCAACTAAAAAATAAGAAGCAGCTAAGGTCTATAGCTGAATATAATGTTGAGCATTTGAGATTGGCATTTTGTGCTCCCAAGGTGACACCATACCAAATACTATAATTGTACATTAATTGACTTACCAAGTTTAACATGATGTTTGTTGGAACCTTATACAGTTAGGAAAGCTTTGCAAAAAGCTTTACATATTAAAAAAAATACACCTCAAAAGGTGAAACAATGAGAGTAATTTACAAAAATGTGATTCATCCTACTAGAAAAAACATGGGAAAATTATTTAACCTAAGAGAAAGTAGTAAGTTCTCTCCTCAAGAAGAGAGAGAAAAGAAAAGAAAAACGTATGTTGAATTGTGATAGAAAAGGGTCAAGGACTCAGAAAGTGTTATACTTGTGAGAAAAAAAATGAGGTTGAAGAAAAGGGAGAAGTACTTGTAAAAGAATAAAATATAAAATTCAAGAATGAGGATTTCAATTAAAAAGAAAACACTTCTATCTCCATATATCCCTATATGCACTGAATGTAATATATTTTGAAGTCTAATAAGGTAACCACTTGTGGCATGCTTAATCATAACATAAATTTTATTTAATACAATAATTCCTCTTTATTAAGATGAAGGGGTGCCTCCCACATGGTTAAGCTTATAAATAAGGATGAGAAATCTCTCATATCATTAAATTCTGAATCCACATATTATATATGTTAGTAATAACTAAGAAGGGGGGGGGGGGGTGAATCAGTGACCTCAAAAATATTCCAATAATCAACCCAAAAACTTAGTACCGCAATATTAAGCCTCTAGTTATCTTCATTCCTATAAGATGAATGCCTTCTTATACAATTATCAAATTACTACTGCTCGGAATGCTTTATTAAACCTTATACTTTATGTTTATCGAATAGCTATCTGTTAATTTACCGAAAGATGGTAAATTATCTAGAGTATACCGATCAATCCAAATTAGCTATGTGTAATGAAAAACACTAAAGTAATAACTCAGAAACACATTGACACATGGATTTTTAACATGGAAACCCTGTTAAGGGAAAAATGACTTGGGACTGATAACCCAAAATTTTCACTCTTCTGAAGTGAGCTCGGTGAAGAGCCAACCCTGTTAAAGGTTACAAACACACTATTAGGTGTGACCTTGTTAGAGGATTTAAAATTTTAGTCTGTCACTTGATATCGGGCATCTCTATGCTACCTTCCTTGATCAAACACTCACTTGGCTTGTCAATAGGTATCTGGAATCTCATGCTATCTTAATATAGAAAGGATCTTTAAATCCCGCTTGGTTAAGAGACTTTCTGAATCAATGGTTAAAATGAAATAGTATGATATGTTCACATATACAACTTATACTTGCAGATTTTTAGATCTGTTGTAATCTCATAAAACTAATCTAATCAATATATCTCTTTTAACACCTTTGCTCCACTTTAGTTCTTGGTGATGACGTGCTTTTTTTCTCGGTGTCCGCAGAAAACTTTCTCTCTTTCCTCAACTTGATTGATCATGAATTTATGAAGTTGCTCTTCATCAGTTTCTCTTCAAAATCCTCTTTTCATTCATTCACCCTTTGTTCATAATGAATTAAGTTGTCTCTTTTATAGACATGATATCAACGTTGTTAGGTTCTTGATTTTCTTGATCTTGGCGTGATCCACAATCTTAGCCAATTAGATTTAAAGAAAAACTCTTTCTTTATCTCATAGAGATCTTTTTGCCAATTGGACAAAATAGCTTTAAATCCTTTACTTATCTTTGGCTTTATCTTGTCGATGAAAAAAAAAGATAACTACCAGGTAAGTCCATATTTAGCTCTACCAGCTAGATAATTTGTCATTTTTGAACTCAAGTTAATTTTGGTGTTTTAACTCTGTGATAGCTTCAGTAAACACTCCAGTTCTCCTCGGGCATCTCCGTCAGTTTACACTATGATTCTAGCTGTCAGTTATGCTTGTGATTCTGCTCGTCGATAATGCTCATCGGTGTTCTTGCTCAGGAATCACTGTGACTTGACTTTCAGTGATCTCTGTTCATCGGGTTCCACTAGCCGTCAGTGTTTGAAGTCACATAGTGAATGTTTGTATTTTATACATTATTGAAAGCATAATATTTATCTATCTGACTCTCTGAAGTCTTGACACTTTGATTATAACTAATTAGATTATATCAATTTGACATCAATGACAATACAATCCATTAACTGATTTAATGTCTTGCATTATCTTTCTGTACTTCGGTGATCAACTTAACATCTTCAAACATTCAATCAGTTACATGTCATCAATTATAATGATTAATCTGATTATTGGAAGTTTCCCTTCAAAATGGTCTGATATATATGATCCTAATAGTCTACAATAAGAGTCACTTTCCTGCAGCCTCTTGGGCAGAAGTCTTGTGCCCTAGTTTTGGTCGCAGGCTTGCTAGGGTGAAGAAAGAGGAAATGAGTTTCATAGAATGTAGTGGTCGCATATTTCAAAAACAACTACCATTTTCCTTGGCTTGTGTCTATGTCCTCCCTACCTATTTGATGCTAGTGAAGAAATATGATCTCATAGAATTTCATGGAATCCATACAAGGCCAGGAAGCTCCTTAATGATATGTGGTCTCATAGCTTTGAATGTGTGGTAGAAATATGTATAAAATGTAGAGGAATCACATAGAAGACCATGGAAATCAATCAGAGAATGCTAAATATTGCTTAGGGTTACCTGTGAGCCCTCACCGACCTTCATGCCCTCACTTCACTCAACTGCAGAAGCAGAAGATTTAGTCGATCAGAGCCGTAGCTTAAAGGACCATGCCTGAAAACATAAATAATAGTCTAGCTTACTAGGATTGATGAAGAAACAATGAACAATAACCCTATGGAATACAAAATTACTGGTATTCTCAGCCTTTGTCAAAGACTAGCCACCCTTCGTTCCCTCTAACTACTGTGCATAAGGAAACATAATGAATCGATATCTTTTTTTTTAAGTAATGCCCGTGTTCATCAAAATTCTAACTAACATGGGTGTTCATCAGATTTCCGACCAACACGAGCATAACTTTAAAAAAAAAAAAACAATTTTTTTCCTTCTATCAACCGACCAAGAAAAACAATTTTAATGGTTGGTTGGGTATGTTGGTAAATTTTTGGGGTCAAATGTACTAGTGAGGGATTGTTACTTTAATTGTCCTTTCTTATAATTGATAATGTTCAAGAAAATGTTGAAGAGTGTTCTTTGTTATGTAATGACTGATTCTGATATTTTTATTATGAGATTTTTTATGCTAAATATTTTCTGGAAATCATTTTGAGTGCCTATTTGGAGATCATAGGATGAAAATAATATTAATTTTTAAGGCAAAACTCATAGAGAGTTCACATTTTAGCTTCATTAAAAATGGATTCCCGCTATGCTGTATTATCCCTATTTGCCATTGCTATTGGTATAAACATGAGATTATGTTTTTTGTAATTGTTGATATTGCAGTCATTTGAATGTAATACAGTCGTAATAAGAAAGGGATCAGTATATTACACCTGTCATTTGGTGTTCATTATAAAAAGAAGATTAGGATTTTAATATGTTATTTGTTGTTTGGAAATGTGATGTATTACTTTAATATAAACAATAAATTAAATGAATGATGTTCATTATAAAAATAAGATTAGGAGTTATATATGTCTTTTCCACACCAAGCCAGCTGTTCTGGAGGTAGAGATGATTGTACATGCAACATACTAAGTAATTTAGTTTATAAAACCAAAAGTACAATTTAGTTTTTACCCATATCAGAAGTCAGTCCTATTTTCTATTCTGTATATGGATTGTGAAAGCTTCTTCAAATCTTAATAGTTGTAGACAGTTTAATGGTGAAGTTTGAGAAACCCTTTCCACTTGGTTTCATAACATCTGCTAAAACAAACTCATCTTGTTGTTGTTTGGAAAATACTCTGCCATTTGCATCATAGGAAGATTTGTCTTTCTCGTATGAATCCACAACTTTTAAAGCCATTTCAGAAACTTTTGCACCTCTTTTTGTATCATTCTGTTGTGCAGCATCAAGTAAATGTGCTCTCTCAGCCTCTGGGCTAAAGTGTTTATATTGTAGAGAGAAAATTTTAGGCTTCAGATTCACAACCATATCAGCCAAGGTTTTCTCATTATCTTCCATACATGACCCTTCCTCATTTCCTAAAAAAACTACAAATGATTTGTCAATTTGATCTGTGGAAGTTGTTTCAATATTTATTGCAAAAATATCAATAGTGGCAACATTAAATAGGGACTAAGTGTACATTGACATTGCATTGGGATTGGATTTTAGCAACACTTTTTGATAATAGACACAGTGTATAACAGATGTAACAGTAAAAATCCTGTGCACATACAAAAACCAGAGAATGAGAATGTATGTTGTGCTGAAAGGTAGCTGTAGTTTGTTTAGATGTATGTGACTTTTGTAGTGTTAGGCCTTAAACTTGTCAATTCCATTTTGTTAAAAGTTTGCAATGTTTGCATATGAACTTATGTAATTTATATATGTCTAATAAATGTGTCCAAATGTGTCTAATTTATATTCGTACAGGGATGGATGATGAAATTGAAGTAACCCACACAACCACTACAAAACAAAGGTATTATGGACAAGAGAGATGGAAAGGAAACTTCTAGACTTGCTCCAGGAGCAAGTCCAGCTTGGTAGAAAGGGCGAAGGGGGGCTCAGGAAAGAAACATGGATTGTGATCGAAATAAATTTCAACTCAGATTTGCACATGAACTTGGAAAAAGAAAACTTAAAAAACAAGCTGAAAACATGGAAGCAAGGTTTTAGAATAATGAAAGACTTGAGGAATACAAGTGGTTTTGCATGGAATGAGACCACTCAATGTATGGATGTAGAGGACAGCGTATGGGAGGAGCTTCTGAAGGTAACATTCTATTGAAATTATTTTGACTTAAGTAAAATCATGTGTTGAAAGTTTGTAATGCAAGTTGATTAGTAATTCATTCCTTTATGCCAACATGTAGAGAAAATAATTCAAAAATATGAAAGTGTATAAGAGACAGCCATTCCAATACTACAATGAGTTAGCCTTCATTGTGGGGAACAATATGGTTGAAGGGAGGGCAACTTTGAAACCTCAAGAGATAGAAGAAGGGAACTCCATGGATGAGCCTTTAGATTTTGATGATGTTTATGATACATACACAATTATGGGGACTACTGCTGATTTGAATGATGAGTTTTTTCAATCCAACCAATCTGTTACAAGAGGCAAAGAGACTCAATAATTGACATCAAGGAGGATGAAAAGGAAGAAGGAAAGCATGGCCAGTTCCATGGATGTGATGTCTGCGACTCTCAAAAAGCTACACAAGGAATTCAATAAGCCTCAAACTATCAAAGTGGATCATACACATTCAGAAGATGATTTAGTAATGGATAATGTGTATGTGGCTCTTAAATCTATCCCTAATCTAGCTCCACATACTATGCTAAAGGCATATGACACTTTCATGGGTGAAACTACAAGAGCCCAAGGGTTCTTGAGAATGACTGAAGAGGAGAGGGTCGAATATATCAAAATGAATTTTGGAGGAGTATAGTAAATGTTATATGGATATTTCACAGATAACTATTTCATACTCTTATATGACTTATTATATGATTTAATTTTGCTTTTTGTAAGCTTTTTTAGCATACTCTTCGATGAGGACATATATTTCTTTGTGACTATTATATTATCTTATCTGATATCCACATATTTGACCTTACAAAATTATTTTCAACTTGAAAAGTGCTTTGTTAATGGTTACATATCAAAATTATTTCCTATTAATAGTTTTGTTATGTAAAGAAATCTAATTATATAGGTATGTTAATAGTTGTATTATTTCAACATTTCCAGATAGTGAAAGTATTACCTGTTAATGCTACATTGAATCATGGAGTGAGATCCAAAAAGTATACGATGACAAATTCTCCACACGATCAAATTTAGAAACTTGCATATAATATTGAATAGTAGTTTTGACTTGTAGACACCCACACCTACTACTATTTATGATTGGAGTATTTGGAGCCTAAACTGCCATTGGAAATTATTTCAACATATTTTAGTTTGTGACTTTGAAATCTATATTCATGTTATCTTTATTTTGTTTGGAATTCATTTATATGGAATGTCTTAATATGCTTACAATGTGATGTGGTACACATCAGTATAAATTTAAAATCTAATCCCTATCAATCTCAATTTATGTTTGTCTTCACACAATTTATATACATTCAACAATTATAATCAATGTTAGGTTCAGGAATAGGGTTATGTTATGATTCAAATTATGATTACAACTAATTTGTTTGCATTATAGTTAGAATTAAGATTATAATAATGATTACAATAATCATTTTCGTGTTAAGCTTATAGTATCACACGTATTAAAATAATGTAGTCAACTATCACACGCGTGATGAAAAATGATATAAAAAGGCATCTAAATACAATAGTTGAGCTTTGTTTAATATTCATGCATTCTAAATACTAATGTTGTACTAATGGTGCATTATTCATATAGATGTGATGAGTGATATGAATGTTCCAATGTGTCAATGTGGTGCTGGCCCCTACTTATTGAGGACCTCCAAGACAAAGACCAACCCAGGGCGTCAATTTTGGGTATGCCCAAATAGTAAAAAGGTTGGTAATGGAAATATATGTTATGTTTCAAAACAATGTAAGAATTAATCTTTATAACAAGAACTAAAATGTAACTTTGGTATTGTAGGGCCACAATGGCTATGATTACTTTAGGTGGGTCGATGATGCCCCATCTACATCCATCCTGTCGACAACTATACATGATGAACGAGAAGAGTGCAAGTCGTGCAAGGCAATTGCAACAATGGCGAAAGATGAAAGCCTCTTTCTATGATGCCTTATCTTATGCCTTATTGTCATCATAATTAGACTTGTTTGTAGGGGCTAGATGTGTAAATGAGGTTAAAAAAAGGACATATTTAAATTATTTATGTATTGAAACATTGGACATATTTAAATTAATGTCATGACTATTTTGGAGTTTTTTATGAATTTATAAGTTTTTATGTTAAAATTAAGCAATTTATATTAATTAATTTTTTTTGCAAACAATGAAAAATTAGCCTTATTAAAAAAATTGCAAAAGTAAAATTAACATTCTTAAATTAAAACAGTTTTTCACTTTATTTAGCACAGTAATAAATGAATTAATATATTAGAATAAAAAAATATTACTTTTAAAAACACATTTTTCTATCAAAAACATTATAATTTATAAGATAAATCATATTTTTAACAACAAATTAAAGAAAAATAAATTTAAAAACATTGAAATATTAATCTTACTCACAAAAATACAAAAACAAAATTCCAATTCCAATTCTAGTTGTGTGGAACCAAACACAGAATTTGCATCTTCTCAGTCATCTTCTAGGTGAACCAAATAGGACAAGCCCATATTCTAGAATTCGTTTTGAGAATAGCAGAATTCTAGAATTGGAAATTCCACCATGCACGAATTCCGTGAAACAAACGGGCCCTAAAGGACTTGATTAAACTTTGAGTGGAGTTTCTAAAATGAACTCTTGTGCCACACATCATGAAAATATTCAACATCATTCTAAAAGTGTTCCCAAGAGATTGACTATTTCCTAACTGTACCTCTTTTTGGGAATGGTTATGTCAATGACCCTTTCAACTAAAGGACTATAATGATCAACACTTTGTTTGCAAAATTACTTGGTAGTATGATTGAAAGAAAAATTGACAAATGGGTAGAAATAAAATAAAAACATGCAAAAGGTTAATAAATTTTATGTCTAAACACTATATAGTTGATCATAGTATTACTTTGAGGTGCACCATTGAAAATAATTGAAGAGAAAGGGAAGACACCTGTTGTTTTGTAGATTTCAAATGGTCTTTTGACACAGTCCCAGGTGTTAGGGATTTTTCTTGTATGAACCACAGTGCTTGAAATAACTACTTGAACACCATGCCTTCTAATACTGATTCAGAGACAAGAAAAGCCTAATTGCTAAGGACTGAATAAGGTCCTTCTTCATTTTTGAGTTCCACATATACTCAGGCATGTTTTACCTTTTATGATTGTTGTTTACATAGTATGTGTTGATGTGGACACTGATTTGTTATGTATCTTTTGTTAAACCAACTTATGAATCACCTTGCAAATAACCAAGCATAACCAGATGCAAGATATAACCATACAAACCATGGTTGTAAGCATAACAAGAACCAGTGATACAAGGATTTTCATTCTTCTTCCTTTTATTGTAGGAGGGATAACCTAATGGATTCACTCTTCAAGGAATCAATAATATGGACACTGTCCTGCTGACATAGGTCCTTAACAAGTTCAGTTTGTTTGTTCTTAGTAACAAAAGTATTTTGATTTAATTTGGTTTTGATACCTTGGAAAAATTTAGACAAAGATAGATTATCAGACTATTTTCTGGACCAGTGCCTATCCTTTGGGCTATAGAGTCAAATAAGCTAAGATCTCATAAAAATAAAATACAGTAAACTACCTTACAGCTCACATGCAATTAAGATAAATTGCCTTACAAATTACCCTGTCACCTCAAAACTATTGTATCAAATCCTTAAACAAAGCAGTATGCTCTTTGAAAATACTTACAAAACTTAGTTCTTTCCTTAAAAGAAACTTGCAAGTAATCAGATAGTTACCTAATAACCACAATGCTTCAGAATACCTTATAAACTTAACATAGAAGAGCATACACAAAGAATAAAGAGACAGCAATGGAAGAGAGTAAAATTGCACCGTATATTATTTATATGATCCAGCTTTTTATACATGAAAGATTATACAACTTCAAAAGATAGATAGAAGCCCAGAATATCTGAACTTTGCTATATATTATCTCCTTTCCAAAATGTTCCAACATCAAAGACCTTTTACAATTACAACTCTTTTACTATATATAGGTTTTTGACCATCTTGGAATCCCTTAAGGATGCAACAAGATTTGGATGGTCATAGAAAACCTAACCCTAAAGTTACAAGAGAGACAAAAAGAAAGAGAGAGAGAAGAAGCGGTGAAAGGACTAAGTCAAAAAGATAGAAAAAGATATTTCTTTTTCTTCTCCCGATCTGGTGACTACAATCAGATTTGTAGATGGTAGCTAATAGTATTTATGTTGAGTCTGGATAGTTGTGCTCACCTATTCACCTACATCCTCCTTTTGTAATAACTGTCCCTCTTGTCTTGAACAGTGCAGTGCCAAGTGTTCACCTTACTCATCATCCAAGATTTCTTCTTCTACTACAGGCTTCTTTTTCTTTGGTGTAGTCATAACTTCCCAAGCCTTTACTTCATCATTTGATGGCCACTTGAAGTCCTGAGTACTCTATACTTGCACCTTTTGTCTATCCCATCTAGCATCGGTGATGTTTTTGACATCAAGTAGGAACTTGTTGATATCAGTCTCTGCTTTAAAGGCTTCATCCAATATTTTATTGAATCCCTCTATATCAAAATCAGTTCCCAAGAGAAAAGCCTCTTCACTAGGCATCTTGCTGTCAAACTCACTCTTTCAGGCATCTACAGCCTTTACTTGGTCATCATCTCCCCTTAAGGAAGGAATAAACCTATTGAAATCATTTGAAAAGAAGCTCAATTTAACCTCTATCTGGTTCAATTTTCCTTTGAAGAATGAGAGAGAAATGTTGACTCTTTTGATCTCATCTTCAACTTCAGTGACTATTGGAGGAAAATCTGGTCTTATGTCTTGTAAAGATGACAATTTCTCAAATAAATTTTCCCTAGCAGACCACTTAGTGAAGTAAGGGTTTAGAATGGCAAGGTACCCCATTACCTCAGTATGCAATACTGGAAATTTATTATATGTATTGACTACAACATCAGCTTTGTCTTTTAGAATCTCAATTCTATGTTGTAGTATGCCTTTTAGTGTCTTCAAAGCTATTGCATTTCCCTTTTCTTCATCCACCTTTTGTTCCACAGCCTCTTCTAACTTAGGCTTATCTTCAATCTGCATTGGTGGTGGTTGTGCAGGTACATACACTACCTCAGGCTTTGCTTCCAATTCTTCTGTTAATGTCTTGATCATCTGATCCCTCAAGTATAGTTGTATGTGGCACATATCTCTGTCCTTAGACAATGCACTTGTTTCTTCCAAAAAATTACTATACCTATCAGGCAATTGTTTGGTCTTGTCTTCATTCAATTGAGCCCAGTGTGTCATAATTTGGGAGATTTCTAAGTCCCCTATATTTCGTACAGACCACACCATCTGATTACCCACCATATTCTCTTGAATATTTACTAACTGGGGCTTCTGGTCTTTTGGGCTTAGGCTCCAAATTGCAAAAGCCTGAGATTTTGGGCTATACCCAAATCCTTTTATCATGTCTCCTACCTGGACTTCGCTAGCCATTTTAAGATATGGCTACTTTCTGATTTGATCTATAATGAAAGTAGATGCTAAATCCCATCCCTCAACCAACAATATCCCACTTCCTAGCACCATTTTCCTGGCATCCTCGGATGAGATATCCTCATTCTCAGGATCATAATTTTGTAAAGCCACTAGGGCTTCATTTGTAATTGTTTCTTTCCCATCAACTGTTAACTGGGATCTTATTTGCTCTATTTTATGCCATCTTAGGAAGTCTTTAAACTCCTCTATTTTTACAAAGCTGTCATCATCTAGAAATTTTTGTTGATGAAGCAATCTTTCATCAACACAGGCCCTGAGTGGTATTTCAACTTCATCTTCTAGGTCAGGCTGTTGCTTCTTACCTTCCCTGATTGCTTTTCTTAGGTTATGGTCATATAACCTAGTGCCAGGTACTAAGTCCTTAGCTTTGTCCTTTTTCTTGCTTTGTCCCTCCATTGAAGGCTGCCCTAATTCCAATTTCTGCCTCTTTGTAGCAGGTTCTTCTACATCATCAGGCTGAGTTGCAATTGCCAGATCTATAATGTGTCCTTCTGCTCCCTCCAACTATGGAATCTTAGCCATTTCTTGCTTTGAGACTTGTTGTGGTGAAGGATACATGGGAGGACGTGCATAATCACTATCATGACCACTATCATACTCTAATAATGAGTGTTCAGGTGTTTGAGCACCTTTCTTGTCCAGGACTGTATCCAGTTTCTCTACAAGCACATAATAGTTATCTATCATGGCCTTGATTTTATCAAAATATGGGAGGTCAGCGTAAAAACCCCCAAAGGACAACCCATTTCTTTTTATCTTTTTCTCCAGCTTTAGTAACTCCTGGATTCTCAGTTTTCTTATGTGGATGTCATCTTCACCCAAGATGTTCCTTGTTACATCTTCTTCTATGCACTCACAGTGAACATTGGTATTAGGGATGGTAGGAGTATATAGTTTCCTAACCCCTGCCATGAAGCCCTCTGGATCAATGTATCTATAAGGGGCTACCCCAATTCAATACTTTTCCAACCATTGACCCACTTCATCAATGGCATTCTTTCCAATTGTAAAGTTGGAAATTTTCAACTGCTTAGGGGTTATAGTCCCCTTTTTGTGCGGTGCAAAGTGCTCATTTTCTTTTAACATCAATTTCCATATGAATTCCATTGTAGCTACTCTTGCAGGCACATGATATGGTAATAAATGAGGTGGGTGAATACACCCATATACCCTAATGGTGTAATTCTCCTCCAAGAAGAAATCACCCCAATTGTGATTTACAGACCAATTTTCTTTATAATTAAAGGGCCTAAGCAGTTGTATAACCTTCAAAGGGACTCTATTCCTACTTGTTCCCAGACTCTGTACAATTGGATACACAATCCAGTTCTGAAAAGCACAGTAATCAAACTCCCTAGAAGTGTAATTCCAAACCCTGACCCAAAACTCGATAGGATTTGGTGTTGTTTGATAGAATCTCTGAGGTGTCAAATTATGAACATCCATGATTACAAAATTGAAGTATAAGAGAAGGTGCATTAGGACTGAATAATGCAAAAATTTAGGTTCCTTCTCCTTGGGATTCTTTAGTCTTTTCTGGGTTGCAATGAAACCCTCATGCATCTTATCAATTATATGTTGTATATAATCATAACTGATGCTTGAATGTACCTCTTGCAAGTCTAGTACCATCATTAAGATGCCAACATTGATTTTCTTTGCATCTCCATCTATCCCTAGCACTCTACACAGTGCATAAGCGTTATACTTAATGTAGAAGTGTAGATCCTTATAATAATATGGATTAGGCTCATTCATAGGATCTAAGTAATTTCTCGCTTCTTTCAACATGTGTTTCTTCAATAAGCCCTTAGCAATACCAGGCTTTGAACTATACATTTTCTCCTGCTTTGTCATGTCAATTTTAGTAGACATGGCGCTAAATAAGCCAAAGGCTTGCATGAATGAGTTCCTGTTTAATATTAGCAGGGCAGTGCCATCATCCCTTTTGATGGTCTTTTTCAGGACATCATAGTGATTAGCTAGGTCCAAAAATAGGTCTACATCAAGGAAGACATCAGGAACAAGCAATCTAGCTAAACCACATGTCCAAGGGTTTGATACTGGGATAGGCTTATCAGAATTTTTATAGAAATAATTGAAAAGGGAGAAACCTATTGTCCCTGGAGTCACAGCATCTTGAATGTCTTTGTATTCATCTAGGAGGACACTTGTATTAGCCTTCATATTCTGCGTTGAACCAGGTAGAAGACGGAGAAAATCATCAGAGAAACTTGCTTTTCCTTTCTATTCCTCTTCACTCCCTCCACTTGTCGAAGCAACACTCATAGCTCCGCTCATATTTGCAACACCTTGGATCTCTCTTTCCTAACCGATATTGAAACAAATCTATTTCTAAAATCAACTGACTGTTCTGAGCACAATTTCCTGAAATTTAGAACTCTTTGGCGAACTTTGGAAACACTGCAAGCTGAACAGAATATCTCTTTTTCTAAAAACTTAGCAACTTGGCTCTGAAAAATGAAAGCACGATGAATGAGAATGAATGCATCATCAATTCCTTATAGAAATCATTCAGAGTACACAGCTCATAATTTGGAAAAATCAGTTCTGCCATTAATTCAACATGCTGTGAATTTGAACAGAAAACCTAGCCATAGTTGCATGAAGTTGACAGGAAATCAAATTTTAAAAAGTGAATCCTTAGAAAAATCATATAACATTTAAAAGAGCTGACATGTCACACTACGATTCATTATCTGTCTTACATCTCAGCTACTCTTTTTGCACAGTGATCAAAATGCGAGTCTGTGATTGGTTGCTGAGTGATTTACACTGTCACATCAAAAAATCTGCCACCGCTTTTAGATTTTGTGAATCAGGCGACTGTACGACTGCATTAAGTCTCTTTGTCATGGGTCTCTGTCACTAACCATGGTTCCATCTCAAGACTTGGCGAAAATGCAGTTTCTTACCTTTGGCTGACCCAAGTTACAATCTGGCGATCATGCGACCCAATTGAAATCATAGTTGCGCAGAGTTAACAGTAACTCATGATTCTTTTCGAGACCTTGCGACTAACTATTACCCTTAACCTTCTCAGTTATCTCCCTATCACCAAATGCTCTTATTCTATTTCAAGACTATGCGACAATGCTTAGTCGCCCAATCGCGGAATCAAGTCCTGAGCATTTGATTTTACCTTAACAAGTTATAAGCGCCCCCTTTTTCTTCTGACGACTGCGTGACATACCATAATCTCTAATTTGGGAGGACTTTTCTCTTGGGGCACTTTTCTTCTCAGACTTTGTGACCACCGTCAGATCCTCTGATCCTTCATCCTATAGTCATCGCTTAATCGCTATATGCTCGGGCATACCCTTAAATCATTCCCAGACACTGTGACTGAAGGGAAAGTACTTAGTCTTGTTGTCGCTAAGTTTGTTTTCTACTTCTGGCGACCATGCGATAATATTCTCACATCCATTCGGCTTATGACAGATGTCACTCAATCATTGGTTCGCTTACTACATACTGGAGACTGAGTCATCATTCTTTTCTGGCGATAACCCGACTAAGCATTACTGCAAACCACAAATGGTTAGTCGCGTGGTCTCCATTAGTATTCCTTAACCGCTACTTCTTTTTGAGACCACGCGACTGAAGGCTTCGCTTAACTATTAACTTTGACTTATTTGGCGATAATGCGACAAAGGGTAATCGTGAAGTCTGAAGACATTTTCATAACTATTAAAAATCTCCTGCAATCACCTGACTAAGCAGTGGGTCCCTTCTTTATAAAGCTTTATAACATAATTGTCTTGCAACTACCCGACATGAAAAGAATCGCTGAGTCTCAGAAGGCCAAAGGAATATTCTAATTTTGAACGAGGCCACAGGACATAAGGAAAATGCCAAGTCGGGAAGACAATTGGAATATTCGGCTGGCGTAACGCGACAAGGTGGCTTAAATTAAAACACATGCCTTAAGTGAATGAAAAAGTAATGCTAAAACATAAGCACCATGACCTAGGGTTTATTTTTAATGTTTAACACTTGGAAAGGCAAGGGTTTTCAAGGTTTTTACAAATTGAGCAAGGTTTTAGATTTGAAAACCTGAAAACATGGCAGAAATAAGGCCACAAGGATTGAGAGATAGCAGAATTGAGCACATCAGAATATAGAGAGCAGGACAAGGAACCTAGAAATCTGCCAAAACAGGAAAAACAACCAATAGTGGCTCTGATGCGGATTGGCTAAACATAGTTTATGACAAAGAACCACAGAATCTCTGGTTGCAAACCATCTTCAACAGAGAAAAACCCTAAAATAGAAAGGGAAATATGTACAGAATTTACAAACAAGGGACAAGGAAAGGAGAATATAATACATACTTACATATGCACTTTGAACCTTTACTCAAAGAAGGGCTTCAAAAATAGCCCATGCACAGGCAACTCAAAGAGATTTCCTTCCATATTCTTCAACAAGTATGAGTCTTTGCCAAATTTTTCTACAATAATGAACGGTCCTAGCCATAAAGACTCAAAATTTTTATGCTTTCCTTTATCCTCTGCCCTTGTATTCAATTGGAGAACTAAATCATCAATTTAGAACTTTCTCTCAGTAGCCCTCCTGTCAAAAAGATATTTCATTTTTTGCTGTAGCTTCACATTTTATTTCTGACTTCTTCTTCTCATTTCATCCAATTCATTCAACTGCATCATTCTATTTTGCATATTGTCAGAGACATCTAAATGTTCTTCTTGTATGTATTTACAAATGGGCAATAAATTGTTAATAGGAAATCTCGCTTGTAAACCATACACCAACTCAAAAGGTGATTGACCAGTTGCCTTCTTAAGTGTTATCCTATCAGCCCAAAGAGCTAATCTTAGTTTTGTATGCCATGTCCTTTTGTTTTGTTCCAGAG
>MU223139.1:453271-509087 GCA_018584345.1 Thuja plicata
GTAGATTATCCTTTGTGAAAAATTCAACATCACATAATTTCCTGTACAAAGAATAAACATTGGCTATAACTTTCTCTAAAGTTTCTACAAGAATAGAAAGTTCAACCTGTTTTGTTGCAATCTCTTCAGAGATTTTCTCCAGAACTTTGCTCTCAAATCTTCTCCTGGACCATTGTAGAAGCTTTTCGTTGTTGTCTATGTCATCATCAGTTACCTTCTATACAATGTTAACTAATTGATCAATAATTGGAGCTTAAGGCATTTCATCCTCTAAGTCAAAATCCTTTGCAAATATGTCTTTGATGTCATGCAACACCTGCTTTTGCTTTTCTCCTATCTTCATCTCTTCCTGTCTCTTCTTCCTCTTAAGTAATTCTTGAAGAGTCCCTATTTGTTCAAAAGATAATTCATTGGGATCCCATTGTGGAATCACAATGACTTCATCTAATGTTACATCTAGAATTTAAGACTTCTTTAGAATATTCTTTTTCTTCAACTCTGGTGAACTTATGCTTAGCAGCATAATACCTTTTCCATTGACAGTGTCAATGTCCATTGCCTCTTTTAATTCTGTCAGTATTATATGTGGGTTCTGCATAATCCTAGTTTTAGGACCAATGGGAGTGGATGATGCAGAGTATGGTAGATCAACCAACACTTGCATTGCCTCTTCTTCTTTAGGCTTATCAATAGTATCCATTATCACTACTCCACTATCTAAAACTATTTTCACAATTTCTAAAATAGGTGGATTCTATGAAGTTACCTCTTGTGCATTTGTTTGTTATTTCTCTTCACCTTTCTGATCATTGAAAACTTCAATTATCTCATCAGATGTTGTATTCTTTTCTTCTTCAGCACCAGTTGCCTTAATAGGCAAATCAGTGTAAGTACCACTCGACATATCTTGTTCCTCAGCATTCAAATTGCTTGGATCATCAACTATAAAATCCATAGGACTGTCTACAGTCAGATCAATAGAATTAGTTGAGTCTAATGCATCTTTGGTCTTGTCCTATTCTTTAGCAATCTAGCCTTGATTTATTTGTGGCTCAGGGGTAGTCTTCACTTCAACTTCTTTTGTCTTTTTCTCGGATGTTCCCTGACCAGATTTCTTACCTTTTGAAATGGCCAGTCCAAAGATTTCCTTCCAAATCCTTGTGCTCTACTATACTAACCTTCAATATCATTTTTCAGAACAACATAGCCTCTGAGTTTAGGAATAAACCTATTCTTGTTATCCTCAATGAATTTGGCTCTTTGTTTTGAAGTTAACTCAGGTATTACCTTGGCTAGAGTTCCTTCCTTGATCTATCTCTCTGTGGTAAGTGCAAATTCCCATTTGCTTGACAAAAAATCATATAGTTCATTCGGCACATGGTTTCCTATCTCTGTAGGAGTTAACTTGAAAGTACTCATCATATCCAAGAGTGCTTCCTGAACTTTGTGCCTATCCACATTATTCAATTTCTCATACTTAATGAACTTGAAAGTTACTAACCCTGCTAAATTTCTCAAAGTGTCACATACCTCATCAATACTAGCTAGTTTCTTAAATTGTGTTGTAGGTATGTTACTGGGTTCATCAATTTCTATCTTTTCATCATCACTATCTATCCCCAAGTCTATTTTCCTTCTGGGTCTCTTTTATGGCTTACTCGGCTCAGCCTTAGGAGCAATCTTAGCTTCCTTTCTAGAACTTCTTTCTGAAACTTTCCTTTTTCCATACACTTTTGTTTTTACTTCTGCTAGAGAAGTAACAGTAGATGCTCTAGTCCTCGGATGATTAGTTTTATGAGGTGTAACCTTAGGTTTAGCTTTTCTCGGCTTGGTTACTATGACAATTGATGGTCTTTTACCCTTAGCTTTCTTAGTGATCTCCTCTGATGCACTCACTTCCTCTTCTGTAGATATATTCTCACCTTGTCCAGTGGTTAGGACTAAAGGTGCATCCTCAAGTTCTTCATCACTACCTAAACCAACCATTTTCTTCAGATTTTTCACAATCTTCTTTCTTTTCCTCTCCATAGTTCCCTCATTCAGGCTTCTAGAAATTTTAGCTTTAGCTTCATCAAAATTTCCAAATCTTTCTATTGTAGTATCAATTGCCTCAGCTAGGAGTGCAATGATGGCAGTTGATGCTTCATCAATGTTAATTTCATATGGAAATGGTTCTAAGCATGTTATCCTGGGTGTCACAGCCTGGATATAAGTGTTATCCATATCAACTAGAAGACATATTTCTTCATAGTGCTTCTCCACTAGTGACTTAGGAATCCTAGTTCTCAATCTCATTCTCTTTTTGAATTCTACAAAATATCTCCCCATAATGATATTGAAATTACTTCCTAGTTTCTCAATTCATTCACTAATCTGAACTGTAATTGGTCTATCCTTTTTCCAAACAATATTTCCCAATGTAGGAAATGTATCCTGAACGTAGAAACATATACAAACTAGTAAGGAACCAAACTTACATGATGAGCCTTTATCCTTTCTGATTGATGCTAGGTTCTCAGCTAATTGTGTCTGTTGTAGCTCGGAAAGATCATATGTATGATTCTTCTTACCAATTTTCCATGCCTAGTCAATGGTTGTACAAGGAACACTATCCAATCTACTCGACTGATAGAACTTATGTGCTATTACTCTTACTCCAAAATCAAGTTCTAGGTCTATTATTGTAGAGATAGTCATACCTCTGTTATTCCATACGGCTCTAGTGTTCAGTGTAATTTCTTCTTTGCTATTATCCCTTATTGTTCATTTTTCGTTCAACACAAGATATCCAGTCACTCGATGAATCATGCTTTTGGTAATCTTGACTGGTCCATTATCCAACCACATACACATATCATGAACTCGGCTAAGGATAAACTTAATCTATTCATCTTTGAAACCTTGTGGAAAATCTAGTGCACAAGTTAACCCTTTGTCAGCTAAATGTTTGGATTCTCCCTTCAGAATTCCATCGACACATAATTCGCTGTAGGATTTCCTCAATTCACTATCACCTACTTCACCAATCTTAACCATGTAACATGATTGAAAGTCATGGATCATAAGTACCTTGGGTGGAATGGATGAGAGGGCTCCTATTAAATCACTCTAAATTGCACTTTCAGGAATGGCTTGAACGTTGAGAGGTTCACATTCATCACTCTGTACTAACTAAATTTGCTCTTGTTCTCCCTCCATATTCTTAGCTGGTGCAGAAGAACTTGCAGCCATAAACTTGAAATTAGGGTTCAAAAGATGAAGAACATAGTACCTCGACAAGTAACACTTCACACTGTTCACCTTAGGATTGCCGACGACACGCTGACAAAATCTTTGATGCTAACTTTGTTAAGATCAATTCTGCAAATTACTTCAATTGCTCCATAAATAGTAAAAATCACAAGGTAAAATGAAGTTTCAACTATTCATCCTTTATATAATTTGAAAGGTCAAGGTAGGTAAGAAATGAATGTTCTGCCCGTTGAGTTAGTGCAAGCTAGCTATCCTCAGCTTTAACATAACTTGCATCCCACTCGGCTTACTACACTCGGCCATCACAAAACTTTACTCAGCCAACAAAACTCGGCACTCACTAAAGAAATCGGCCTTAGTGTCCATGATTGGTGCTCGGCACATATAGTGCAATTGGCTCATCTTGACATTTGTCTTCAAAATATGCCCTGGTACATCTTAACATATGCAAATATGGACTTTGGTGCATTCCATGTTAGGAACTGATGTAAGATAATAGTTTTAGATGCAGTTCCTTACATACCTCTTTTTCTTAGTTGGAGATGATGTGATTACCTGATCCATTGGATTGGGTGACCTCGGCTTCACTAGCTTCACTGTTGCATGGTTCAGACTTCTTAACCCATGTCTTGTTCATCTGTGCTCTAATTTTCTCAACAGTAGGAGCAAGTACCCTAGTCTTACAATCTTTCCTTGTATGACCAATTTTTAGACAGCTATGACAAACTAGGCTTCCATTCATCCTAATTTTAGAATTTCCTGTGAAATGTGTCCTTATGCACTTTTCTAGAACATGTCCATACTCACCACAGTAATGACAACTATGCCATGTATTGTAATCCCACTTGTAAGTATTGCCTTTTCTTGGTGATTTCTCTTGTACCTTTGATGTCCACTATTGTTTACCTTTAGATCTGCAATCTTGTGCTCTATGACCATATTTGTGAAAATTATAGCAATTACCATTGAGTCTAGGTGTTTTTCTTGCATTTATCTTACATTCACATGCTTTATGTCCAAACTTATTATAGTTAAAGCAATAACCATTAAAGTTAGTTTTCAGATTGGACTTACCATTCTTGCTTTAGCAAATGTTTGTTGTATGACCTGGTTTCCCACAATGGTGGCAAACAGGTTTGTTGTTTCTTGGCTTTGCATACCTTCTTTCACCTATCTTAGATGATTCTCCTTCTTCAATGGTTGTATGTTGTTCAGTGTGACCTCATCCAGAAGAATCTTTAGGTCTTCTTGATGCTTCCACCAGTTGTTCAAAGTAGCTCATAGTTGCATTGGGATCATTCACTCTGTTATTAATTTCTTTCTCAGATCTCAATTCATCTTTCAATTGGCTATTCTTAGATCTAAGATTTACAATCTCCAAGTCTTTCCCTACTGATCTCCTGATTCACAAGTAGTAGCTGATTTTCCATGTCAACTTGATTGACTATCATTGTTTGTACATCATGTGTTCTTTCATCAAGTTTGGTAGTCATCATTCTTTTGTCTTCTTCTGCCATAGCCTTGTCATCTTCGACTTTCTTTTTATTTTCAACAACTTCACACATTCTTATTGATTGGGCTTCTTGTTCCTTTTTCAAGTTTTTGACTTCTTCACATAGTGCACTGTTCTTTTCCAGTAGATCTGTTATTGCTGCATCGTTCTTAGTAGAATCTCCATTCTAAAATAGATTGGTGGTGTCCTCTTCCTGATAATGAGTGTCATTCATTAGTTTGGCCAAATATTTTCTTGTAGTCAAGGACTTCTTTAATTCCTATCTTGTTGTCTCAAGTTGTTGTAGTGCTAGCTGAATATCAATCTTTTGATTCTCAATGAATTTACCCATCTTGTAGATCTCCATCTCAAGATCTGTATTCTCAAGTTGATTATGATCTTTTTAGAGAACTAAGCTCTGATACCAATTGTTGGAAATATAATAATGGGAAAGAAAGATACTGAGAGGGGGGAGGTGAATCAGATCTTCAAAATTAAACACTTAAAACAAACTGATCCACATTCATACATATATGAATCTAATGTAATCTTAGATAGCATCCACACAATGAAATCAATAACACAAAACACAAGAACTTGGTAACCCAGAAACCTAAATAGGTAAAACTTGAGTGGGGATGACACCCACAAAATTCTCCACTATTGCAGTAATAAAGTATTCCTATTAAGGCTACAAATGTTGATTACAAAATGCAATCTACCCTTTTAAAGGTCTACCCGGTTAAGAGCTAAAGATCATTATAATCTACCCTGTGAAAGGATTTCAAATTACAATAAAGTAAGCACTCTATTAGGAGATTTAGAAAGGTCTGCTAGAACCACTTTGTTAAGATATTTTCACCTGATACAATGATTAGAATATCTCAAGTATTGATTCTTCGTTATGCACTTAGATGCTGATGATGGATCTCCTCTTTCCAGTACCTTCTATGATCTCACAATCTAATATAACTTTACTCTGTTTTTCACTCTGTTATCACTCTTCTTGATCTCTGCTTCTTAACAAAATAACCCTTTGTGCATTTCACTTCAAAATGCAGTCACCACAAACTTCATCTACTCTCTTACACTTACAAAATAGGGTTTAGAAGCAATCTAATATATCTGTTCAAGTATGATAGCGAGATCTAGATCAACAATCAAGATCTGATACCCATACCTTGATGGTATTATAATTAATGTTTACAATAGATCATGCATAGGATAAAACAATTAAATGCATAACTAACTCTGTAGAAGAATATTAAATGCATACATAATTCAGCCCAAAAAGCTTATACAAGTCAGCCAGATCACTTATCCTCAAAGTTTGAATCATTCCAGAAATGTATACAAAAACTGTTCTGCTTGGCACTTGACTTCTCTGTCGCTCGACACTTAACATCTATGTATCCTACTCGACTTGGCAATGTAACTCGGCTCAGAAATGTAACTAGGCAAACTAAAAACTGCTCAGCAATGTTGCTCGGCCTTGCATAATTTTAGCTCGGCCACAGTGATAGCCAACTAAAACTGCCTAAGTGAATGACTAAGTGTTGGTCAGTAATCATCAACAGAACTTAGAGATTAATAGATAGATGGACATATGCAAAAAAAATTATGATTTGAAAACTCTTCTTAAGAAGAGCAACATTGATATTTCTTCTTCTTCATCATCATTCCAAATAGATGGACAGGACAAAGGAAAGGGTCACGCATTATGTGCAACTACTATTCCACGCTCTTCTAGATGGATACTAGATTTAGGTGCTTCACACCATATGAAATCTTCTTAGGATTTAATCTCTTCTTTTGAGGCTTCTCCTACCCAAGACATTTTGATAAGGAATAACACTGTTATGACTATATGTGGGAAAGGTTCTATTGATATTGATGATGTTGCATTCAATGATGCACTATGTTTTCCATATTTGTCCTCTAACCTTCTCTCTATCTATCAAATTACTCACAGTGGGATAAGGAAGACAGTTGAGTTCACACAAGATTCAGTGTACATCAGAGACAGTGATACATGTAATATTGTTACAACAAGAACAGTTGATCATTCTTCCCTCTTGTACTCTTTCTCTCATTTTGGTCCACCTTCTCCACTGTGGGAGACAAGATTTATTTTTTCACGAGAGCATATTGAGGTGATGTTGGGTCACTTGAACTTATGTGTTCTTCCTGAGACCAGGGTTGTGACTTCTACACCCCACCTCCTGTTGAGTTTACATCTATTCAACATGATTCCTCTTCAGAATTGTATGACATTATCGCTCCATGCATCGAGCCCCATAGTGAAGTTGTTGAGGAAATATTAGATCATATTCATCTCCTCTTAGATGATAGATTCAACACATCTGTTATCCCACCTTCATTGGAGATTCCAATACAAGATTCTCATGCATTCTCTTTTGAGCATCAACTAGGCCTTCTAGTTTCATCCCACATTCAGAGGTTTCCTCTTCTTTTTTCATTGCCTTTGTGTCTTCCTCATTGGATCCACGTTGGTATGATCACCGACATAGGGGCTCTATCATTCTGGGGGGTTTTGGAGTCTCGATCCTCTCTCATGGGGGGGTTGGTTGTACCTATGGTTTTGAGAGATTCTCTTGAGACATTGCATTTCAACATACTTTTTTGATATCTTTTTGCAGTAGAGTTTTTTCCCATGTGGTTTTCTCTATTTCTACACTTTACAAAGATTTGTTTGTAATTGGGTACCTAATTAGGCCATGTTTCAGTGACCCATTTCCTTCTTTCAGTAGTTGGTTCTAGGTTTTAGCTACTCTCTAAGTTTATCTTAAGGGGGTGTTAGAGTAATAAGGTATTTTATTTATTAATTAAATTATTTTGATTTAATTATTAAGTCACTTACTATCTCTAGTTTACTTAAGCTAAACTTTAGACATGTAATAATTAATTCTTTTATTAATTATTATCATGCAACCTAGTTTCTTCATTTTTTAGAGTTGTCATCTCCTTTATAAGGACTGATCTCTTTGTAATTTATTATTCCTGTTAGAAATAATAGTCCAAAAGACAACTGAGAGGGGGGGGTGAATCATTTGTGATATAGATTATTAAACTTTAAACTTTATAAACCAAATCTGCAAATGTAAATGATAATACAGTAAATGCCAACACCATAACACAATATTTGTTGTCAAGGAAACCTTGTTAAAGGTAAACCCTGGTGGGAATTAACACCCACAAATAATGTAATGAGAGTATAGTATCCCTATTAGGAGCTTGTTACAACATTACAGTACATAGTCCATGTTAGGAGAGATATCCTGTTAGGAGTCAAAATAAATAGTAGGCTCACTGCCAAGGCACACTGCCCAAAGAAGGTTAAAGATACCCTCAAGGATTTACAATCTGAACAAGTCTATAAATAAAATACATAATCCAATGATTTGTTTGATAGAAACTGTATTTGCTTGGTTAGTTCCAATGAAGTACTCTTCTCATAAAATTATCTCTACATCTAGCAGCCAAACAAGCCTCACAACTTTCACTTCTTCTTCCCCCTTTTTAATATCTGTCACACCTTTTCAAAAGAAAAGATCACTCATATATTACCCTCTTACAATAATTCATTATGTCGGCCAGTTAAGCTTTCCTAATACACAAATAATTAATTAGGTCGGCCAATTAAGGCTTTCCAATATAAAAATAATTATTTGAGCGTTTGCTAAGATACACACAGTACCTATAACATGTAAACATTATTTGCAATCCATCAATTATGCTTCTAGATCCGCAATCCATGCTCACAATTTATTTTACATGCTAAATGTCTGAAGTCGGTCAACAAATAGGTCTCCTTCAGAATACATGTCATAGCTGATGTCACCAATAACCAAACCACAATTAAAATCAACTCATTATTTCAACATATGTTGGTTGTCCACCAGTAAGCTCACATCATCTAAGATATCTTCACCTCAAAGATATACCAAAAACGTAGAGACCTGCTCTATCTACAATCACAGTTACAGTTTAGAAGCCAGTCTTCACCAAATCAACTGTAACATCCACAATATCCAAGATAAAGTCAAGAAACCTTAGGAATAAGGTCAACACACATCCTTCTACATAAATCCAACTTTGACCATTCTGAATCATCTGTACAGTGTCTATACACTTCTTCCAGTCAAGTAACTAGTCTGTCCTCTCCACAGAAATATATGTTGACATCAGTGACAAAACATGAATATCAACAACATGATCAGTAACCAAAACTGATATCATCCAACAATATCCCCCTTTGGCATTGATGGCAACATATGGGAAAATCCATATGCATCAACCCAAAAGTACTCTCTCTCAATACAATCTTCTCAATATCCTTAACATAAATTTCTCAAAATAGTAGGGATTTTCACATAGATTCCTTCCCCCTTTGGAAAAAATGGAAAAGGGTGCCATAACTCATCTATAGTCTTTTTTAAGGTACAAATTTTTCAAATCTTCATGTCCATCAACCAGGTGCAAGATCACCCAAATGTACTCCATAGTGTTCTCCTATGATCACTCCCCCTAGGGATTAGATCCATAAATCAAGTCCAGAGAATGATATAGCTCTGAGATCCATTGGACTGATGCACATCTACATCATCTAATTACCACTGGGAGGGCCCACCACCCCAAGCATGCATCTGAGATATTCAAAAGCATCTTTTGGAAAAGGTTTAGTAAATATATCTGCTATCTGTTCCTTTGTGCTAATATACTCTAGTTTAATGTCTTTATCTGCTACCTTCTCCCTCAAGAAATGATACTTAATAGAAATATTTTTAGTCTTTGGATGCATTACAAGATTCTTTGACATATTCACTATGCCTATGTTATCACAATAGATAACCACTGGTTCATTGAAAATTATTCCAATGTCCTTCAACATTTGTTTCATCCAAACAACTTGTGTACAGTTTATTGCAGCAACAACATACTCTGACTCAACAATAGATTGAGCAATATAGTTTTGCTTCTAGCTCAACCAAGAAACCAATCTTTTTCCAAGGAAACATGCACCACCACTTGTACTCTTCCTTTCATCCACATTACCTGCCCAATCAGCATCAGTATAAGCCTGCAAAGTAAAATCTTTTGATTTTTCATACCACAGTACATATTCTATTGTCCCTTTTAGATATCTGAAAATTCTTCTCACAATAGAGAAATGTGTCTCTTTAGGATCTGCTTTCTATCTAGCCACAATTCCAACTGCATTGGTAATATTTGTTCTGGTGTGAGTTAGATATTGTAGACCTCCAATCATCGATCTATACTTAGTTTGAACAACACTTGAGTCTCATCACTATTAGTCAGTTTGTTTCCAGTCACCATAAGTGTCCCAACAGGTTTACAATATTCCATTCCAAAAAATTTCAACATTTCCTTAAGATACTTGGTTTGAGATATAAAAATGTCATTCTTACTCTGATTAATTTGCAAACCAAAAAAAAATTTCATCTCACCAATCATTGACATCTCGAATTCATTTTCCATTTCTTTAGCAAAATTCTTACTCATCTTATCATCGCATCCAAAAATGATATCATCAACAAAAAATTCTATAATCAAGATTCCATCTTCATCAGTTCTCAAATATAAATTACTGTTTGCATTACCTTTTCTGAAACCAAGACAAAGTAGATATTTGTCTAGTCTTGCATACCATGCTCTTGGTTCCTGTTTCAGTCCATATAGTGCCTTCTTCAATCTGCAAACCATGCTTTCATCATCTTTCAAAAGAAAACCATCAAGTTGCTCAATGTAAACTTCTTTTTCTTCTAGATCACCATTCAAGAATGTTGACTTCACATCCATCTGATAAACCTTAAATTCTTTATGTGCAACATAAGCAAGAAATAATCTCACGAGTTCCAATCTAGAAACTAGAGAAAATGTTTCTTCATAGTCTATGCCTTCTTGTTGTGAGTAGCCTTTACATACCAGTCTTGCTTTATTTCTTACCATTTTTCCTTCCTCATCCATCTTATTTCTAAAAACCCATTTAGTACCAATCACGTTCTTGTTTTTAGGTCTTGGAACCAATTCCCAAGTATTTTTTTCTTTATCTATTCAAGTTCATCTTCTATAACTTTAGTCCAAGATTCATTGCTACATGCTTCATCAGTATTATTTGGTTCAATTTGAGAAATCAAACAAATCTCATCTCTGGCTCTAAATCTAGTCATCATGCCTTTATTTGCATCTCCAATAATTTGATCTTTAGGATGGTTCTTCTTAACATACATTGGTGTCTTTAACATCTCAGTGGCTTCAGTCTATTCATCTTCAATCTCATTATCAATCATCAAAGGTTCTTCAGGTTCAACGGTAACCTCTTTTGTTTCTGTAATCTGACCACAGTCATACATCCTTTCTTGAATCTAAAAATTTTCATCTATCCTCACATTGGCACTTTCAATCAACTTTCTCAATCTCAGATTGAAACATTTATATTCTTTACTCTTAGTGGACTAACCAAGAAAGATTCCTTCATCACTTCTAGCATCAAACTTGCCTATTTCATCTTCTCTCTTGACATAACATTTACTGCCAAATATTCTAAAATATTTTACAATAGGTGTATGATCAAACCATATATCATAAGGAGTATTACTTGTACCTTCTCTTATTTGAATTTTGTTTAGTGTGTACACAATAGTCCCAACTAATTCTCTCCAGTGAACATGTGACGCATTTCCTTCCAACAACATAGTTCTTGCAACATCTAATATAGTTCTATTTCTTTTCTCTGCTATCCCATTCTATTGTGGAGTTCTAGGGGCTGATGTCTATCTGTATATTCCTTTCTCTTCAGAGTATGTATTAAATACCTCTAATGTAAACTCTCCCCCTTTGTCTGATCTCAAACACTTTATCTTTAAACCAAATTCATTCTCAACTTTTTCTTTAAATAACTTGAATTTGTCAAATGCTTCAGATTTCTCCCTTAAGTAACCCACATCATTCTAGAAAAGTCATCAACAAATAGTATAAAGTACCTTTCACCATAGTATGATCTTATTTGTGTAAGACCACATAGATATGTATGTACCAGATCCAACTTCCCTTTTGTTGAATAAGCTTTTCTTTTGAAAGTGCTTCTAGTCTGCTTCCCCATAACACACTCTCTACGCATAGTGTTAGATGGCTTTACAATCTTAGGTACAGATCTCTTACTTCTTTTGTCATGCTTTCCTTCACAATGTTATCAATGTTAACATGACAAAATCTTCTATTCCATAACCAACTGTCATCAACCTTCACAATAAAACAAGAATCTTTCGTTGTGTTCAATTCAAATACATTACCTCTGGATTTAGTACCAGATGCGATCAAGTCTCCTGCTTTACTTTTGTGAATTCTCCTTCTGAAAGTGCACTGATCAAAGATTCCCTTGCAACCATATTACATGAAAATAAATTCTTATGATCTTCATTAGCCTTCTCTAATTCATCCTCAGTCGCTATCTTTTTATTCTTCTTTGTGATCATCCAGTAATCAATTCCCAAACATAGCAAATATGTTCTCATCTTGTTCTTCCAACTGTCAAAGTTTTCAGGATCAAACTTTGGACTATCCTTCCTGTAGCAAGTCATCTTCAAGATCACCTCAAGCTGTTAAAATTTCTCTATAAGGACCACAAGCTCTGATACCAATTGTTAGGAATAACAGTCCACAAGACAACTGAGATGGGGGGGGTGAATTAGTTGTGATATAGATTATTAAACTTTAAACTTTAAAAACCAAATCTGCAAATGTAAATGATAATACAGTAAATGCCAACACCATAACACAATATTTATTTTTGAGTAAACCCTATTAAAGGTAAAACCCTGGTGGGAATTAACACCCACAAATAATGTACTGAGAATATAGTATCCCTGTTAAAATATTTAGCCTTGTCAGGAGCTTGCTACAACATTACAATACATAGTCAATGTTAGGAGACAAACCCTGTTAGGAGTCAAAAGAAAAGGTAGGCTCACTGCCAAGGAACATTGCCCAAAGAAGGTTAAATCCACCCTCAAGGATTTACAATCCAAACATGTGTATAAAGAAAATACACAATCCAGTGAACTGTCTGATAGCAACTGTCTTTTCTTGGTCAGTTCCATTGAAGTACTCTTCTCATAAAATCTGCTCTACATCCAGCAGCCAAACAAGTCTCACGGATTTCACTTCTTCTTCCCCTTTTTTAATCTCTGTCAGACCTTTTCAAAAGAAAAGATCACTCATATATACCCTCTTACAATAATTCATTAGGTAAGCAGTTAATATTTCCTAATACACAAATAATTAATTAGGTCGGCCAATTAAGGCTTTCCAATATACAAATAATTATTTGACCCTTTGATAAGATACACACGATACCTATAACAAGTAAATATTATTTACAATCCATCAATTATGCTTCCAGATCCACAATCCACGCTCATAATTCATTTGACACACTACATATCTGAAGTCGGCCAGAAAATAGGTCTCCTTCATAATACATGCCACAGATGATGTCACCAGTAACCAAACCACAGTTGAACTCAACCCATTATTTCAACATATGTCGGCTATCCACCATTAACTTGCATCATCTGAGATATATTCACTAGAAAGAAATACTAGAAACATAGAGACCTGCTCTGTCCAGAATCATAGTTATAGTCCAGAAACCAGTCTTCACCAAATAAACTGTAACATCCACAATATCCAAAAAAAATCCAAGAAACCTTAGGAATAAGGTCACACACATCCTTCTACATAAATCCAACTTCGATCATTTTGAATCATTCATACAGTGTCTATACACTTCTTCCAGTCAAGTAACCAGTCTATCCTCTCCACAGAAATATATGTTGACATCAGTGAGAAAACATGAATATCAACAGAATAATCAGTAACCAAAACTGATATCATCCAAAAATTCCATCTCTGAATGAATATTTCATCTTTTAGATCATTCTTTGTTGTATCTCCATTCTTTCCTTTTGTGACAGGTTTTTGCTATAGTGGATCTTGGTGATAGAATTCTATGAATTTAAATAATATATATGTATCATTAAATTAAAATATATGTATGCTTCCTTCACATGTCTTGATGCTTCATTATAGATTAATAAATGCCAAGCAAGAATTAGGCAAGGTGGAAAGAGATTATATACTACACCCAATTTGCACAAAGAGGTGTTAGGCTATTAGTATCTGAAGATAATGGAGTTATTCTCATTAAACAACCACTCAAACTTGTAATCCAAGTGAATGCATTTTTTACATCAATGAAAGTATCAATAAATTGAGAGTGGTCAACTTATATTTTTGAAAATTAAAGTAGCAAAAAAAGGGTGTTGTCAACCAATGTTAGTTGAGAGTGGTCAACTAATGCTATAAAAGCCATCATGAGAGATTTTAAAGAAAACAAATATTCAAAAAGAGGGGTAGAAAAGAAGTAATCATTTTGAATGATCACACTAAACAATAGTTGATTGATGTAACTAAAACCAAAGGAAAGTTCCCCAAACTATTTTGAATGAAGTAGATGAAATTATGTTGAATGGTGCAAGGTGACGAGTGCAATTGGCCAAGGCCTTGAAATAGTCAATTTAAAGGTTGAAGTAGCGTAGATATGCCAAAAAAGACTAATTCCATTCAAGAATGGACTAGCTCTTTGTAAGTCTTGGTGAGTAAATTTTAAAAAATGACCTCTTGATCTTACTTTGTTGGTAATATGAATTAATAGAGATAGGACAATCAATTTGAGGCCTATAGTGGTTGTAATATTTTATGATACATTGTTAAGGGGTTCAGTAGCTAATCTATATGGTCATTTAAGAGTTTGGAAAAGTAATTAGATCAAAATTCAAATTGGTAGAAATTGGGTAGTTTGAGTGCTCACCAAAAAAGGCAATGTAAGTGTTTCAAACAATAATATTCCTAATTTTTAGTTATTTATGAGTAAGAAAGAACTAAATAAATATTACATGGCCAATTGCGAACTAGGTGCATGCATAGGTACTTAACCTCATGCATGGCTAATAAAAGATCTATTTCTTAATTGTTTACTAATTATGGAAGATCTATATTTGGGGGTATTTCACCCACAAGTAGACACTTTATGATATTTCATGGCCATGAAAGCCATATTGCCTTCATAACCATTCATGATGCTGAGGCCTTAGGTGGACTTTGAAATGGTAGTTTCATGAGGGACTTCACAAGTGTTGTCAAAAAACCAAACTAACAGCTTCCCTGGGATCATTTTGCTTGATCTAAGCCACACCATACTCTATCAGAGTTCACCCAATGCCTTATGCCATCATAGGCTCTACATATTTGTACACAAAATAAATGTCCCTCCAACACATTAGTATCTTCAACAAGTTTGTTGAGTTCTTTAATGACCGAGCATCAGTGTCTTTAACAGCCGAACCCTTTCTTCAACCTATCCCCTTGGCCACACTGCAACCGAGCAACAGTGTCGAGCTCTTCAATGACCGAGCCCATCAGCCAAAATGACAACTGAGAAACAGTGTCGATCCCTTTTATGACTGAGCAACAACACTTTGTCTCAATCAAAGACCTCTATCTTCTACCCCCTACATATCCCTGCATACAAACACATATGGATATATATGGTACAAGGATAGGCTTCTCCCACAAGACACATTCAACACAAAAAGTGGGAGAGCCTTATGTGATCATGGAGTCTTAAAAAAAAAACTGCTTGCACACCAAAAGATAGACTGTGTCCTTGCAGGAAAAAAATAAGTTGTAGAGAATCAAAGTTTATTGATCTGAAACTTCATTACATGTGTTTATTCGATCATAAACACTTATCCTAACTCCCCTAAAAATCATCTCTCTATTGAGACACTCTCAACCTCGTGCTCACACCTTAGAAATAATCTTTTACCCAGACAGTTTACAGTTACAACTTCTCTGTCAAACCATTTGCAGTAAGTTATATGACCGTTGCATATTAGGTTATTGATTATATTTGTTGTCTAGTTGACAACACGGTTGTCAACTTTGACAACTTTCATACTTTATGCATTTAATCATCCTTTCGAAGGCCTTCAGGAATCCCATCCTCATTCTAAACACCTTAAACCCTTCTAAACTCCACACTAACCCTTACATGAGCCTTTATAGGCTTGATGCCATCCATGGCTTACATATTTTATCTTATACAAATGATCAACACAACATTACAAACATCATTAAATGACTAGCATTGATATTCTTACAATGCTAATGACCTTTGAAGGTCATGTTCATCCTTCATTCCCCCTAGGATCTATTCAGTGACCCTAGTGTACCCTCCTATCTTTGGTGCTTGACCTTGCACCATACTCAACAACTTTAAAAAATTTCCAAGTCCTCTTGGAAACCTACAAACAAAATGAATGTCAAAAAAAATTAAGCCTTCATCTTGATCTTTGGAAAATATAGGTCCTCCATGAACCATGCCATCCTTCCTCCATGCATCTTCATCTTGCACTATGGCTTTCCCTTTCTGACCAATGTAGGAAATTCTTTCTCATGATGCATCTTCTTTCTCACCATTAGAACAACCTTGATCTCTGTTTCACCTTGTGCCATCTCCATGCTAGGAGAAAATTTTGTCCTCTTTTGAGCCTCCTCATGGCCCATCTTTGCAAATTCAGTTTCTTCATTCAAGGCTGCTCCTTCTTGTGCCTCCAAAACTCTACCATTCTTCCACTACTGCAGAAAATATCTCCCACAAATCAAGTTCCTCAACCTCAAGCCTCTCTATACTTGTCTCTATGTTGTCTCCTCCAGCATCAACCAAGACTTCATCATAAGTCTTTAAACCTTTCATCATAGGTGCATCAAGAGCACCTTTCTAGTACCTTCTTCTTTTTCAACCTCTGTCTTCTTCCTTCCTTATGCAACTAGTCTCTGAACAGGCCATTTCATATTCCTCTTCACCCTTAAGTGTCGACTTGTAGAATCTTTAAACATCCTCTCCAGTTACTTCAATCTTGCTTCACCTTCTTCCAAGGCTTTCATCTTTTCTTCCCTCTCCTTTATTCACTATTCTTGAACTCTTATCCACTTCTCTTACAGCTCTTCCAAAACCCTTCTTAGGCTTCTTAACTCTTCTTTCCTCATCCATTATTTCTTCCTTTATTCTTCTTTCTTCTTCTTTGTTTCTACTTCCTCTCTTCTGTTATTTTCATATTGCATGAACTCTTTTAGCAACTTGGCTAACTCCCTTTTACTTCTAGTCATTGTTATCCTCTCACATCAATCTAGGATTCTTCAGATTTCAAGCCACCACTTTGGAACACTCTTTGAGGATAATTCAACTCTAAGCATCAACAAAGGACCTTCAATCTTCAAAATCCTAAAAAGATCTTCCACCACTCAACCTAGGATACTCCTAGGCTCTAATACCGCCTGATGGAGAGGCCCTAGGTGGAATTTGAAATACTAGTTTCATGAGGGACTTCACAAGTGTTCTCACAACACCAAACTGACTTCTTCTCTAGGATCATTCTCCTTGATCCAAGCCACACCATACTCTATCAGAGTGTACCCATTTCCTTATGCCACCTTAGGCTCTACATCTTTGTACACAACATAAATTTCCCTCCAACACATTAGTGTCTTCAACAAGTTTTCTGAGTTCTTTAATGACTAAGCATTAGTGTCTTTAACGACCGAGCCCTTCCTTCAACCAAGCCCCTCGCCCACACTGCAAGTGAGAAATAGTGTCGATCCCTTCAATGACTGAGCCCCTCAACCAACATGACAACTGAGCAACAAACATACAAACATCCATCTTCCACCCCTTAAATATCCCTGCATACAAACACATATGGATACATATGGTACAAGGATATGCTTCTCCCACAAGACACATTCAACACAGAAAATGTGAGATCCTTATGCAATCATGGAGTCTTAAAAACAATAACTGTTTGCACACCAAAAGATAGACTATGTCCTCACGGGAAGAAAATAAGAAAGTTGCAGAGAATTAAAGTTTATTGATCTAAAACTTCATTACATGTGTTTCTTCGACCACAAACACTTATCCCAATTTCCCTACAACTCATTTCTCTATCGAGAAAATATCAAACTCACACTCACACCTTACAAATAACCTTTTACCCAAACTGTTTATAGTCAAATCTTCTCTTTCATACCATGTGCAGTCAGTTATCTGACCGTTGCATATTAGGTTATCATTTATATTTTTTGTCTAGTTGACAACATGGTTGTCAACTTCGATAAATTTCATCCTTTATGCATTTAATCATCCTTTCGAAGGCCTTTAGGAATCCCATCCTAATGATAAACACCTTAAACCATTTTAAAACCCACATGAACCCTTACATGAGCCTTTATAGGATTCATGCCATCCATGGATTATATATTTGATCTTATACAAAATGATCAAAAAAACATTACAAACATCATTAAATGACCTTCATTGATCTTATTACAATGCTAATGAACTTTCAAGGTCATGTTCATCCTTCATTCCCCCTAGGATCTATTTAGTGACCCTAGTGTACCCTCCCATCTTTGGTGCTTGTCCTTGGTGCTCCCGCACCAATTCAATAGGTAAGGCCACTTAGGATTAACTTTCTAACCCTACCAACACACACATCTCAAAAGTTGCAACCACTAGATGTAAGTTCACCATTTTATATTTCAAGAAATATTTTAATAGTGAAAGAGAAATATGGATGACTAATTATCTGTATTTAGAGAGTTAGCAACACTTGGTATCTTCACATTTCAAAAAACCATTGATTGTTGATAACATAAAATATTTTTATTTGACCCGCAAATATAGATGTATTAATAGAGGACATGCGTCCAAGTGATTTTCACTGTCCTTGAGGATGTTTCTATTGGAGACAAATTTCTCTGTATATTTATAATTGAAGTTCTACATTTAGAGATGGAAGGGACACAAGAAAATTATATAGACAAAATAGTGAGCCATTCATTGAAGAAATATGTTCTTTAATAAAAACATATATTTTTCTAGACCAACAAATTGATGTATTTTTTTCATGTTTTCTCTCATTTATCTCAGAAAAACTAGAACACTAAAAAACACAAACTACAAACCCTTCTACATCTTCTGTCTAGTTCTGAAACATAACTAATAATTAAACAATCAGAGCAGTCCAACAATGGTAGATTCAACATCAGTTGAGTTTCTCACTCCACATAATTTCTTTTTCTGGAAATCCCATATGACTTGGCTTCTTAGGTCATGAGGGTTATGGTCTTGTTTGGACACTATTCAACCAGTTTTGACTCATCCTTACGAGATCATGCATCACATGAACAAGATGGATGGGGCCATGGGTCTAATTTCTCTACACATTTCAAATAGTTTTCTCTTTCATCTTGATGTTTGGGATACTCCTCTTGATATGTGAGAGAAGTTTTAGACTCTCTTTGGCACAGTCAATGAGTTCAAATAACTTCAGATTGAGGCAGAATTGACAACTTTGGGTTTTGAGTCATTTCCTTCTATTTAGGATTTCTTGATGAAATTCAATCTACCAGGTCTATCTTACAACATTGTGGAAAGAATAAAATAGATACACAATGCATTTACCTAATTATTTCTAAGCTCCGTGGTCCCTTTCATATATTTTCTTCTACCTTCCATTCTTCCATGGATGCTTTGGGTCCAAGATTTACCATGCCTACATTTGATGTGTTCTATGATTGTTTGACTTGTGAGTAGGCCAAGCTATCTCAACTTGATTCTCTCAAAGGATCACAAAACCGGGCATTAATAACTCACACATCTTTAGGGAAGCAGGAGCAGAAATAGAAGTCACACACCACAAAGTCTAGGAAGGATTATAGTTTTAAGCATGCCCTTGGCCCACCTTCTCCAAAAGGGGAAATATCAAAGATAGAAAGATCTATGTGTGATTATTGTAAAAATCCCAATCATGATGAGTCTCATTTCTATGAGAAGAAGATAGATGGATACATGCAAAACAAATTTATGATTTGACAACTCTTCTTAAGAAGAGCAACATTGATATTTCTTCTTCTTCATCATCATTCCAAATAGATGGATATGAAAAGAGAAAGGGTCATACATTATGTGCAACTGTTGGTCCACGCTCTTCTAGATGGCTACTAGATTCAGGTGCTTCACACCATATGACATCTTCTTAGGATTTATTCTCTTCTTTTGAGGCTTCTCCTACCCCACACATTTTGATGGGGAATAAAATTGTTATGACTGTATGTGGGAAAGGTTCTAATGACATTGATGATGGTGCATTCAACGATGTACTATGTGTTCCATATTTTTCCTCTAACCTTCTCTCTATCTACCAGATTACTCACAGTGGGGTAGGGAGGACAGTTGAGTTCACACAAGATTTAGTGCACATCAGAGACACTGATACATGCAATATTGTTTCAATAGGGATAGTTTATCATTCTTCCCGCTTGTATTCTTTCTCTCATTTTGGTCCACCTTCTCTACTTTGGGAGACAAGCTCTCTTTTTTCATGAGAGCCTATTGAGGTGAAGTCGGGTCACTTTAACTTATGTGTTGTTCCTCAGACCATTTCCTTTGTTTCATCTTCTTTGTGTCCTCTTCTTTATCCATTGCCTTTGTTTCTTCAACATTGGAGCCACATTGGTATGATCATCGACATAGGGGTTCTATCATTCTGGGGGGGCTTTAGAGTCTCGATCCTCTCTCATAGGTGGGTTTGTTGTACCTATGGTTTTGAGAGATTCTATTGAGACATTGCATTTCAGCAAGCTTTTTCCATATCTTTTTGGAGTAGAGTTTTTTCCTATATGGTTTTCTCTATTTCTACACTTTACAAAGATTTTATTGTAATTGGGTACGTGATCAGGCCATGTTTCCAGGACCCATTTCCTCCTTTCAGTAGTTGTTTCTAGGTTTTAGCTACTCTCTAAGTTTATCTTAAAGGGGGTGTTAAAGTAATAAGATATTTCACTTATTAAAATTAATTTTTTTTAATTTAATTATTAAGTCACTTATTATCTCTAGTTTACTTAAGCTAAACTTTAGACATGTAATAATTAATTCTTTTATTAATTGTTATCATGCAACCTAGTTTCTTCATTTTTTAGAGTTGTGATCTCCTTTATAAGGATTGATCTCTTTGTAATTTATTATTCCATCTCTGAATGAATATTTCATATTTTAGATCATTCTTTGTTGTGTCTCCATTCTTTGCTTTTGTGACAGGTTTTTGCTATAGTGGATCTTGGTGATAGAATTCTATGAATTTTAAAAATATATATGTATCATTAAATTGAAATATATGTATGATTCCTTCACATATATTGATGCTTCATTATAGACGAATAAAGGCCAAGCAAGAATTAGGCAAGGTGGTAAGAGATTATATACTATGCCCACTTTGCACAAAGAGGTATTAGGGTGTTAGTATCTGAAGATAACAGAGTTATTCTCATTACACAACCACTCAAACTTGTAATCCAAGTGAATGCATTTGTTACATCAATGAAAGTATCAATAAATTGAGAGTGGTAAACAAAGATTTTTGAAAATTAAAGTAACAAAAAAAGTGTGCAGTCAACCAATGTTAGTTGAGAGTGGTCAACTAATGTTATAAAAGCCACCATGAGAGATTTTGAAGAAAAAAACATTCAACAAGAGGTGCAAAAAAGAAGTAAGCATTTTTAACGATCACACTAAAAAATAGTTGATTGATGTAACTAACATTAAAGGAAAGGCCCCCTAAACTATTTTGAATGAAGTAGATGAAATTTTGTTGAATGGTGCAAGGTGATGAGTGCAATTGGCCAAGGCCTTGAAATAGTCATTTTAAAGGTTGAAGTAGCGTAGATATGCAAAAAAAGACTAATTCCATTCAATAATGGACTATCTCTTTGTAAGTATTGGTGAGTACATTTTTAAAAATGACCTCTTGATCTTACTTTGTTGATAATATGAATTAATAGAGATAGGGAAAACAATTTGAGGCCTATAGTGGTTGCAATATTCTATGATACATTGTTAAGGGTTTCAATAGATAATCCATATGGTCATTTCAAGATTTGGAACTGTAATGAGATCAACAATCAAATTGGTAGAAATTGGGTAGTTTAAGTGCTCACCAAAAAAGGTAATGTAAGTGTTTCAGACAATAATATTCCTGATTTTTACTTATTTATGAGTAAGAAAGAACTAAAAAATTATTGCATGGCCAATTGCGAACCAGGTGCATGCATAGGTACTTAACCTCATGCATGGATAATAAAAGACCTATTTATTAATTGTTTTCTAATTATGGAAGATCTATCTTTGGGGGTGTTTCACCCACAAGTAGACACATTATGATATTTGATGGCCATGGAAGCCATATTTCCTTCATAACCATTCACGATGTAGAGGCCCTAGGTGGACATTGAAATGATAGTTTCATGAGGGACTTCACAAGTGTTCTCACAACACCAAACTGAATTCTTCCCTAGGATCACTCTCCTTGATCTAAGCCACACCATATTCTATCAGAGTGCAGCTAATGCCTTATGCCACCAAAGGCTCTACATATTTGTAGACAACATAAATGTCCCTCCAACACATCAGCATCTTCAACAAATTTGTCAAGTTTTTTAATGACATCGAGCATTAGTGTCTTTCACGACTGAGCCCTTCCCTCAACTGAACCCCTTGGGCACACTGTAACCAAGAAACAGTGTAGATCCCTTCAACAACTAAGTCCCTTAGCCAACATGACAACTGAGCAATAGTGCCAATCTATTTAATGACCAAGCAACAACACTTTGTCTCAATCAGAGACCTCTATCTTTCACCCCCTACACATCCCTACATAAAAACACATATGGATATATATGGTAAAAGGATAGGCTTCTCCCACAAGACACATTCAACACAGAAAGTGGGAGAGTCTTATGAAATCATGGAGTCTTCAAAACAATAACTGCTTGCACACCAAAAGATAGACTGTGTCCTGATAGATAGAAAATAAGCAAGTTGCGGAGAATTAAAGTTTATTGATCTGAAACTTCATTACATGTGTTTCTTCGACCACAAACACTTATCCTGACTCCCCTACAAATCATCTCTCTCTCTCTCTCTCTCTCTAAATCATGCTAATACCTTACAAATAACCTTTTACCCAAAAATTTTATAGTTACAACTGCTCTGTCAAGCCATTTGTAGTAAGTTATATGACCGTTGCATATTAGGTTATTGTTTATATTTGTTGTCTAGTTGACAATGTGGTTGTCAAATTTGACAACTTTCTTCCTTTATACATTTAATCATCCTTTCGAAGGCCTTTAGGATTCCCATCCTAATTCTAAACACCTTAAACCCTTCTAAAACCCACACTAACCCTTACGCAAGCCTTTATAGACTTGATGTCATCCATGGATTACATATTTGATCTTATACAAAATGATCAAAAAAACATTACAACCATCATTAAATGAACATCATTGGTATTATTACAATGCTAATGAACTTTTAAGGTCATTTTCATCCTTCATCCCCCCTAGGATCTATTCAGTGACCCTAGTGTATCCTCCTATCTTTGGAGCTTGACCTTGGTGCTCCAGCACCATATTCCACAAATTTAAAAAATTTCCAAGTCCTCTTGGAAACCTGCAAAAAATACAAATGTCAAAAAAAATTTAAGTCTTCATCTTGATGTTTGGAAAATATAGGTCCTCCATGAACCATGCCATCCTTCCTCCATGCATCTTCATCTTGCACTATGGATTGCCCTTTCTTACCTATGTAAACAATGCTTTCTCATACTACATCTTCTTTCTCACCATCAGAACAACCTTGATCTCTAATTCACCTTGTGCCATCTCCATGATAGGAGAAAATTTTGTCCTCTTTTGAGCCTCCTCATGGCCCATGTTTGCAAATTCAGCCTCTTCAGTGAGGGTTCTTCCCTCTTGTTCCTCAACTAAGACAAATATCTCCCATAAATTAGGTTCCTCAACCTCAAGCCTCTCTATAATTTTCTCTATGATGTCTCCTCCAGCATCAACCAAGACTTCATCATAAGCCTTTACACCTTTCATCATAGGTGCATCAAGAGTACCTTTCTATTACCTTCTTCTTCTTCAACCTATGTCTTCTTCCTTGCTTCTGCAACTAGTCTCTGAATAGGCCATTTCATCTTCCTATTCACCCTTAAGTGCCGACTTGTAGCATCCTTAAACATCCTCTCCAGTTTCTTCAATCTTTCTTCACCTTCTTCCAAGGCTTTCATCTTTTCTTCCCTCTCCTTTCTTCACTATTCTTGGACTCTTATCCACTTCTCTTCCAGCTCTTCCAAAACCATTCTTAGGATTCTCAACTCTTATTGCCTCATCCATTCTTTCTTCCTTGCTTCTTCTTCCTTCTTCTTTGTTTATACTTCCTCTCTTGTCTTCTTCTCATCTTGCGTGAACTCTTTTAGCAACTTGGATAACTCCCTTTCACTTGTGGTCATTGCCATCCTCTCACATCAATCTAGGATTCTTCAAATTTCAAGCAACCACTTTGGAACACTCTCAGAGGATAATTCAACTTTAAGCATCAACAAAGGACCTTCAATCTTCAAAATCCTGAAAATACCTTCCACCAGTCAACCTAGGATACTCCTAGGCTCTGATACTGCCTGATGTAGAGGCCCTAGGTGGACTTTGAAACAATAGTTTCATTAGGGAATTCACAAGTGTTCTCACAACACTAAACTAGCTTCTTCCTTAGGATCATTCTCCTTGATCCAAGCCACACCATACTCTATCAGAGTTCACCCAATGCCTTATGCCACCATAGGACCTACATCTTTGTAAAAAACACAAATGTCCCTCCAAGACATCATTGTCTTCAACAAGTTTTTTGAGTTCTTTAATGATCATGCATCAGTGTCTTTAATTATCGATACCTTCCTTCAATTGAGCCCCTTGGCCACACTACAACTGATCAATAGTGTTGATCCCTTCAATGACCAAGCCCCTCGGGCAACACAATAATCGAGCATCAATGCCAATCCCATCAATGACCAAGCAACAACACTTTGTCTCAATAAATGACCTCTATCTTCCACCCCCTAAATATCCTTGCATACAAACACATATGGATACATATGGTACAAGGATAGGCTTCTCCCATAAGACACATTCAACAAAGAAAGTTGGAGAGCCTTATGCAATCATGGAGTCTTCAAAACAATAACAGTTTGCACACTAAAAGGTAGACTGTGTCCTCACAGGAAGAAAATAAGGAAGTTACAGAGAATTAAAGTTTATTGATCTGAAACTTCATTACATGTGTTTCTTTGACCAAAAACACTTATCCTGATTCCCCTACAACTCATCTCTCTCTCGAGACACTCTCAAACTCACACTCACAACTTACAAATAACCTTTTACCCAGACTATTTACAGTTATATTTTCTCTGTCGTACCATTTGTAGTCAGTTATATGAGCATTGCATATTAGGATATTGTTTATATTTTTTGTCTAGTTGACAACATGGTTGTCAAATTTGATAACTTTCATCCTTTATGCATTTAACCAACCTTTCGAAGGCCTTTAGGAATCCCATCCTATATTCTAAACTCCTTAAACCCTTTTAAAACCTACACTAACCCTTACATGATCCTTTGTAGGATTGATGCCATCCATGGCTTAGATATTTAATCTTATACAAAATGATCAAAAAAACTTTTAAAACATCATTAAATGACCATCGTTGGTCTTATTACAATGCTAATGACTTTTCAGAGTCATGTTCATCCTTCATCCCCCATAGGATCTATTTAGTGACCCTAGTGTACCCTCCTGTCTTTGGTGCTTGACCTTGGTGCTCTTGCACCAATTCAATAGGCAAGGCCACTTAGGATTAAATTTCTATCCCTACCAACACACACCTCTCAAAAGTTGCAACTACTAGATGTAGTTTCATCACTTTATATTTCAAGGAATATTTTAATAGTGAAAGAGAAATATGGATGACTAATTATCTCAATTTAGAGATTTGAAAACACTTGGTATCTTCATATTTCAAAAAACCATTGATTGTTGATAACATAAAATATGTCTATTTGACCCGCAAATCTAGATGCATTAATAGAGGATATGCGTCCACGTGATTTTCACTGTCCTTGAGGATGTTTCAATTGGATTTTTCATGAGAGCCTATTGAGGTGAATTCGGGTCACTTTAACTTATGTGGTGTTCCTAATAATAGTGTTGTCACTTGAACACCCCACCTCCTGTTGAGTTTACATTAGTTCAACATGATTCCTCTTAAGAATTGTATGACATTATCACTCCATGCATTGAGCCCCCTAGTGCAGTTGTTGAGGAAATATTAGAGCACATTCATCTCCTCTCAAATGATAGTTTCAACACATCTGTTATCCCACCTTCATTGGAGATTCCATTACAGGATTATCATGCGTTCTCTTTTGAGCATCAGCTAGGCCTTCCAGTTTCATCTCACATTTAGAGGTTTCCTCTTCTTTTTCCATTGCCTTTGTTTCTTCCTCATTGGAGCCACGTTGGTATGATCATCGACACAAGGCTTCTATCATTCTGGGGGGCTTTGGAGTCTCGATCCTGTCTCAAATGGGGGTTGGTTGTACCTATGGTTTTGAGAGATTCTCTTGAGACATTGCATTTCAGAATGCTTTTTCCATATCTTTTTGGAGTAGAGTTTTTTCCCATGTGGTTTTCTCTATTTCTACACTTTACAGAGGTTTGATTGTAATTGGGTACCTAATGATACCATGTTTCCAGGACCCATTTCATGCTTTCAGTATTTTTTTCTAGGTTTTAGCTACTCTCTAAGTTTATCTTAAGGGGGGTGTTAGAGTAATAAGATATTTCACTTATTAATTAAATTATTTTGATTTAATTATTAAGTCACTTATCATCTCTAGTTTACTTAAGCCAAAATTTAGACATGTAATAATTAATTCTTTTATTAATTATTATCATGCAACCTAGTTTCTTCATTTTTTAGAGTTGTGATTTCCTTTATAAGGATTGATCTCTTTGTAATTTATTATTCCATCTCTGAATGAATATTTCATCTTTTAGATCATTCTTTGTTGTGTCTCCATTCTTTTCTTTTGTGATAGGTTTTTGCTACAGTGGATCTTGGTGATAGAATTCTATGAATTTTAATTTTACATATATATATATATATATATATATATATATATATATATATATATATATGTATCATTAAATTGAAATATATGTATGCTTCCTTCACATATCTTGATGCTTCATTATAGATGAATAAAGGCCAAGCAAGAATTAGGCAAGGTGGAAAGAGATTATATACTACACCCACTTTGCACAAAGAGGTGTTAGGCTATTAGTATCTGAAGATAATGGAGTTATTGTCATTACACAACCCCTCAAACTTGTAATCCAAGTGAATGCATTTGTTACAACAATGAAAGTGTCAATAAATTGAGAGTGGTCAACTTATATTTTTGAAAATTAAAGTAGCAAAAAAGGGTGTTGTCAACCAATGTTACTTGAGAGTGGTCAACTAATGTTATAAAAGCCACCATGAGAGATTTTTAAGAAAACAAATATTCAACAAGAGGGGCAGAAAAGAAGTAAGCATTTTGAATGATCACACTAAAAAATAGTTGATTGATGTAACTAACATCAAAGGAAAGGTCCCCCAAACTATATTGAATGAAGTAGATGAAATTATGTTGAATGGTGAAAAGTGATGAATGAAATTGGTCAAGGCCTTGAAATAGTTATTTTAAAGGTTGAAAAAGCGTAGATATGCCAAAAAAGACTAATTTCTTTCAAGAATGGACCAGCTCTTTGTAAGTCTTGGTGAGTACATTTTAAAAAATGACCTCTTGATCTTACTTTGTTGATAATATGAATTAATAGAGATAGGGAAATCAATTTGAGGCCTATAGTGGTTGCAATATTCTATGATACACTATTAAGGGTTTCAATAGCTAATCCATATGGTCATTTTAAGATTTGGAACTGTAATGAGATCAACAATCAAATTGGTAGAAATTGGGTAGTTTGAGTGCTCAACAAAAAAGGTAATGTAAGTATTTCAGACAATAATATTCCTGATTTTTACTTATTTATGAGTAAGAAAGAACTAAAAAATTATTACATGGCCAATTGTGAATCAGGTGCATGCATAGGTACTTAACCTCATGCATGGCTAATAAAAGATCTATTTCATAATTGTTCGCTAATTATGGAAGATCTATATTTGGGGGTGTTTCACCCACAAGTAGACACATTATGATATTTGATGGCCATGGAAGCCATATTTCCTTCATAACTGATGTAGGAGCATCTTGGGTCATTGGAAATCCTGCTCAACCAAAAAAGATGTTTACTTTTTCTTTGTATTTTGTCTTCTGTTACTCGGGTTTGTGCTTTACTGATGGATTTTGGTGATCTCTTTACTGATGGATTTCGGTGATCTGTTTACCGATGGGTTTTCTAATGCTCAGGTATGCTTTTAACGATGGGTTGCCTAATTCTCAAGTATGTCCTTATCGATGGTTGCTGATTTTTGGTGATCATTCTCCCAAGGTGTTTATCCTGATCTGGATGATTTCTACATTTTCTTTCCATTGCTGATTAATGTGGGGTCTCTCATTGGGATCTATGTGGACATAAATTTGGGTCTCTCTTATGGATTTGAGCACTGACCTCTTTGGTGGACTCTTGTATATATTCTTTTGTATGTTCTTAGTTTAGGTATTAGTCTTAGAGAAAGAAAGAAAATGTTTAGCTATTGAGATCGAAGGATTGTGATCTTTGTTGTATGAAGATCATATTGTAATTCATTGAATATATGGCCAAAACTGGGAAGACCTTACAACCCAACATGTAATGAGTTTGATCAATTAAATAAAGGATCTCTATTGTTATTCTCTCACTATGTTGTTGTTGTTTTCGCATTGTGTCTACAAGTTTGTTTGGTAATTGGGAGTGCCTTTGGTCCCATTATTAGAATTACCTTGCGTCAGGTGGTATCAGAGCATTGGTGAGATCTAAGTTCCTTCTTGTAAACCCTAACCCTAGTTGGTGATATTATTGTGGGATAGAAGATAGCGATATGACCTACAATTGTAGAGCAATTCAAGATGGTTCATGGGAGAGGAAATGTAGATCCATGTTTAGCTGATATGCTTAGATAGATGGCTGCTAGATTGGAAGTTGTTGAGATAGCCCAACATAGAGGAAGACATCTTGAGGATGTTAGTGATGATGAGATTGAAGAGGTTCAAGGTGAAGATGCACCTGCACCTGCACCTATGATGAATCAGGAAGAAGAGCGATTCCTGAGAGGTTAGAAAAGTTTGAATTCCACACCTCAATTTAATCCTCCTGAGTATAGTGGAAAATTGGATTTTGATGAATTGATTGATTGGATAACTGAGATGGAAAAGTACTTTGAATATGAGAATGTAGTAGAAGACAAGAAGGTGAATTTTGAAAGCACTAAATTGAAAGGTCATGCATCCTTATGGTGGGAACATTTGCAATTAGACCAGAAGAAGAAAGGTAAAGACAAAATCAAGGTATGGGATAAGATGGTAAAAAAATTGAAAGGAACATTTCTACCTTGTGACTATTAGATTAACCTAATTAGGCGATTGCAAAGTTTGAAGCAGAAAGAAAAATCAGTAAAGGACTATACTGAAGAATTCTACACATTGGACATCAGATCTGGACATGTTGATGATGAAGTGGAAAGAGTACCAAGATACTTGAATGGATTGAAAGTTTCTATACAAGATGAGATGAGTTTGGTCAAGATGGAGAGAATTGAGGAGACATATCAATTTGCGCTAAAATCTGAGGAAAATTTGAATAGAAGATATGAACAAAGACAAAGAGATAGAGGTGGTAGATTCCCTAGAGGAAGAGGTATATCTCATGGTGAAAACACTAGATATGAACCAGACAAGTCAATTTCAGACACATCTCAAGACAAGGGAAAGAATGAATGGAAAGGTGGAAGTTCATACCAAGGAAGAGGCAATTAATCCAGAGGTGGTTATAGTAGAAAGGGATTCCATATAACTTGTTAAAATTGTGGAGGACATAAATCCTTTGAGTGTACACATGCAAGCAAGAAAGGCAGTAGTAACAGAAATGCATTGGTGCAAGAGGAATCACCAAATGAAGCTAAGAAGGAATGAAATCTCATAATCCAAGGATACTATGGAGTGAGAAGGATAAGCAAGATCGTGTCAAGAAAAGTTTGTTCAAAACAAGATGTAGAGTTGCAGACAATGTTTGGAAGGTGATTGTTGATAGTGGGAGCTTAGAGAATCTGGCATCTGAGGAAATGGTTGAAAATTTGTAGTTGGAGAGGATGAAACATCTAAAAGCCTATCAGATCTCATGGATCAAAGATTATCATACATTAATGGTGACTAAATAATGCTTTGTGAATCTGAAAATTGGAAAGTACTATAATAAGGTTTTGTGTGATATTATGCCTATGGATTGTTGTCATATTTTTTTGGGTAGACCTTGGCAATATGATAGACATGCTATACATGATGGAAGATAGAATATATATTCTATTTGGGTTGATGGTAAGAAGAAAGTTTTGTTACCTTTGGTTGAAGAATCTGTTGGTGAGATATGTACATCTGTGAAAGTTTGTCAGATGGAAGGTAGACAATTTGCTAAGGATTTGAAAATAAATGATATTTGTTATGCTTTGATTCCTAACAAACCAAGTAAGAATATAGAAGATAAAATCCCCGTAGAAGTTAGAAAGTTACTCATTGAGTACAAGGAGATAAATTTAGATAATGTACCTGATGGTTTACCACCAATGAGAGATATCAGTCACTGTATGGATATGATTCCTGGAGCTATTTTATTGAACAAAGAACAACATAGGTTAACACCGACCGAGAATGAAGAGATTAACTGACAAGTTCATGAATTGTTGAACAAAGGTTTGATCTGAGAGAGCTTGAGTCCATATGTAGTACCGATGTATTGTCACCTAAGAAAAATGGAGAATAAATAATGTGCACTGATTCCAGATAAATTAACAAAATCACAGTGAAGTATAGGTTTCCTATATTGAGAATGGATGACATAATGGATTGTTTGAGTGGAGCAAGACATTTTACCAAAATTGATTTGAAGAGTGGATATCATTAGATCAGAATCAGAGAAGGTGATGAATGAAAGTCTATTGTCAAGACAAAGGAAGGTTTGTATGAATGGTTGGTTATGCCATTTAGTTTAACTAATGCACCGAGTACCTTTATCATGAGGTCAATGAATGAAGTTCTGAAGAAATTATTAAATAAATGTGTGATTGTATACTTGGATGATATTCTGATATTTAGTAAGACTATAGAAGAGAATTTTATGCATATAAGGAAAGTGTTACAAAGATTGAAAGAGTAAAAGTTGATGATAAATCTGAAGAAGTGTTCCTTTATGAAAGAAGAGCTTATGTATTTGGGTTTTGTAATTTCAGATGATGGTTTGAAGATGGATCCTGAGAAGGTTGAAGCTATATTGAGTTGGCCTACACCTTAAAAAGCCACTGAGGTAATATCATTTTATGGATTGGAAAGTTTTTACAAGAAGTTTATCATAAATTTCAGTTCTATTTGTAATGCTATGACTAAAACAATGAGAGGAGACAAAAGATAATTCAAATGGATACATGGAGCTGATAAGAGTTTTAAGGCTTTGAAGTTGAAATTTTCTCAATTACCTGTGTTAGCATTACCTAATTTCAATAAGGTATTTCAACCTAAATGTGATGCAAGTGGAAGTGCAATTGGAGCTGTATTGACTCAAGAAGGTAAACCTGTTGCTTTCTTTAGTGAGAAATTGAATGATGCAAAGAGGAAATATTCTATCTATGATCAAGATTTCTATGCTATTGTGCAAGCTGTGAAGAAATGGAGACATTATTTGATGCCAAATGAATTTGTGTTGTATATTGATCATAAGGCTTTACAGTATTTGGGTAGTCAGAATAAGTTGAATCAGAGACATATGAAATAGGTAGAGTATTTGCAAAGTTTCACATTTGTGATTAATCATAAGAGTGGAGTTTCTAACTGAGTTACTAATGCATTGAGTAGAAGAGGATATTTTTATGCCCTACATACGCGTCCCTACATTTTGTAGGCAAAATGTTGGGTCCCCCCTTTTTCACTTTTTGCTCTTTCCTTGGGTTTCTTTTGTTTCCTTTGTTTTCCCTTTGGGATTTGATTCCGCGAGGGTTGTCTTTCTTTTTTTTGTCTTCTCGTGTCTCCAGGACCCAGTCCCAAAGTTTTTTTTTTCTTTTGAGTCGGTCGGATTCCAGACTCCAGGATTCTCTGCCATCATGTCTTCTTTCATGGGAAGGTATGGCTGCACGGAATCCCCGGACCCAGAGTCCGGAGGTTTTCTTGTGCCAGAATTTGCAAAAAGAACGCAACACATTTTTACCCTAAGGGTATAAATGGGAGTTACCTGACATTTTCACATTTACCGCAATTAAAGCACTTAGAGTGATTTTAAGGTGATTAAGGTGATTAAATAGAAAAATGCTCCATGTGCTTAGTGGTTAATTAAATAGTGATTTGCAGTGCTTATTCATGGTTTTTGGAAGGATAACTCATTGCAGAGCACCTCCATGCTCATCTTCCTCATATCCCCCATGTTTTTAGGAAGGCCTTCGGATTTTCCCTCTCTGGTTTTTGTTCTTTTGGTTCTCGCTTGTTTTGTCTGGTTTTATTTTTGTTTTGCTTTCGCTTTCATCTTTGGTTTTGCTTTCTGTCGCCTCCCATTGGTGGGTTGGCTATGCCAGAGGGTTGTCCACCCTCTATGTAGTTGTAATTTATGTGTAAATGCTTTGTATATTTTAGTAGCTTTTTGTGTAAATACCTCTGTATGTTCTTTATATATTGTATATTATGTAAATGTCTATTTGCATCTGTTTATATGTCCATTTTGGGCTAGTATACGAGTCGTGCTTTGGCCCTCGCCTGTGCTTCAGCTCTGTGCATTTCTTGTATATTCTACACTCGACCTAGTGGCGAGCTCATCGCACTCTGTGCATCAGAAACCCCCAAATGTGGAGCTCATCTAAGAAATATGGTTGTCTAGTTTGAACTTGGCACCTTGCTGGTTTTGGCCATAGAAATTTTCTCTCTCCTCCATCAAGTCAGTCTTAATGACGCATTAAGTCCCCCACACATGCATTCAAGTCTGGCCAAAGTGGCATTAATTTCCTTGCATGTTTGGATAGTTTTCGGCATTAATGCCATTACTCCCATTACTGCATAGCCATGCAACTTTCCCATGTTAGCCTACTGCGGTTCATTTATGGTCACATCAGTAACGATTAGTTTTTTAGAATTTGGGTCCCAGGTCTTCATTTTCTTCTGGTTTCTTTCTCATCACATGTGCTGGAGTCCCCGAAGGTCTAGGAAGAGATTAAATTCCTAAGTCACTCTTATTATATATGTATATTTTCAGGGTTTGACATGGGCTAACAATTATTTTAGGCACAGATGCGATGTGATGGTAAGATCTTTGGAATCTAGAATAATGCTTTGTTTTATATAAATACTGATGGTCATCTTGCCTTACAAGTTACTGAAATAAAACTCATTAATCATGTTAGAAGCTTCTGCATCATCTCCACCTGGGAGTCTAGATCTCCCCACGACTGCTGCTACCTGGGTAGCTGTCGGAACAAAGGTCGAGAAGGCCCTGGAAAACTCCCGCTAACAATGAAATATCTGAAGGGAGACACCATTGTGGGATCAAAGATTGATTCCAAACTTTAGTTGATCACCGAGACCAGTGTCAAAATGTGGGCCAAAATGCAGGCCCTAGTGAAGATTATGTTCATACAATGGATGGCCAGAAATCCATTGGCTATCAATGTGGGCAATTCCAGGATTCTCAAAGCTTCTTGCTTCCTCTGCTCCATGTAAGCCCCGTAACTCATTATCACTCTAGCAAGACACTATAATATAGTTGTCTGGGCCATCATGCTTGTTGTGTTAGACCCAAACGAATATCCAATGCCTATGGTGTCTCTAGATGCCGCAAATTTTCAGGCAGGACTGGGAATTCCCCAATTTGATAACATGGTCATCCTCACCCGCACGTTGGCCTTGGAGGAAATTTAGAAATTGGAACACATGGCATGATAGTACCTCAAAAAAAATTGGCTTAAGGTGCCAAGGAAAGACTTCAAGAAGATGAAGCTAGAAACCCCCTGGACCGAATTCAAAAAAAGCATACAAATGGGGATTATCGCACTATGCAGGGTCTTCAGACAGCCCCATTCCCGGGAATTCTTGATATGGATGTACTATTTCTTGTTGGGTATCACCTTTAGTGAGAAGAACTTTGATTGGGCCACCATCATTGCAAATCATGTAGACTCCCAACTTCTCCAGATCACCAAGTCCTCTAAATTCTACATGAAATATTTTGTTTTGTGGGCTCTAGCACAACAACGCCCCATCACAAATGGGTTACTAATAGCAGGTGTACTTAGGATTAATGCTCCCTAGGATTATTTCCCACAGATCCAATGTGAGGCTAGTTTCCTTGGCTTCTGCTGAGTTAATGACGCCTTCATTTACTACAACCTCCTCACACCTACTCGAGACACCAGATACTGGCTCTCCAAAGAAGCAATGGACTTGGTTAGAACTTATGGCTGTTATTACATTCAGTTTCAACAGCATACATACGTTCAGGTGACCAGATTCTCTGGGAAACCCTATTTATTATCCAAATATTATGAGGATAGAATAATTCTTTTACAGTACTGCAGGTAGATCCTGGAGCTACACACCCTCTTCACAGTGAAGAAGGTGACAAATGTCCCATTCCCAATCACTTGTGGGAACTATTCTTGCAGTCTGGCCATGGAAAAGGAGGTAGACAATGAGCTCAAAAGTCTGGGACTATTAGAGTTCTATCTAGCGCGGAAGAATTTTGATCCGCTAAGTAAAATTTCAACGACACTTCCCCGAGCATCAGAGCCCCACAAGCATAACATGAAATACTTTTGGGAAGACTTCCAGGATGACTTCAAAGTTCAAAATTGGCATTTCATTTGGATGACAGTGGGAGTGATGAAGAGGCTCAAGCTTCAAAAGTTCCCAGAAGACTTTGCAGTTACTGGGTCCATAGTGGACCCACAATACAAAGAAAATGGGGGTAGAGAAAATGGACCTCCCCTTGGTGGAATGGGATGCGTAGGAGAGCCTAATAATAGAGGACCTCACCCACAATGTGATTGAGTGCAGTCACACATATTTCAAGAAGGCATACCTAAGAAGTACACATAAAGTTGGCCCGTTTGTGTCGGGTTTAACTTCCAAGGCCAGAGTCTCCTCGTAGGGCGAGGAAAGAGGAAAAAGGAAAGTAGGGACCCCGTCTCAATTCCTGGTAGCTGCTCCCATAGTGGAGCAAATGCAGCAAACCTTGGTGGAAACTAAACTCATGAAAGATAGATTAATCACCCGGTTGGCCACCCTAGTCATTATGACTAGACCTGTCCGCCTTCCCACTTCTCCTTCACTTGCAGCATTAATGGTCCGAGCAATGGGGACTGGGGTGGAGGAAGAGTAGGCAACAATGTTGGATGCAGGGCCCCCATTGGTAACAAGGAGGAAAAAGAAAAAATTGTTGATCCTTAGCCCAAGGTGGAGCCAGAGCTTAGGATGCTCAGCATCCCTAAAATATATATTATCTCCTCAGGCTCTCCAGAGCCAGACAATCAACCCGAAGATCCCCAAAAGAACTCCCCTTCACATGATGATTTTGTTGACCTATTTGGGACAGATGAACTAGTGAACTTACAGGGGAATATCGGGAAGGCAATAGAATAAATAGCTTCCCAAGAGGAAGTGGTGATCCCTCTTGAGAAGAAAACCCCAGAGAAAGAAGCTGACCAAGAGCACGAAGTCTGGGAATAACTAGAAAAGGAGCCTGAATAGACGAACATCTCTAACATCCTGAAGATATAGGTTGCAAGAAGCATGGGGGACAGGAAAATATAGGATGAGAAATGAGCATCGACTGAGGGAACCGAACCTATGGGAACAACTGTAACCTCAGCCTCCATGCTCCAGATGTTGCCTTTGAAGAGGGTAACTTTTGGTGACATAATCATAGTGGCCCAAATGCTAAATCTTGGCCTGATACCTCCACCACCTCTAGAAAATATGCCAACAAAGGAGAAAATTTTGGCAGAGGGAGTCAGAGAACAACAACAGCAATGACAAAAAGATGAGGGGAAGAACCCTAGGAATACAAATGTAGAATTTGACACTGCTAAAGACATAGACACTGGGGCAGATGATACCAATGCCACCAAGGTGGATGATGCCGATGGACCCAAGGATACAGGAAAAGTGTCCAAAGGGGCTCAAAATATCGAGGATTTACAATATCAGAATCTGGCAGCAATGGTTAGTGGATTCAAGAAAAAGGAAGACCCCAGCGCTGACCAAGGCCCCTACCACCACAATGGTTGGTGGATTCAAGAAAAAGGAAGGCCCCAATGCCGACCAAGGCCCATATCTCTTTGGAAAAGATGATGGCACAAGCACAAAATCCCCCCAAGGCAAAGAAAGCCCGAACAGTCCGTACCCTCCAGACTGGGCCGAGCAGAGATACAGTTGCGGTAGTCGCAACACCTTCACAAGTTGCAGATGAGGCGATGGAAAAGGCCAAGGATTATGCAATCACAGAGGTATCTCTTGGGAAGGGGGGAAAGCATTGTGAGTTGGACCTGCTAAAAGAAGTAGCCAAGGTGGTAGAAGCCCGCTATGAAAAGGAGGCTCAGAAGTTCAAGGAAGAAAAGGAGAAGAACGCAAATCTTGTCAGGCTTCTGACAGAGCTTGCCCAACCCATCAATGTCATTCCTCTAGAAGCTTCCACATCTAGAGCATCATTTCTATAGGGTGACATTGACACACTTAGAAGTATGAAAAAGAAAGCACAGGTGGTTGATGATTGGGTAGCAGAACAAGTAGGGAACGTCTAGTGTTTCCTAGTGGCTACACTCCCAGAATTTTACTCAACTAGAAATGTGTTACACCAGGCCTAAACCACCATCTCCATCTGGGAGGGAGAGATCAATAAATACGAAGTGTGGATATGTGAGTTAGGAGAACTCGTGAGCATTGGAGAGGAAATTATTTCCAAAGCTAGAATTTTGGGAGAGGAGTCCTTTGATTTTGTCTGCACCCGACACTCCAAACATGATCTCACATTGGAGATAACCAAGAAACTAGTAGGGGCCCTGCGGGTCAAAGTTCCATAGGTGGACTATTCTTTAAATTTATACAAGGCATTCCTTTCAAAGGTTTCAAGAGTCAATCCCTTTAGTACTGAAACATGTACTCCAAAGGAGTATGTCATGGGAAAATATGACGAGGTAATGGATTCTTGATACCAATCCCCAGAGGGAATGGATAGATCCAAAATGACACATGTAACACGTATGGTACTCCAGGCTCAGGACAGGGCAAAAATGATGGCAAAATTCAAGGCAAATACTCTAGACCTGGGTGAACAAGTGGAGGCAGCCAAGTACTGCTAGGCCGGCCTCAAGGACATTGATGAGGAAAGAATCGTCCAACTCCTAGAAAAATTCAAAGATAGCAAGGAACAATAAGGTTCCCCAGAGTCTAGATATCTTCACCAACAGATAAAATTTCATGTTCATTATTTTTGGAGCGCAACCTCCTGGATCCCAGAGTTCCAGATCTACAGTTTTGCATTCTTTTTATGACCCGTGTCTAGGTTCCCCACAGCTGATCAGTCATTATCAAGTAGTTAATAAGGGTGTCAGATCTAGGTGACCCTAGCAAGGCACATCAGCTCGAGGCATGGTTCTAGCAGGTGGTCTTCCCAAGGTGCCGCTCCAGCATAACACCTAGTGCATCAAATATAGCGGACCACTTTTACATTGATGAGGCATGTAGCCTCGATCCCTGGGAAGATCATATTTCTTCTATTCTCCCTCTGGCTCTCTTCTCGAGATTGATTCTTTTATACCTCTTTTCTTGTCCCATTCTTCTGACATGTTAGATCTTTGTTCTTCTCAAGGTTGTTGTAGTGTGGTGCAGGTAGTATCGGCCACCAGAAATTGTATTTTATTGTTGAGTGTAAAGATAAGTTAGGTTATTTTTAGGGAAAACAGGTGTATAAATAATAAGTATGAGCTCATTCCAAGGGTCGGCAAAATTGATAATTTTGTAGTCCATAGCTATAGCATTTCAACATTTTATTTCTTTGTAGTTGCAGAGCTCAATGCTCCTTATTCTTAGAAGTTATCAGCAGATAGATGCTCCCTTGGAGCCTTTATTGTATGCACCAATGCTCACTGGAAAACCTATTAATGAAGAAAGAAGAGTTCTAGCAATGATGTTGTCAGCGTTCTAATTTCTGGATTAATGTTATTTTGTGCTATATGTTCCTAATGTCCCTTGCTCTGATATTTTTAAGTAGATAAATGACCTTTTCCCCTCGCTATTGAGTATGTATGAGCTGATGGTTCTATGCACATTTAGTATTTTTAGTATAGTATGTTAGAGCATGGTTGATGTTTTAAATATATTTGCATGACTATAAGTAGATGAAATACTTATAACCCTGGCCTATCTTTTGAAGTTTATTTGGTTAACTAGTGTGTGCTTGTAGGAAATCCCAACTTACCTAAATCCTCAGAGAAGACAAGCGAAGAAAACTAGCTATCCCCCTGAATAAAATAGTCATACTCCCAACTTAGCTCCCGCACCATTGAGACTCGACTCTCACGTGCTTGAAGGCCTAGAGAATTTATTCCTTGGTCAACCTTTATAGGAAAAGTTGGCCAGTACCCTGGTACCCGGTGACAACTTACATCTGTTGGTGGACCCGGTCACAAATTCCTATCAACAGAAACTAGCGCTAGAAGGAGGGCATGAGCTCCTCCCCTTCTAAAGGTTTAGATTTTACCCCACCTGAGGGTTCCCCAAGACATATTTTTAGGAAGAAAGCCTTTAGTGGGATTGGATCATTTTCACTTACTTGATTCAAAAGAGTCCTCAGATCAGCCCCCAATCCTAGAAGGTTTGTTGAACTCAAGCCTCCTGCTCGAAAGAAATAGACCCCAAAAACCAAACCAACCAACATTGCCTGGGGGTCTACTACATCTCAGTATATCCAAGTCTCCCAGAAAACCCCAGGGACTAACACTCAGTCTAGCCAAAACCCAACACCCCTAATGACTACATACTTCGGTAACACCAGGTCCCCAATGGGACAGTTTTCAGGTGCAATCAACGATCTTCCTGCACACCTAGAAAAGACCTGTCTGTGATATGAGAACTTAGGCTCATGAACCATAGAAGAGAATTTGCAGGCATACAAATTCCATGAACCGACACTGGATCCAACATAAAGATGTGACCTAGATTTTCCCTCTATCCTTGGGACAAAATGAGCTAAACTAGTACCTTAACCTGCCTGCCAACTCCATCAATAGTTGGCAGGATATGGAGGATTCCTTCTTGGATACCTTCCACATACACGTGGACCCACCATGGTCCCACAGCCAGTTCATCTCCATTAGGAAGGAACCATATGAACCCCTTTCCACATTCAACCATCGATTCCAACGCACCTTGAAGCGATGCACGGGTCCTTTCACCCATCTGCGGATGTAACCATCCAGACATACCTTAATGCAATGAACCCCTTAATTGCCACTATCTTATGGAGAAATACCACCCCCACTGACCGGGATACTCTTGCAAAGGTTTACAACCTATCCTTGGAGTTGTCCCGCAGTTTGAACAAAGCTCCGGGCGAGATTGGACAGAGCATGCCTTTCAACATGATATTCGGCAGAAATTCTTACACCAGGGGATACAACCCTAATCAGGCAATGGGTGCCCCTATGATGGCCATGAATCCCCCACCACCACTAATAGACTAGCAGGCTCGGTACATATACCCATCACAAAACCAGACAATATTGGGTCAGGAATTTATTCCTTGGAACTAGCCACAAAAAACACAACCTTTGACACAACCTTCCAAAGTGCCTTTCTTCCAGTCATCCATGGCTGGAGGCTCCCACCCTCAACTCTGGTAGGTGCCATCGCCTTCCCTGGGATTCAACAACAACAACTGTCACACTGTGACACAAACACCTAGCTGTCCACCGAGGTAGAATCCCTCCGACAATTGTTGTCCTTGTTAACTGTGGACATGGGACAGTTGAAGGCGGGGTCTTTTTCACCCCATAACTCCAATTCCCAGAGAGGGAATATTTTCTCTGGCCAACGAAATACCAATGCTAGAGGAAGGAATTATAATGGGCCTTGGGCCAGCCAACAACAATGGAATAACAATGCAAACACCAGAGGTCCTCCTCTAAACCAAAACACCACTAAGGGTAGTGCTAGACCCAGCCACTCTACACAGCTTGCAGAATTCTACCCGAAGACTAACTGGTGCAGAGTGCATGACACTAGCTCTCATTCTGAGGTGAACTGTACCACCCTAGAGAAGGTCATCATGATCTCCCAGTCAGATAGGCAACAACCTATCGATCCTACTCCCACAAAAATGCCCATACAAGAGCCTACTCATGGTGCCTTTACCTATGAGACCGTCTTCTTTGGAACATAAAAAGAGGATGAAGAAGAGCCTAAATTGCAAGGGTTCTTTGATGAATCTATTCTGGCCTTTGAGGTGAATGCCTTCACCAACCCACTAACTCCCTACAACACCCAGAGTCAAGCTGGTAAAGGACCAATTTACACACCTATGCCTCCCAAAGATACCCCTCCTAGGAACAATACCACTGATTTCTCCTTCCCTCTGAAAGGCCCTGGCTCTAACCAAGCTAGGGATCCGGTCGAGGGAAGCCAAAAATTTCTTGGGGGAAGGTTCGACATCACAAAGGTCTTAGAAAAAACTACCACCTCCATGACCTTGATGGAGGTTTTACTGAACTATCCCAAGTAGAGGAAGTCTCTTTTGAAGCTCTTGGGAAAATTGGAAGCTATCAGTTGCCCACCCAAGACTATCACTTTTGACGATGCCAATGCGGTTATCTTGCAGGGAAACACTGAGGATCCTCCCTTCTTACTAGGCTTAAACATACAAGGGAAGAACCTACATAATTTCTTTGTAGATTTCGATGCTTTAGGCAACATCATGCCCTTATCAATATGCCAGAAGCTCAAACTACATCCCACTCCATTGAAAGGCGCAGTAGTCCAACTGGACAAAACTACTATGAAAATGGTAGGTGATCTGAAGAACATCTAGATTCACCTCATCCAAGACCACTGGATAGAAAGCATAATCGACATGCAAGTGGTGGACATCCCAAAGACTTATGGGATGTTATTGAGTTGGAATTGGACTAAGTCCCTTAATGGGTACTTCTCCACTGACTTTTCCCACTTGTGGCTCCCCTGGGAGGGAGAGCCTAACCGGATCCAAGTAGAAAGTGAGCCTAGGATGAAACAGGTCCTCACCGAAGTTGGGAGGGTAAATGAAGTCCTCTTCTCTGAGACTTCTCCTGGGGTGTACCGACACTTGTAAATCCTCACATTTGATTTCACCCCTTGGGATGATCCCATAGTATCTCAGAGAATGCAGGACCTAGATGAATAACTAAGGGGTGAGGTTAACTCACAGGGTACCACAGCAAACCCTATTACACTCTTGTTTGGCACCTAGTGCCAGGTGCATTATCAAAAACATTCAGAACTAGAGTGTGAGCCTTGCATTACCGCTGCTACCCACCATATCAATCCCTTCGAGAGAAGAAACATGAAGTGGGTTGGCTTAGACCCAGCAATCATTCTGGAAGTATCCCCATGATGTCGCTAGTCCAAGAATCCCAGCCATAGGCTTCTCTAGAGGAAAACCTCACCCACACACCATCAAAGCCAGAGGAAACTCCTCCCAACCTCCCCATAAATAATCCATAGGCCACTTCGCCTTCCCAGCCCCAGATAACAAAAAATGACCTATGGACCCTAAAGTTTGACGGGTCCCAATCTAAACAAGGTTGTGGGGCCGGAGTGGAATTGATCAACCCACGGGGGAAATCCTTCCTCCCATCTTATAGGCTACAATTTAACTATACGAACAACGTCATGGAGTGCGAGACCTTGGTCCTCAAACTCCTATTTGCACTAAGAAAGGGAATCACTTGCCTCCGGGCGCTGAGTGATTCAGAGTTGATTGTTAAATAGGTTCAGAGCCAATACATTTGTCACAATAAAAGGCTGGCCACATACCGCAACTGGGCATAGAGCCTCATCAAATATTTTGAAGCCTTTGGAATTTAACTCATTCCCCAAAAAAGAAACAATGTTTCGGATGCCCTTGTCGTGTCTGCCAGCAGTCTCGAGCCAATGGCTGGCTCCTAGCTCTGGAAGTTTTCCGTTGAGATGGTCCCCACCCCATCCATTCTAGACAATTTCACCCACTTTTAGGTCTTTGAAGATGATCAACATATTCTAGCCTTCATGGCCAATGTTGGTGTTTTGAAGACCAGCTAGTGGAAGAAAGAGATCATGAAGATACTGGGCAGGGTGAAGAAGATGATGGGATCATAGACTTGCCAACTAACACCATCCCTAAGGGGATGGTAGCACTAGAAAAAATCTTTGACTTGGACCCTCAGGGCTGGGAAAAGATATCATCCTCCTCAGAGGGAGGAAAATTCAAGAAAGTCAACATCGACCAGGTCAGTGAAGAAAAATTGGTACACATTGGCACCTCCTGCTCCCTTGAGGAGAAGGAGAATATTCTCGCGGTTCTTTGGGAATACATCGATGTAATCGCGTGGGGGTATGACCATTTGAAAACCTATGACACATCCATCATGACCCATACCATCCCACTAAAACTTAATGCCAAACCCTTTTGGAAAAATCAAAGATCGATAAACCCACTAATAGAGCTGTCAGCCCAGATTATCTTTCCTATCTGGCACACTACGTGGGTTACCAACCTCGTCCCTGTAAGGAAGAAAAGTGACAAAATCCACCTTTGCATAGATTTTTGAAATTTAAATAAGGCATCTAATAAGGATAATCACCCTCTTCCCTTGTTGGATGAGGTATTGCAAATCGTGAATGGATCACAAATGATGTCCTTCTTGGATGGGTACTTCGGGTATAACCAAGTCATAGTTAAGTACGAAGATAGAGACAAAATGACGTTCACCACCAAGTGGGGAATATTTTCATACCAGAGGATGCCTTTTGGCCTGATCAATGCAGGGGCCACATTTCAAAAGGCTATGAACATTGCATTTGAAAGCCTAGTAAACAGGTGCACAATCATCTACATGGATGATTTGACCATCTTTTCCCAGAACAAGCGTGATCATTCCACCCACCTCGCCCAAATTTGTGAGAGATGTCGCTGGTATGGAATATCCCTAAACCCTAAGAAATGTATATTTGGGGTCATTGAAGGGAAGTTGCTCAGGTATATCATCTCCGAGAAGGGTATATCCATTTACCCTGAGAGAGTTGAAGCGCTGCTAAATCTACAGATGCCCGACAGCAAGAAGGAAATGAGGTCTTTCTTAGGAAAGATCAATTTTATCCGGCGGTTCATCACTGGATTCACCGAGATAGTGAAGCCAATCAATGAGATGATGAAGAAAGATACAAAGATTGAGTGGATTCTTGAAGCAAAGTGGGAATTTTCCTAGATTAAACAGATGATTGTGGAGGCACCAGTCTTGGCTAGTCCAGACTATTCCCTCCCTTTTCACATATACTCCTTTTCTTCGCTGCATTCTGCCATGATAGTTTTGACTTAGAAGGTCGAAGGGGAAGAACAACCAATAGCTTTCATGAGCTCCCCCTTTAAGAACGTCGAAGACTGGTATTCACCTTTAGAAAAGAAGGTCTTTGCTCTCATCCGCGCTGTGAAGAAATTCCAACATTACATTCTTCGGAGCAAAGTACACACTATCATCCTAGACCAGGTTGTTAAGTCTTTGCTCCTACAGAGTGAATTGGGTGAATGATAGGGGAAATGGATGACCATCCTCCATGAGTATGATTTGGAAATGCAACCCATGAAGATAGTCTAGGGCCAGGGACTATGTAGAGCGATGGAAAAAAGAACTCCCAACATCAAATGCCAGGCTTACACAGTGGATTCCATCACTCAAGATCTATGGTATACCGACCTGGTATACTTATTGTTGAACAAAAGATGCCTGGAGGGGCTTCCCCAAAACAAATGGCACACCTTACGGCTTAAAATTGCACACTTCAGAATAAAAAATGGAACGCTTTTTTGAAGGAACTATGAAGGGATATACCTCTGGTGCATAGATAGGGACCAAGCTGCGAAAATGATCAAAGAATTTCATGGGTAGTTTGGAACCAGGCATGGCTCAGTGAATGCCACTACCCATCAGATCCTTCAAGCTGGATACTATTGGTCCTGTATCTTCAAAGATGTCTACACTCACATTAGGACATGCCATAGTTTCCAAACAGTGGCACATCGTGAGCGTAACCCGGCCATGCCTTTGCAGCCAATCTTCAAAGCTAGACCCTTCACCCAATGGGCATTTGACTTTATCAGGGAAATCAACCCCAACTCATCTACCAACCACCAGTACATTTTAACTGCTACTGATTATTGCACCCGGTGGTCTGAAGCAATTCCTTGTAAAAATAACATGACAGACATAATTATACAATTCCTGGAAGAAAACATAGTCACAAGATTTGGAATGCCATTTTCTATAGTATGTGACAATGGTTTGGTGTTTTCTTCGGTGCAATTACTCAAATGGACCTATGAAAGAAATATCACTCTGAAGTTCTCCGGAAACTACTACCCCCAAGGTAATGGTGTGGCTGAATCGACCAATAAAAATCTACTTGAGGTGATCAAACATTTGTTGGAATAGAACCCCCGGGACTGGCACCAAAAGCTTAAGTTTGCCCTCTGGGCAGATTGCATTAGAATAAAGGCAGCCTTGGGGACATCCCCATTCCATCTATTTTATGGCTAGAATCCAGTATTCCCCATCAACTTACATATCCCAATTTTAGAGTTTATGCAGAAATTCAACAACCGGGACAACGTTGTGGAAGTTCGTCTTTTGAACCTGGTATGAATGGAAGAATAAAGAGATGCAACCCTTGAACATTTTGCACGTCATCAAGTAGTAGTGAAAAGATGGTTTGACCCAAGAGCCTAGTATAAGGCCTTTCAGGTTTCAGACTTGGTCCTCTTGTGCTACAAGGCCCGGGAAAAGAAGGGAAAGCACACTAAGTTCCAACGACTCTAGCTTGGACCATACCTAATATCTGAGATCTATGGGGAAAATACTTATCGCCTCAACACTATGACTAGAAAAGCTGTCCCATTGCCTATCAATGGGCATTTTATCGCACTATTTTGAGTAAGGTAGGTGATGAATTTGACCGAATTCGTACTATATGTAAAGTTCTTGCTTGTAAATATCTTTCTCGGTGCTCCATTTGGAATGCCTTATAAATAGTTTGTTGGCCTTCCTCCAGTACTGCCTTTCTTTTTTGCATTTTCCCTTTGCTGTTGGATTTTTCATTTTCTTTTGTTTCTTGGGTTCCCATCGTGTTGCCTTCATTTTGTAGACCGGTATGCTTCACATAACATCTAGTCTTTGGAATGGTACCTTGTGCATTCAGGTGAATTTGGAATCTATTATTAGCATGGTGGAATTTGTCTACACTCCGGAGTTATTTTGTAAGTATGGTAAAAGGTTATGGGTAATCTTCATTAGATTCACATCTCGACAGTCCAGACATCGGTTAACAAAAAATTCAAGAAGAAAGTAATCAGACACCTTGAGGGAAGATCGTCTGCACTGGTTGATTAGCCAAGTCTAGAAATCATCAAAATATCCTAGGTCCAGAACATTCTCTCCTATTTAGAAATTTAAGATGGGTGCAAGGTGAAAGAAGTACCACCATTAAACTTAGCTAAGCTTAGGCTTCATGGTGAAAGAAGTACCACCTTTCCATCCAGAAAAAGAAAAAGAAAAGAAAGAACTGAAGAATAGAGAATTCTGGTATCTGGGGGAAACATGTAAGATATGATAATGTTGGTTTGATTTTTTTAGTGCCTCCTCTCTGCTTCTCCCAGAGTTCATTGGCTTGGTTTTCTTCCAAAGCACACACTTCACAACTGACAAAAGACCAAAAAATTGAATCAAGGATGAGTTCTGATTTTCTCAGACACCTCACACTTTGCAAGCAGAATGCTCCAGGTAAGGGTTAATTCTGGTTTTGCTAACCAGATATTTTGAAGTTCTCGAATGTGCTAAGGCATTCATCCCAGATAGTCACCATTTGTTATGTCCTGCATACTCGTCCCAACATTTTGTTGACAAAATTTTGGGTCCCCCCTTTTTTTTATTTTTTCTCTTTCCTTGGGTTTCTTTTGTTTCCTTTGTTTTCCCTCCTGGATTTTCTTTCATGAGGGTTGTCTTTCTTTTGTTTTTGTCTTCTCGTGTCTCCAGGACCTGGTCCCAGAGTTTGTTTTTTCTTTTGAGTTAGATGGATCCTTGACTCTGAGATTCTCTTCCATCATGTCTTCTTTCATGGGAAGGTATGGCTACACGGAATCCCCGAGCCTAGAGTCCAGAGGTTTGCTTATGCCAGAATCTGTGAAAAGAACACGACACATTTTTAACCTAAGGGTATAAATGGGAGTTACCTAAAATTTTCACATTTACCGCGATTAAAGCACTTAGAGTGATTTTAAGGTGATTAAACAACAAATTACTCCCTGTGCTTAATGGTTAATTAAACAGTGATTTTCAGTGCTTATTTATGGTTTTTCAAAGGATAACTCATTGTAGAGTGCCTCCATGCTCATCTTCCTCACGTCCCCCATGTTTCTAGGTAGGCCTTTGACTTTTCCCTCTCTGGTTTCTATTCTTTTTTTTCTTGCTTGTTTTGTCTGGTTTTCTTTTTGTTTTTGTTTTGCTTTCGTCTCTGGTTTTGCTTTATGTCGCCTCACGTTGGTGGGTTGGCTCTGCCAGAGGGTTGTTCGCCCTCTATTTAGTTGTAATTTTAGTGTAAATGCTTTGTATATTTTAGTAGGTTTCTTTGTAAATACCTTTGTATGTTCTATATATATTGTACATTATGTAAATGTTTGTTTGTGTCTGTGTATATGTCTATTTTGGGCCAGTCTGTGAGTCGTGCTTTAGACCTCGCCTGTGCTTTGGCTTTGTGCATTCTTGCAAATTCTACACTCTGCCTAGTGGTGAGTTTTTCACGCTCTGTGTGTCAGAAACTCCCAAATGTGGAGCTCGTTTGAGAAAGATGGCTGCTTGGTTTGAACTCGGCACCTTGCTGGTTTTGGCCATGACGGTTTTCTCTCTCCTCCATCAAGTTAGTCTTAATGATGGGTTAAGTTCCCCACGCATGCATTCAAGTCTAGCCCAAGTGGCATTCATTTCCTCATGTGTTTGGACAGTTGTCGATGTTAATGCCATTACTCCCATTACTGCATAGCCACATGAGTTTCCCATGTTAGCATAGTGCGGCTCATTTCCTATCACATCAGTAACAGTTAGTTTTCTGAACTTTGGGTCCCAGGTCTTCATTTCCTCCTAGTTTCTTTCTCATCACATGTGTTGGAGTCCCCCGGAGGTCTAGGAAGAGGTCGAATTCCTAAGTCACTCTAATTACATATGTATCTTTTTCAGGGTTTGACATAAGCTAACAATTCTTTTAGGCATAGATACGATGCCATGGTAAGATCTCTAGAATCTAGAATAATTCTTTGTTTTATATAAATATTGATGGTCATCTTGCCTTGCAAGTTGCTGAAATACCACTCATCAATCATGTTGGAAGCTTCTACATCATCTCCACCCGAGAGTCCAGATCTCCCCACCACTGCTACCACTAGGGAAGCTGTCAGAATAAAGGCTGAGAAGGCCCTGGAAAAAATCCTGTTGACAATGAAATATCTGAAGGGAGACACCATTGTGGGATCAAAGATTGATTCCAAAATTTAGCTGATCACTGACATCAGTGTTGGAATGTAGACCAAAATCTAGGCCCTATTGAAGATGATGTTCATACAACAGATGGTCGGAGATCCATTGGCTATCAATATGGGAAATTCTAGGATCCTCAAAGCTGCTTGCTTCTCCTACTCCGTGCAAGCCCCAGAGCTCATTCTCACTTTGGCAGGACACTATAATACAGTCGTCTGGACCATCGTGCTTGCCACCCCAATCTCGACCAGATATCCAACGCATATGGTGTCTTTGGACGTCGCAAATTTTTAGGTAGGACTGGGAATTCCCCAATTTGATGACGCGACCATCCTCACCTAGGTGCTGGCCTTGGAGGAATTTCATAAATTAGAACACATGGCATGGTAGTACCTCAACAACAAATGGCTTAAGGTGTCAAGGAAAGAATTCAAGAACATGAAGCTAGAAATCCCCTAGACCGAATTCAAAGAAAGCATACAAATGGGGATTATCACACTATGTAAGGTCTTTGGACAGCCCCATGCCCAGGAATTCTTGGCATGGATGTACTATTTCTTGTTGGGAATCACCTCTAGTGAGAATAACTTTGATTGGGCCACCATCATTGCAAATCGTGTGGACTCCCAACTTCTCTAGGTCACCAAGTCCTCCAAATTCTACATGACATTTTTTGTTTTGTGGGCTCTGGCTCAACAATGCCTCATCAAAAATGGGTTACTAATAGCGGGTGTACTCGGGATTGGCCTGAGCTAGAATGCTCCCTAGTATTATTTCCCACAGATCCAATGGGAGGCTATTTTCCTCAGCTTCTGTCGATTGAATGACGCCTTCATTTACTACAACCTCCTCACACCTACTCAAGACACTGGATACTGGCTCTCTAAAGAAGCAATGGACTTGGTCAGAACTTATGGTCATTATTACATTCAGTTTCAACAACATACATACGTTCGGGTAACCGACTTCTCTGAGAAACCCTATTTATTACCCAAACATTGTGGGGATAAAATAATTATTTTAGAGTAATACAGGCAGATCCCAGAGTTGCACGCCCTCTTCACAGTGAAGAAGGTGACAAATGTCCCATTCATAATCACTTGCGGGAAGTACTATTATAGTCTAGCCATGGCAAAGGAGGCAGACAATGAGCTCAAAAGTCAGGGACTGTCAGAGTTCTATCTAGCGTGGAAGAATTTTGATCCGCTAAGTAAAATAGCAACAACACTTCCCCGGGCATCAGAGCCCCATGAGAATCACATGGAAGAATTTTGGGAAGACTGCCAGGATGAATTCAAAGTCTAGAACCAGCATTTTGTTTGGATGAAAATGGTAATGATGAAGAGGTTCAAGCTTTCGATGTTCCTGGATGAATTTTTGGACGCTGGGTCCATAGTGGACCCATAATACAAAGAAAAAGGGGTAGATAAAATGGCCCTCCCCGAGGTGGATTGGGATGCTAAGGAGGGCCTGACAAGAGAGGACCTCACCCATGACATGATCAAGCATAGTCACACATATTTCAAGAAGGCATGCCCAAGGAGTACACATAAAGTTGGCCCGTTTGTGCGGGGTTCAAATTTTCGGGACGGAGCCTCCTTGCAGGGTGAGGACAAAGGAAAAATGAAAGTAGGGACCCTGTCTCAAGTCCTGGCCACCGCTCCCATAGTGGAGAAAATGCAGCAAACCTTGGTGGCAACTCAACACATGAAAGATAGATTAATCACCTGGTTGGCCACCCCGACCATTATGACCGGACATGTCTACCTTCCCACCTCTCCTTCACTTGCAGCATTGATGGTCCGAGCAACAGGAACCGGGGTGGAGGAAGAGTGTGAAGCCATGTTGGATGTAGGGCCCCCATTGGTAACAAGGAGGAAAAAGAAAAAAATAGTCAATCCTCAGCCCAAGGTGGAGCCGGAGCTCAGGATGCCCTACATCCCTAAAATAAAGATTGTCTCCTCAGACTCTTCGGAGCCGGAAAATCAACCTGAAGATCCCCCAGAGAACTCCCCTCCACACGATGAGTTTGATGACCTATTTGGGACAGATGAACTAGTGAACTTATAGGGGGATATCAGTAAGGTAGTAGAAGAAATAGCTCCCCAAGAGGAAGTGGTGATCCCTCTTGAGAAGAAAACCCCGGAGAAAGAAGTTGCCCAAGAGTAGGAAGTCTGGGGAGAAATAGAAAAGGAGCCTGAAAAGATGAACATCTCTGACATCCCGAAGATATAGGTTGCAAGCACCATGGGAGACAGGTAAATATAGGATGAGCAACCAACATCGGCCAAGGGAATCAGACCTACAGGAACAATTGTAACCTCAGCCACCATGCTCCAGACGTTGCCTCCAAAGAGGGTAACTTTTTGTGAGGTAATCACAGTGGTCCAAACATTGAATCTTGGCCCGATAACTCCACCACCTCTAGAAAAATACGCCAACAGAGGAGGAAATTAGAGAAGAGGGAGTCGAAGAACAACAACAATAGTAGGAAGATGAGGAGCAGAACCCTAGGAATATAAATGTATAATCCAACGCTACTAAAGACGCAGACACTAGGGCAGATGATACAAATGCAGCCAAGGTGGATGATGTTGATGGACCCGAGGATATAGGAAAAGAGTCTGAAGGAGCTCAGAATATCAGGGATTTATAGGATCAGACTCTGGTAGAAATGGTTGGTGGATTCAAGTAAAAGGAAGGCCCCAGAGCTGACCAAGGCTCCTGCTACCGCAATGGTTGGTGGATTCAAGAAAAAGGAAGGCCTCAGCACTGGCCAAGGCCCATCTCTCTTTGGTGGAGATGATGGCAGAAGCACAAAATCCCCCCAAGGCAAAGAAAGCCCAGATAGTCCATACCCTCCGAATTGGGCTGGGTGGAGATATAGTTGTGGTAGTCACAACACCTTCCCTAGATGCATATGAGGCGATGAAAAAGGCTAAGGATTATGCAATCATGAAGGTATCTCTGGGGAAGAGGGGAAAGCAGGGTGAGTTGGACCTACTAAAATAAGTAGCCAAAGCGGTAGAAGCCTACTATGAAAAGGAGGCTCAGAAGTTCAAGGAAGAAAAGGAGAAGAACACAAATATTATCGGCCTTCTAACAGATTTTTCCCAACCCATCAATGTCATTCCTCTAAAAAGCTTCCATGTCCAGAGCACCGCTCCCACAGGGTGACATCGATGCGCTTAGAAGTATGAAAAAGAAAGCATAGGCGGTTGATGATTGGGTAGCGAAACAAGTAGGGAACATCCATTGTTTCTTAGTGGCCACACTCCTATAATTTTATGCAACCAGCAATGTGTTACACCAGGCCAAAACCACCATCTCCATTTAGGAGGGAGAGATCAAGAAATATAAGGCGTGGATAGGTGAGTTAGGAGAACTCATGAGCATCAGAGAAGAAATTGTTTTCAAAGCTGGAATTTTGGGAGAGGAGTCCTTTGATTTTGTCCAGACCCAACACTCCAGACTTGATCTCACATTGGAGATAACCAAGCAACTAGTAGGGGCCCTGCAGGACAAAGTTCCAGAGGTGGACTATTCTTTAAATTTATACAAGGCATTCATTTCAAAGGTTTTAGGAATCGATCCCTTTAGTACTGAAACATGTACTCTAGAGGGGTACATCCTGGGAAAATATGATGAGCTAATGGAGTCTCGATACCAATCCATGGAGGGAATAGAGAGAGCCAAAATGACACACGTAACATGCATGGTGCTCTAGGCTCATGACGCGGTGAAAATGGCTGCAAAATTCAAGGCAAATACTCCAGACCTGGGCAAAGACGTGGAGGCAGCCAAGTACTGCCAGGCTGGCCTTAGGGGCATTAATGAGGATGTAATCGTCAAACTCCTAGAAAAATTCAAAGATAGCAACGAACAATAAGGTTCCCCGGAGTCCGGAGATCTTCACCAACAAAGCACATTTTGTATTCATTATTTTTGGAGTGTAAGCTCCCAGATCCTGGAGTTCCAGATCTACAGTTTTGCATTCTTTTGATGGCCCATGTCCAGGTTCCCCGAAGCCGACCGGTCATTATTAATCAGTTCATAAGGGTGTCAGAAAGTAAGTGACCCCAGCAAGGCACGTCAGCTTGAGGCATGGTTCTGGCAGGTGGTCTTCCCAAGGTGCCGCTCTAGCATAACACCTGGTGCATCGAATATAGCAGACCACTTTTACATTGATGAGGCATGTAGCCTCAATCCCCAAGTAGATCAAATTTCTTCTATTCTCCCTCTACCTCTCTTCTCAAGGCCGATTCTTCTATACCTCTTTTCTTGTCTCATTCTTCTGACATGTCAGACCTCTGTTCTTCTCAAGGTTGTTGTAGTGTGGTGCGGGTAGTACCGGCCACCGAAAATTGTATTTTATTGTTGAGTGTAAAGATAAGTTAGGTTAGTTTTAGGGCAGACAGGTGTATAAATAATAAGTCTGACCTCATTCCAAGGGTCGGTGAAATTGATGATTTTGCAGTCCATAGCTATAGAATTTCAACATTTCATTTCTTGTAGTTGCAGAGCTCAATTCTCCTTAGTTCTTAGAATTTCTTAGTAGATAGATGCTCCCTTGGAGCCTTTATTGTATGCACTAGTGCTCGCTGGAAAACCTGTTAATGAAGAAAGAAGAGTTCTGGCAATGATGTTGTTAGCGTTTTGATGTCTGAATTAACGTTCTTTTGTGTTGTATGTTCCTGATGTCCCTTGCTGTGATATTTTAAAGTAGATTAACAACCTTTTCCCCTCACTATTGAGTATGTATGAGCCGATGGTTCTGTGCACATTCAGTATTTTTAGTATAGTATGTTAGAGCATGGTTAAAGTTTTAAATATATTTGCATGACTATAGGTTGATGGAATACTTCTAACCCTGGCCTATCTTTTGAATTTTATTTGGTTAACTAACACATGCTTGTAGGAAATCACAACTTACCTAAATCCCTGGAGAAGACGAGCCAAGAAAACCAGCTATCCCCCCGAACAAAACAATCATACTCCCAACTTAGCTCCTGCACCGTCGAGACCTGACTCTCACATGCTTGAAGGACAAAGGAATTTATTCCTCAGACAAACTTTACATGTGAAGTTGGTTGGTACCCCAGTACCCGGTGACAACTTACATCTTTTGGAGGACCTGGTCACAAAGTCCCATCAATAGATCTTTGTTGACTAAAATTGGAATTGAGGTTCTTGGTTTTGATGACATGAAGAATTTGTATGAAAGTGTTCCTGATTTTTTAGAGCAGTGGAGAGCATGCAAAGCACATAATTCAAATCAATCAAGTAAGTATGAAGACTATTTAATTTAGGAAGATATGTTTTTTTAAGGTATTTAGTTGTGTATACCAAGAGGTTCAATGAGAACTAATTTGATTAAAGAGAAACATAGTAGTGGATTGGATGGACATTTTGGTATTGATAAAATATTGAGTTTGGTGAAGGAAAGGTACTTTTGGCCTCATTTGTATAAGGACATTCAGAAATTTGTGAAAAGCTATGGAGTTTTTCAAGTTGCGAAAGGAGTAAGTCAGAATACTGGTTTGTATACACCTATTACTATTCCTGAGAAACCTTGGAGTGATATCAGCATGGATTTTGTTCTTGGCTTACCTAGGACAACAAGAGGTAATGATTTTATATTTGTTGTTGTGGATAGACTTTCTAAAATGACACATTTAATACCATGTAAGAAAACATCAGATGTAGTACATATAGCAGATCTTTTCTTTAAGGAGATTGTCAGATTGCATGGATTACCAAGGAGTATTATCTCTGACCGAGACAATAAGTTTGTTAGCTATTTTTGGAGAACACTTTGGAAGAAGTTGGATACTGAGTTGAAGTTTAGTTCTACATTTCATCCACAGACTAATGGACAAACAGAGGTTTTCAACTAAATTTTGGGTAATTTGTTGAGATTCTTATTTGGAGAAACACCAAGTAATTGCGATTTGATGTTGGCACAAGGAGAGTTTGCATACAACAGTTCAATGAATAGAAGTACTGGAAAGACACCTTTTACGATTGTTCAGGGCACACAATTGAGAGGTATATAAGACTTGAGAGACATTGTTGGTGAAAAGAAAAGAAGTGTTGAAGCAGAAGAATTTTCCAAGTTCATGAAGATATTGCATGAAGATGTAAAACATAAGTTGGAGAAAAATAATCAGAAATACAAGGATAGTGCAGACAGATCAAGAAGCCATAAAAAAATTGAATTTGGTGATGCAGTAATGGTTCATTTGAAGAAAGCAATATTTTGTATTGGCACATGGAAATTTGAAGATGAAGAAATTTGGTCCTTGCAAAATACTGAGAAGATTTGACAGTAGAAATGCTTATGAAGTTGAATTACCTGATGACATGGATATATCACCTATATTCAATATTTCAGACTTGTATGAATATCATGAACCTGATGAATGAGTAACAATACCAAGTTATTATCCTAAGAAGCAGATTGAGGAAGTTGAATAGATTTTGAAGCAGAGAGTAGGCAGAAGTACAAGAGGAAAGGAATGCATGGAGTATCTAGTAAAATGGAAACACAAACTGATTGAGGACTCATCTTGGATTTCTCAATCTAAGTTGGATTCTGTATAGTCAAAAAATGGAAGCACTTCCATAGGAGACTGGTTTATCCTTCTGAGTGAGTAGTTTGGGGTCATGAAAAGCACCTTTGAATGGGTTCCTGATCTTGACATGGCTTTCCCCCCTGACCTACCTTTCTAACCTCCATTTCCTAACCTAAATTTTGCATTCTGGGTCTCTGACCTGTGATCCTGGGATCTGAGGACAGGGTCGACCTCCTAAGATAGGTTCAACCTCAACCCTTCCCTAGGACAGGGTTGACCTCAACCTTTTCCTAGGATAGGGCTGACCTCAACCCTGTCCCAGGGTCCAAATCCCAAGAACTTTTGGTTTCCAGGATGTCGGTCTTCACAAAAAGTTCATTCCCGCTTCCGGGTCGGTTGTTTCGGGTTTTGAATTGGTTGATTCCTAAATTATATTTAATATTGGTCCTCTCATAGGGGTAAAGGCTTAAATGATGATTTAATTATCCTATGTAGGCCTCCTTAGAAGATTGTGCCCTAATTTCATATAAAAGGAGCCTTCTCCTCTCATTTTCTCTAACCATGATCAAGCAATCGAAATCTTCTAATCAAGCATCAAGCATCCTTATGAAGTGAATTCCAAGAAAGAAATTAGGCAATATTTGAAGCAAGCATCCATCATTCTCAAGTATCCATTTGCATGAAGGAGATCCATTGGAGGCCATTGAAGGATTCGAGCCAAAAAGTGCCCTTTTGGTGATCTCTCCATCCATCTTCTTCCAAATCCCTTGTCAAGTTCAAGAATCCATTCAAGACTTGGTGTTGGAGATCTACAAGCAAGAGATTGAAGACATCCTTCCATTCTACATTCCATGTTTTGAAGCATACTTGTGGATCCACGAATTCAAATCTGCCACAAGGACATTACAAGCAAGGTGAATTTGAGTTTTGCTTTGTTATTCTTTATGCAATCTTCAATTACATATATTAAGGTTAATTCCAAAACCAGGGTTTGACCAAGGCAAACCCCTTTCCCCCAACAAACAAACATTTTTTTTGCAGGTACAGGTTCGGGACTGTAGATCTGAGGCCAGATCTGGATACCCTTTTTAGATTTCTTTCAGACTATGCGAATAGGGACACTTTTAGAGTTGAGCAGATCGAGTTGGAAAAAGTGGTATAGGTTCAACCTTTTTCATAAGATGACATCTGAATGGAAAAATATTTCTGGGTTTTGTCTGTCTCTCTGTTTCGGTTCGGTATCAAGTGTCAGCATTTCCAGAAACAGTCTACAGATCTCAGAAAATAGCAATCTTTGATCTGCCATTTTGTAAGGTTGGTACTTTCTCCCATTCTTTTCAATTACTGTCATTAATCATATTAATCAATCAATTTATAGAATTTAAGATCCCCTTTCTTGGTCTCTT